>CM046431.1:4074933-4237628 GCA_025506505.1 Flaveria sonorensis
TAGAATACCTCATACAGATTGCTGATGGTGATAACATATACAACTCCTGTTTTGAATAAACTGAAATAAACCAGCATCCACATACCACTCCATTCTTATATCCTGAATAAAATCACAGGAGGAGATTTCATTAAGCTGAAAGTGGACCCATAAAGCTTATGTTGTGCATGTTGGGGTTCTGAAAAAGATAAAGTAAACCAAAACTGACAATCAAACTATAAATTATTGCTTTCAAAGCAAGTGACCTCAATCCCTTAAGCAATTTTGCTCCCACCGTCAATAGAACAATGTGCTTTGGTTTTGTGACGAATCACTTCCTATTATACATTGAAGCAATAGGTAGTATGTCGTATCAACAATGCACGGGTGGTGATAAATGGATTGAACTTACTGAGTTTTCAAGAATAAAGTGACTAAAATTATGTTTGCTACCAACATAATTTCACACTAATCTGGTTTAAAGAAACAAAGCTTTCCTTTCTATGTGTGACATTTCTCTCGTCACATTATGAATTTGGTAGTGTTTATATATACACTAACACACATCTTCATACAAATTCTCTCTTCCTCTAAATGAAGCTTGTAATACTTTTTTTAAAGGCGATGATAATTCGGGCTCAGTGACATGCCTCTTCATAGCCCAAGTATGTCCATATCTCAGACGGGATTTCAACCGTCAATTGTTAGTTTGACGCTCGCTGATGGCGCCAACCCATCCAGGAGAAGCCGACTAGCTCGTAAAATCCCCTGACTTGCATATGCTTAGAGAGCTCATTGGCAACTCCTGTTATGACTGCAAGATTTTTGACTGGAGTGAGATTTGAACTTGTGACCTCAGACACCTTTATGAAGAGTCACAATAGTTCATCTGTATGCACCAACTGCAAGGCCATGTTCCTCTAAACCATCACCTTTTAAAAACCCAGCGCTCGATAGATACACGACTAATTTTATCAGGTGCGTACACCGAACTATCCAACTCTAGCGAATCAATTCATGTTTCTCTTTTCTATTTTGCGTACTCGCAACTCAAGTAACCCACCTTCCCACATAAATCATGCACCATGTTATATCATTTCCCAGTAGTTTGTTTATTTATAGTTGTATTAATTGTAATTAGTTTCTAGAGTAGTGGGATTAGTGGCTCCTTTTTTTTATCGGCCAATTGGATCACTGACGGACAACTGGTCCACCCGATCATCCCCATTACTCAAGTATTTGAATTTGAGACCATCTCCAGCCTCCGAAGAAAACTCCCCATACGTAAAAAAAACCTCTGACCTAACGAAAACCCTTTTTTTTTTTTTTTTCAAGTGACACTTGAGCCAAGACCTTCCTATTTTTAATGAAGTTTTGAGTACCTTACCTTAACCATTAGACTAAGGATCATTAGTATTAATGGCTCACTTAGTAGGTTGTTTTTCTTACGTTTAATTTCTTTGGAGTCTAACTTGCTTAAAGATTGATCATCTCGAATCCGCGTATCACAATTCCAAACTATTATTTTCTTCTGTCATTTTGAAAAAAAATTCCCAAATCCCACAGCAACTTATTAGCATGAAGTTAACAGCAAAAGCTGACCTAAAATGGAGTGAACAGCCTGCAGAAACGAGTGATTTGTAGTGGTGCTGCCATTGCTAGGGTTCGTATAAACATGAATGTCGCTGATTAGAAACGCAGACACAAGTGCAAATAACGCAATGATGATAACGCACAACGGTCCAGCAATCCACCCGAGCTGTGCGATGCTCCAAGCCAGTGACAAACCCCCGATCCGATCACTCCGGCTATAAAATGCGCTATCGCAGTCCACACAGTTCCTTCAATCAACACACAAAGCAAAAACAATCAAAAACCCTAAATCAGTAAATCTCATCATCAAAATCGAACAACAGTGATGAATTCGAACTATTTTGAGGTTAATCGACTTTCAATGCGATATGACGATATCTAGCACGACATGATTTTTGTGTTTTGAGTTTTGTGAAGTCACACATCATGAAGCCTGATCGGATCATATGTCGATTTAGTAAATATCATCATCAATTCGAAGAACATAATGAATCGAAGTTTAATACGTTCGAATTTGAAGTTGATCGGCTTTTCAGTGAGACAATCTCTAGCACGAGATGATTTTGTGTTTTTGAGTTTTGTGAAGTCAACCATCATGAAAGAGCCTAATCGGATCATATGTCGATTTAGTAAATCTCGTCATCAAATTCGAAGAAACAGTAATGATCGAGTTTTATAAGTTCGATTTTGAATTTGATCGACTTTCAGTGCGATAATCTCTAGCACGAGATGATTTTGTGCTTTGAGATTCGTGAAGTTAACATCATGAACAACGTAATTGGATCAAATGTTGATTTGATTTCTAGTTTGAGATTGAGTGATGAAAGTAAAGGTAAAGATGGAGTTATGAGTGAAGAAGTGAAGTGGAGCATACCAGTGAGGTGTAATGTGAGGTCTGCAACAATGGCGGATGTTCTTCTTCATCGTCGTAGTTTCCACCGGCCATTGATACTGATTCTTCCGTCGTCGACGTCGTCAGCTTCTGCTTGCAGTTCGTTTAACAACATCCACTCATCCAAATTCAAAGCAAACGAAACCTTCTGATAATGAAACGATAAAAGATAAAAAACTAATACAGTTTAGTTGTTGTTTTTTTTTTTTTTGAAATATATAACAATTTCCACCATAACACCAGACACAGCGACGGAGCTTGAACAACCCCGTAGGGGGCGGGGGCAGAATTAAATTTTTTCAGGGGGAGCGAACTTCATATTTATATAAAATTACACTACCGGACCAAAATTTACATTACCCCCGACCAGAGATCACCCCAACACCGAATACTAACAATTTCCTCCAAGACAACAACCAACTATTACAATTAAAATTACATCAATCCACTCATTCCAATAAATTAATTTTGCTAAGCTCTTCACCCACATAAACTTTCTAGTTTTTTTAACAAAGCTTATAGCTTTTTTAACTTTTTTACAAAATAAACTTAACTTGCTGTTTGATTTAGCTTTTTAAGCTTATGCTTATTAGCTTATAAAGCTAATTTATAGACCTTATTTGAAGATTGTTTTTTTAGCTTATTTGAAAGCTTATTTGTGTATTTGTGTAACTTACTTATTTGCCCTCAAAAGTTTATGTGATAATATTAACCATGCCCTTTGGTCATTTTGCTACATAAGCTAAATAAAAAAAACTAACACAAACATTTAAAAAGAGCTTATCAACTTGTAGAATATAGTTAATCCAAACATTAAAAAGAGCTTATCAAATAAAAAAAATAAGCAATATGCTACTTTAAAATCACTATCCTAATAATAAAAATAAATCCGAACACTTGTCACCATTCTAGACAATCTAATAATTTGTTTTCCCCGCATCTCTCTCCTCTTAATTATAAATATCATAATAGCTATTATTAATTAATAACTATCCTTAATTAAAATTTCAAATATTTGTAATACATGCTTTATTCAATCCGTATAACACACAATATTTAATACGTAACTTTTTATATTATTAACCATGTAACAGTAAATTTATTTAATCCGGATTGTAACCTAGTATAAACATAAGCCCAAAAATAAAAGCTAGGCCAAACACCCCTTAATGACCTTTAGTTCCTTTAATAATCCATTCACGCTAGACCACCCCCATTCCAGCACTTCCTTTACACCAAAGAGACGTAAGAATAACCGCAACCGCCTCCTTTTATTAGAGTCATCTCCAAGTGATGATGAATCTTCAATAGATCTGAGATCACAAAGCGTATATTGGGAAATTTTACCCCAGATGAGACACAATGCAATGAAGCAAGTCGTACTCAAGTGTATGCCGACTGCGGGCATTCATTACGTAGAGGACACACATGTTAACACTTGTAATGTCTCGTTCAATACTTTCATAGGAATACGTTGTCTTTGGTAGCTCCATGCAAAACATTAACTTTCATAGGAACCCATTTGCTCCTATAGAGAACAAAGGGATATATCTCTAGGCTTGTCATAAGTAAGGTTCCGAAGGATTAGCACTGAAATTCCATCACGATCACCCAACCACCGCCATGTGTCTCTCCCACCTCTAAAAAGAACCTGCAAAGAGTATCAGGCATTATGTAGCTCCAATATTTGCCCATCACCAAATTGATCCATCATTTATTAATACCCTTCTATTCCGATCCAAAGCAAAAATGTTTGGAAACTTATGGCATAAAGGCATGTCCCCCCCAAAAAAATCCAAATAGTAGTTCCCCACCACTACCAACCTCTCCTTTAATTAGACAATTCAAATGAGTATATAATAATGACGGAGCTTGGACACTTCCCTACAAGGGCGGGGGAAATTAATTTTTGTAAGGGGGCGAGCTCGTTATATCCTCGTACCACCACCACCATTTAACTAGCAGGCCGTGATTAAATCCTTAATGGACCGATACCAATCACCGAGCCTTTTAGGCAATGTAATACGAATACCGAATCCATAGCCGACCACATAACACCACCCATCCATTGCCTCCTTTCCCACGAAAGTTTCATTAGATCTAAGACCGAGTCAATAAAATCCTAGGATATAGAATCGAAAGCCTAGTCGAAATTAATCTTTAAAAACATTGCTGCCCTTTTGATCGCCTTGGCCAGAAATTATTTTATTCATAATTCGAGGCCCATCAAGAATACTACGCCCCGTAGGAAGGCCATTTGACAGTCCATAACAACCGACCCCATGACATATATATAATCCCTTGTAAGGTTATCAATCTTAACTTAGACACCTTTAAGTTTGAGCTTACGTTCTTCTACCGCTCAAAGTGCAGGGGATATTAGCAATATGTATAAGTATATGTATATGTATATGTATTGTAGTATATGTATATGTATTGTACTATGATTCTATATTAGATGATGTAATTATGTAAATCAATTACTATATATTGGGGCCTGTAATCTATTCTGATAATCATGAGAATACTGTTAAAAGCATGCCCCTTGACCAGTTGAATGTCACTGGCATGGCATGGATTTTTAATTAGTTTATGTTTATTTTAAGTTTGTTTCTTATGCAACAAATAGGAAGATTATTCATAGAAGTTTGTTAGTATCTTCCTGTTTGTTTCCTTTAATTTGGGAGTCAGTTTATAACGTTGAAGAGTGATCAGTTGCTATTTATTTACCGTTGTGCTGGTTATTTATTGAGTATTGAGAATTCAGAAACACTTGAAGTCTTTGAGCATACTTCTTGTTCTCCTATATACCCTGTTTGTTTGCTTTGATTTTCATTAACCACGTAACAAATACCATAAATACATTTACAATGACATTATTCTCTAATGTTTCATCTTTAAAATAACAAAACTGTTTGATACAACAGAATGGGTTAATACACCCAATAGAACTTCCTATCACCCTTTTATTAGCTTCAAGAGACATTACTATTTACTAGCAAATCTTTTGGCAATGAGTCCCTCAATGGAACCAGCCAGGTAAAAATGGTTACAATCAGGCAAAAAATGGTATATATACGAAGTACGATCCATTTTCCGGACCAAGGTACAACCCTCTTCTGCACAAAGTACATCTCTACAGGAAGTATATGGTCAAGGGCCAAAATCACTGATCCAGCAAAGGCCACAACTTCATTGAAGTAAGGAATAACATCCAACCGCCATTGTCAAACCACATATGCTGATCTAAAACATAACCGAAGTGGATTTAGTCTAAACTCGGGCAATAACGACACTTCACACTTTGTATGTCTTTCGCGAACGTGCTTTCTGGGTATTTTTCTGCATACCATCTTTCCACTATTGCAAAGAGTGTCTGACTGTATATCTGAAAACACATAAGATAATGATCAAGGTTAATATAATAAACAGAAACTGAATCATTACTAGATGGGTACTAGGTGGTTTTGGCAAAGTGTGTGTGTCACGGAATGGATATGGGTCAAAATGGTATATTGAATACGGGTCAAAATGGGCGAGGTTGGCCCACCTGACATGTAACGCTTTTATGTTCTTATTTGAATTTATACACGATTAATGTGTTAACTATGATTAAAAATTATACCGTTACAATAAGTTTTATTGTACAAAATGTATCCCTTTTTAGTTTAAGTCTGTTAGTTTGACCCATTTAGCTGAAACATAACTAATAACACCCATTTTAAGTAAACGGATCAATTGCCACCTCTAGTACTAGGACAATCGGACCTTAAGTAAGCATTGGTTAGTACTTTTTTTTATTATATGCCAAGTCATGTGATACCTGATACCCTCCAACTAAGGGAGAACAATGCATGCATTACCAAAGTCAACGAGCCAATACGGTTCAAAAAACCCAAACCCAGTCAACAGATTCCCAGGAGTCGAATCTCCAAGGCAGCATAGCCAAAACCACCGCAGCATAAGTAGAAGATAGTAGTTGTAAATATTGCAATTGTGGCTTTCTTCATGTCACCTTTTGGATGGAGGTGATCTCAAAGTGCTCTACATATCACAAACATCACATAAGAGTTTGGGAAACTGATTCGGGATAAATAAAATATTTATTATAACAGATTAGATGTCATACCTGTATTTCAAGAAGGATTAACGAGAAGTTAAATGAAAACGCAATATCTCCAATAGCTTGAGCAACCACCATACCTTTTGTGTGGGATTAGTATTTGTGATTCCATAGATGCTACCTTCAATTTTCCCGTTTGCTGCAATTTCATTTTCAGCAAGAGATTTTAATTGTATCCATATTAATATTGTTGCAGTCCATCAACAAGATCATGTATCAAGATAGAGATTTTACCTATTACTTGGGCTAGTCCAAGTCCCATTCCAATAAAAGAATAGGTGAAGGACATAACTGAAGCAATAATTGAGAGCCATTTTGTATGAAAAATGTTGGGTATTTGAGAAGCTAGTATTTGAACTATTCCAACATAAGCATATAACTTATCGTCAAATCACAAGCAGCATCATGCCTTCTTCGTGGTAACAATTTGATTGCCTGATTGCTCTGTCATCCACCAAAAGGTTCAAACTAGACTAATGTTTAATCAAGATCTCACCAAATCAAAGTAGCAACAAAGTCTAAATCATACGGAACAAAGATCAAAGAGAAAAACACATTTTACAGAGAGAATTGCAAGAAAAAATACATACCTCATGCTGATTGCAGATGTGATTGTATACACAACTCCTGTTTTGAATATACTGAATACAGCAAGCATCCACACACCAGTCCATTCTTATACCCTGAAATTCAGGCAGAGAAGTAGATATGAGCAAAATGCAAGTGATGATTATCGGCCTGAAGTTAAGATAAAACCAGCTGACCTAAAACGGTGTGAACTGCCTGCAAGTAGGAGAGGTTCATAGTGGTATGCCATTTTTAGGGTTGAAGTAAGATGAATGTCACAGATAAAGTATGCAGAACAAGGGTGAAGAATCCAAAGAGTAGCAGAGACAAGGGCCAGCATCCATCCCCCTTGTGCCATGCTCCAAGCTAGTGATAAAACCCCTGATCCTATTACTGCTGTATATATGTGCTACTGCTGTCCATACAGTTCCTTCAATCAACAACACAAGTAAAATGATTAAGAACCTAAGTCCCATCATTAAATTCGATATGAATGATTCAAAGTGAAATAGCTTCAGATATAAAGTGAAATCATCAAATTCGATCATTAATGAAATATAAGTGAACTAAGTTCTAAGTTTGAATTTGATGAACTTTAAATTAGTGATAAAAGCCACAAAACCCCTGATCTTATGATTCCAGCTATAAAATGTGCTACTGCTGTCCATGTGGTATCTTCAATCAACAAACAAATCAAATGACTAAAAACCCTAAATCTCGCTATCAAATTCGAAGAATAGTTGTGAAATTGAAGTGAATTATTTAGATGTTGAAGTATTATCATCAAATTCAAGCAAGTGGAATGAAATATAAGTGACACATGTTCTAGTGTTAAATTATATGAACTTTTAATCAGAAATCTCCGGTAATAAAGTCATAGAACCACTTATCCTATCATTCAACCTATAATATATGCTACCACTGTCCATACAATTCCTTTGATCATAGTTTCGTTAATGAACTTCATAAACATCCTAATAAGATCAAACATTGATTAATTAATTAACTGACTGATTTATTGATTCTAGTTTGAAATTCAGAATAAATTCACAAGTATTGATGGAGTAAAAGTGAAGAAGTGAAGTAAAGCAGACCTGTGAGGTTATGATTGAGCTCTGCAACAATGGCGGATGTTCTTCTTCATCTTCATAATCTCCTCTCGCCATTGTTACTTGATTATTCAGAGCTCAACGCTAACAGCTTCTGGTTGCAGCTTGTTTATCAACAACCGAAGCAAAACTGATGAAAATGTTATCAGGTTTGATGAATAAGTAAATAAAAAATAGATACGATAAATTTAAAAAATATATGAGATTCTTTCAAAATCTCGTGTGTAAATATAAATTAAAATTTAAAATAAAATAAAATACGAATATGAAGAAAATATCATGTTTTTAAAATCATGTTTTTAAACATTTTATGTTGTTTATTATAAATTATTAACGTGGAAATATAATATTTAGAGGGATTATATAAATCTCTTAAAATATAGTTTTAACAACAATCTAATCTATTTAATTTTAAGCAAATTGGATTGTAATAATCCAAATTATTAATCATTGACCGATGATCCATGCTATTGATTTGGCCGATAATAATCCCAACTTTTATTTTTATTACCAATAACAGCCCCAGTAGTATAATTATTATGCATTCACACTCGATTCGTACTTATTTTAGACTCGATTTAGTTTGTATGTTTTTTCATTTCGTTAATGTTCATTATTGTGAATGAAATCAAGTTGAGATGAAGGGTAAATTTTTAACAATGATGTTAATGGGATTGTTATTATTAATAAAAATAAAAGTTGTGATTGTTACCGGCCAAATCAATAGTATGGATTATTATTGACCAATGAGTAATAGCTTGAATTATTAAAATTTAATTGGACTTAATTTTACATTATAATTAACTGTGAAATTTAAACCATTGACTATTCAAGTTCATGAGAGAATATTTTTTATATTATTTTACACATTAGATGCTCTTAGTTAAAGGTCAATTGTTTTGAAAATTAATACAGGTGACTTTATTAATACTAAATATTAACATACTACATGCTTTTTTTTGGAATTGTACAAAGTTGTGTGATACATTATTTAATGTTATATCAACTAAATGTTTGTTTTTCAATAATCGCGAAAAATATAAATTGAACAAAATTAGATGGAAATAGTTTAGTCTATAACAATAGTATATGATTATGTATTTTAATATATATAATTAATAATATTATGAATTTTAACTGGTCAAAAATAGGACACTATTGTGAATAAACAATATAATTATAACATGTGTATGGACTAGGAAAAAATCTGTGATATCATTTGTATTTCAACGGAAAATACTATAAGAAGACAAAAATAAGTTAGGTACTTTGTGACATTCACCTAAGAGCATTATCCGAAATCAATTATTGAGTTTAGTAACTTTAGTTACCCGCTATTACACGAGAGAGTAAATTATTAAATACATAAAAACATAAATAAAACCAAGTGCGTTATATATTAAATAAGACATAAAAACTTCGATCATAAGGTCACAAATGAACAAAAACTTCCTTGTAAACTATATTTGTAGTAACATTAGTAGGTTTACCATCATTATCTAAAGCTAAAATTTTCAATTCATCTCTACTTTTGACTTCTGACAAGACGATATAAAGCTGACCATTGGAAAAATCACTCTTTTAATTACAAACCGACTCTTGATAGAGATTGACCTTTACTTTTATTTATTGATATAGCAAAACATACAGTCAAAGAAATAATGTTCATAATATCTCTAATTAGTTTTATTTAATACTAACTTTAGTAAACCCTTGTATTATATGAAAAAAATAGAATATTAATATAATAAAAATTTATAAAGTATAAAATGATATTCTAAAATAAGATATGATTAAAATTACGTACTAGTAATAACTACAAGTAATAAAATAATGATATCAAATATTTAAACTTTTTTCAAAAAAATTAAACATCTTTTTCAAAACAAACCGTATTAAAAAATGTCTACTAAATTATTTTTATTATAACTCCTAATTTTTATTATTTTAGTTTGTAAAAATTTACTTTTGTTAATATTTCAAAATATTTCATATTTTAAAAAAAAATTTTGAAATATTTCATATTTAAAAAAAATTATGTTTTAGAAAAACTTCTTATTTTCTAACAAGTTGTTTTTAGAAATAACATTAATAAAAAACATCTTTCTTAATTTATTAAAAAAATATTTTTAATCTAAAAAGAATTAATATTATTTAATCTTTTTTAATTTTGGTAATTATTTAAGAGAAGAGAGAGACGAGAAAAGCAAACTTAAGGACCTAGAAATATATCAAGTGTCCCCACAAGTTACTCTTTTAGTATTATATATAGATTTGGCTCAATATAAATTATAGTTTACGTTATTCGGTTTATCAGGTTACGTGCAAAATATATGTGAAAAGATAAATAAAGAAATGACTTTAAAACCAAAACCAAACTGCATAACAATTTTAGTTTAAACCAAACCAAAAACCAAAATTTTAATTTGTTTGTGTATTAATCAGTTTCAGTTAGCTTTGGTTTTCAGTGGTGGTATCACATGAAGTTGGCTGAGATGCAGCTCTAGGCTCAGTTGTGTTGTCTCAGTAGGTTCAACCTTTACCTCAACTTCAGTTTGAACTTGATTTGGTGGAGAATGCAAGTCAACAAGCTCTCTCTTTTAAATCTTCTGCTTGATCACTCTAATGTACTCATCCATTGTGGATAGAGACATTGGACCAAGCCTCCTTTCGGAGAATCCGTACAGCTTCAAGAAGCTCATCATCCTTTCCCTATCAGCAGACTTCTTTTGACTTTTTTGGATGATGGCTCTTGACTTTGCAGCTTCTTCCTTTATTTTTTCTTAGCAGCCTTTCGTTCTTTGGTAACTTGTTTCTCCAGCTGCTTAAGATACTCGAATTCAACATATTCATATGATAAGGGAAGAAGTGCAGATGCTTGATAGAGACATGTGGCGCTCAGGTAGCTAATCATGTTTTGTCTATCAGCTTTGTTGTCTACCTGAGGTTGTTCAGTTGCCAGAGTCTCTTTTCTCAGGACTTTTCTGAACTGGAGAGAGGATAGGAGCATGCTTGTAGAGCCTTTTCTGTCTCCTTTCTTCCTTGATTTTTAGGAGCAGTTCTGCATCCTCTACGTCCTTCCTCTCCTTTAACAGCTCTGTGTCTGCCAGTTCATTTAGTTGCTCTAAGGGAAGAGAGATGATTTTATCTATGTTGTAGTTCCTGGTCCCTAGGTAGTTTAATCTGGCTGCCCTTAACTCATTATCCTGAGTGTTTGGCCTGGGGGCAACCCTGATAGCCAGCTTCCATGAATCCTGGAGACCTTCTTGAACTCTCTCCCCCCTAGCTTCCTCTTCCTCTCTGTTTCCTCCTCCTCGATCTCCTCAGAGGTCATCTTCCTCTTCCATTTGTCACGCACAGGCCTTGGTGACTCAGGGTGGAGAGAGCTTTGGCCTTTATTGCTTGTTCAGCAGTTAAGCTCTGGCCAGAGAGAGGTTGTGAAGCACCTTCACCAGCTGGTGCCTTACTGAGGGTTGATGATGTTGAATCAGTTCTTGTAACAAGGTTCACAGGGTCTATCATTGGGCCTTCAGTCAAGGTCTCCCCTTCAAAGCTAATCTTAGGTTCCACCTCAACATCCAGTTGACCAATGACATTGCCCGTTAGCCTTTGTCTTCTTCTTTGTCTGAACTTTTCAACAATCCTATCTTGAATCCTCTCAGCCAGTCTGCCAGCTTGCCTGTTTTGACTAGGTTTGTCAAGTGACATGTGGACTAGAGGAAGACTGTCATAGAACTTCAGGATCTGAAAATTGAAAACCTCTTGCTGCCCTTGAAGTCTATGCAAAATTAGAGCTCTCCTGTCAGCATCATAACTCCACCAAAGTATTTCATTCTCAGCATCATGGGGTAGGGTAGACATAGCTCTTGGAATACTCTCCTTAAACAGACTTTGAATGAGTGAGTCCACATCAATATGGACTTGAGGAGGTTGCGGAGTATGGACAATTGCAAGTGAGGTTGGTGAATCCTCAATGTCCATACTTTGTGAAGAACTCCCAGGTTCTGTGATTGCTTGGACTTTCTCCCCCTTTTTGGTAGCATCACCCACTTGCATAGGTGAGCTAGGGGTTAGGTCTGTCACATCCACAGGTTCTTGTGTTCCTGGTTGAGTCCTCCTTAAAGGTCTCCCAGCTAGTTGTTCCTTGAGGTCAGAAATTTTAAGTTGCTGATCATTGACCTTTTATAGCAAGGTAGTCACCTGAGATTCCAAGTGACTAACCTTGGAGACTAAATAGGTGCATGTTTGAGTCAGCTTTTGCACCTTTAGTCTCATATTCCCCTCATCTTCATTAGAAGAATCATGAGGGATGAGAGAATAGGACCTCAGTCTTCTTTCTCATCACTAGCACTTTGTTCTTGGCCGCTGGATTTCCCCTGCACCATGACAACTTCAAGTCAAGTGTCAATGGGCTGGGTTGCCATGGTCGAGGTCTTAATGATGTAATCACTTGTTAAAGTGAGAGCCTCTTCCATATGGACCTCCTAAATAAGTTCAGGAAGATCCACCTCAGTAGTAGGTGGATGATGTGGGCTAGATATAGGAGAACCAGGAGTACTCATCTCTTCTTGAGCAGGGGAGGATAAGAGAGACTCATGATACTCACTGAATCCCATGTCTTCATCATCATAGAATTCTAGGTTTGGAATGGGTTGGTTTAGATCAAGAGGCTGGGGATGGTAACTGTCCCCTGAAGATTGTTCACTAGAATGTTGAGACTCTGAGTGAAGGCTTAAGGCTTGGGGGGTTGTGAGCTCATTAGGCTGAGCATGAGGAATCTTAGCATTGATCATTGGTAAGATGGGAATGGTTTGCTCCTCAGGAGAAGTGGGAGCTCTAGTGTCCACTTCCTCCTATGTAGGTGGTAATATAGGGGTCTGCACAAACTGAGTAGCATGTGCAGGGGTTCGTTTGGATTTTCTTTGGTAGGTGATGGTTATTTGTGGCTGTATAGGGGTTGAGAAGTAGAAGGTGTGGGTTCAATACTAGCTGGTGCTGCTAGGTTCTCACCTTGAGCAATGAGCTCTAACATTTTTGGAACATGGGCTGTTTCAACCCCTGAGAAGCCAACAGTTGGCTTTCTTATAGTCTTGAAGATGTCGGGCTTCATCTGTCCTAATTTTAGAACATTACATGTTCCCCTCAACTGTGAGCCAGTTCACAGTTGAGAATGTGCTGGACATATCTAGGGAACATGTAATATTCTAAGGAGTCCAAGTTTGCAAGTAAATTAATGTACACAAATGTGAATACCTAAACTTGAACCATCCCATGGACTATGTAGAAAAGGTCCTTTGGAACTTGGTCCCATCCTCCATGCTTGTTAGATAGACTATGAATGACGACATGAAGGAGGTATTTCCATTGAGTGGAAACCTTCCCTTTCCTGAAGGTCTTGACGGAGAAATCCCCTTCATAGCCCATCTGACCAAAAGTATGGTTAACAGCGGACTTGGGGAAGGACAAATCACCTTCGACATCATCTAGCCTTCGATGTGAGTTTATGGATGCTGGAGTGATAAAGATTGTCCTCCCCTGCACTATGGCAGACAGTACCTTCTCCCCATCTATGGTGACCTCTTGACAGGTCCTCCAAAATTCTAACAGCTGATCCTCATAGAGTGAGGATCGATGGTGAGGGAGGTGAAGTAGTTTGATAGGGTAAGACGTGACAAACCTCTGAGAAACCAGGATCTTTCTTAGAGTTTAACAGAGCAACTTGATTATGTTACCTGTGAAGTTGTATGGAGAAATTGGGTTGGTTTCTATGATGAACGTTGGCCATTTTGAGCTAGCTTTGTTGTGAAGGAAGATAAGAATAAGGGCGGTTTGTGGGTGAATTTAGGTTAGAAGATTTTCAGATGAAGAAGATAGTGAAAGAGGGAAACTGTTGAGAGAGAATATATATGAAATGGATTTGAGACAAAATTAATGCAAAAGGATAAACTTTAAAATCCGAATATTGGTCCCACCTTTAAAAAGTGCCCAAAAAGGTAGTTTTCTTGGAAGTCGAAAATCTTCCGAAGGTAATTTTGTCTTCGGAAGTTTTGTAAGAAAAGCTTCCGAAGTCAATTTGGCTTCGGAAGATATTCTTAAGATTTGTGAAAATTTGTTTCGGAAGGAAAATACTTAGAGAATTTTGCTTCCGAGACATATTTGGTTTCGGAAGAAATCAGAACTTGGAAGTTTTATTCTTAAGAGAATAAATCTTTTGCGGACTTAATTGTTTTCGGAAGAAAATTGTCTTTCAAATACATGTAAGTACTTAAAAGCATATTTATGTTTAGGAAGATATATCAGAATTTCTTCCGAAGGTAAATGTCTTATAAGTAGTTATTTGATTTGAAGACATAATTTTCTTCCGAAGACAACTTGATATCTTCTGAAAGAGAATATGTTTAAATTTTCAAAAATCTAAGGAATATGTTTTAAAAAAAAATTTCTTCCAAAGAAAACTGGGCTTATGAAGATGATAAAATAAACAACTTAGGACACATAGGTTTTAGAAATAGAATTGATTTAAGTTTAACAAAAATCTATTCAAAGTTAATCATTCCAATAGCTGATACAAGATATTTGAATCTTTGTTCATCAAAAGCTTTAGTGAACAGATCAGTATATTATTCATTTGTGTTAGCTTTAACTAGTTTGATTAATCATTTTTAATATTATCTCTAATAAAATGATACCTGATGTTGATGTGTTTTGTCCTTGAGTGCTGCACAGGATTCTCTGTAATAGAGATAACACTGTTGTTGTCTATGTGGATGGGAGTCTCTTTAAAGTTGAATCCATAGTCCAGCATCTGATTTGAATCCAAAGAACTTGAGCACAGCAGCTTGCAGCAGCAATGTATTCAACTTCAACATTGATGCAGACACACAGGATTATTTTTTGCATTGCCATGAGACAATCCTTCCACCAAGGAATTGACACCCCCCAGATGTAGACTTTGCAGTCATGTTGCAGCCACCATAGTCACTGTCTGTATAGTCATACAAATTGAAGTTAGAATTCTTTGGATACCAAAGGCCAAGCTTAGGAGCACCTTTAAGATATCTAAGATTTCTCTTGACAGTAACCAGGTGTGACATCTTGGGGTTGGCTTGATATCTTGCACAGATGCATGTAGCAAACATGATATCAGGCCTGCTGGCTGTGAGGTACATAAGAGACCCAATCATAGCCCTGTAGAGATGTTCATCCACACACTCCCCCTCGTGATCAGGTCCAATGGAGTGGTTTCTGGCTATGGGAGACTTTGCAACCTTGCAATCAGTCATGTTGAATCTTGTGAGGATATCTTGTACATACTTTGACTAACATATGAAGATGTCATTTTCAACTTGCTTCACTTGAATTCCTAGAAAGAAATTGAGTTCCCCCGTGGCACTTATTTCAAATCTATTCTTTATCAACCTCTCAAAGTCTTTGCAGAGCTTTGGATTAGTTGATCCGAAGATAATGTCATCTACATATACTTGAACCAGCATTAAGTCATTCCCTGTTCCTTTTATGAAGAAAGTTCCATCTATAGTACCCCTCTTGTAACCATGTTGACAGAGATACTGAGATAGTGTCTCATACCACTTTCTTAGAGCTTGGTGCAGCCCATAAAGAGCTTTATCAAGCTTGCAAACATAATCAGGATGATCTGGGTCTGCAAAGCCAGGTGGTTGTTTGACATACACCTCTTCATCAATCACCTCATATAGAAAAGCATACTTGACATCGAGCTGGTAGACCTTGAAATCCTTGCATGCAACATAAGCCAAGAGTATTCTAACAGCTTCAAGTCTTGCTACAGGACCAAAGACATATGTGTAGTCAATTCCCTCTTCTTGTGTGTATCCTTAAACAACTAGTCTGGTCTTGTTCTTGATGACAAGTCCTCTATCATCCTTCTTGTTTCTAAAAACCCACTTGGTTCCTATGGTAGTCTTCCCTTGAGGAAGAGGACAAAGATTCCAAACCTTTTGTCTTTTGAATTGAAGCAGCTCCTCTTGTATTGCTTCAACCCAACTTCCATCCTTCAAAGCTTCATCCACTTTCTTTAGCTCTATCTGGGACAAGAAGCAAGAGTATGGACAAACATTTTTGTCATGGGTTTGTCCTTTTGTTCTCACCCCTGTATCAATATTTTCAATAATGTTTGTGGTAGGGTGTGACTTGTGGATCTTGAGTTGAGGGATCACAGCAAGTTGATTGGAAGATCTAAATTTGAGAAATTTAGATCTGGCAATGGAGTATCACCCACCACCTCATCACACTTATCAAGAGAGGCTTGATCCAATGAGTGTGTGACATCATTTATGTTGTCTTCTATGGAGTGGTTATCAGCATCAAGAAATTCTTGATCACTGTCACCACCTTTATTTCCTCCTATATTTGAAGTTTCTTCATCTGAGTTTTGAGCCTCTGAGCTGGAATTTGTAGGCGCCTCAGACGTATCAGCTGAATTTGTTATGTTTGTGCTAATAGGATCTTCACTTGCAAGGTTAGTTACCACTGGAGCTAAAGTAGTATTCTTGCTTGGTCTTCTCAGCTAAAATCTTGGGTCAGGATCTCCTGTTGATAAGTTACTTGTAGATCCTGAAACATTCTCACAAGATTTGTTAAAACAATTTGTAACTAAATCAAGATCAAAAAGCCAATTAGGACCAGAACCTTTCACACTAGGAGTGTGCTCATTGAAGGTCACATTGGCTAACTCCTCAACTACTCTAGTTCTGAGATTTGTATACTTTATTAGCCTTAGCTTGGAAAGAGTATCTAATAAAGTGTCCATCATCTGATTTCTCAGCAAATTTGGCTATTTGATCTTTGGTATTCAAGATAGTGCAAGGACATCCAAATGACCTGAGGAAACCAAAAAATGGTCTCCTTTTGAGCCACAGCTCATAAGGAGTCTTACCATGAGTCTTAACCACTAAAACTCTGTTTTGCACATAGCAGACTGTATTGACTGCCTCTGTCCAGAAGGTGATGGGCAGTTTAGAGTCAGACAACATGATTCTTGCAGCCTCAATAAGTGTCCTGTTTCTCCTCTCAGCAACACCATTATGCTGAAGAGTCTTGGGAGCACTATATTGTCTTATAGTGCCTTTTTCATCACAAAATGTGTCAAGGATTTGGTTCTTAAATTCTGTTCCTTGATCACATCTTATGGTTTTGACCTTATGATCATATTGATTCTCAATTTCAGAATGAAGTTCTTCAAGATCTCAGGAGTCCCATCCTTAGTACTAAAGAAAAAGACCCAAGTGAATCTTATGAAGTCATCTGTGATCATCAAACAATATGAGGTCCTTCCTAGACTCATTACACTGGTGGGGCTAAAGAGATCCATATGTAATAAGTGTTAGGGAGTAGTGATAGAGTTTCTTTCCTTTGGCTTGTGAGACACTTTGTGTTACTTCCCTTTCAGGCATGCTACACAGTGGTCATCACTTGTAAACTCTTTTTTTGGTATTCCAGTTACCAAATCATTCTTAATTAATTTATCATGTTTTTAAAGTTTACATGGCACATTCTTTTATGCCAGAGGAAAGACTCATCACTATTTGCTTTAGATAGAAAGCAAGAAACTTCTCCTGAGGGAGATGTTTCCTGCAAGTCCATCTTGTATATATTCACTTTTCTGGGGGCTCTGAGCAGGATATGCTCTTGAGGAATGACCACCCCGGGCTTGAGAACAATGCACTCATGCTTAGTGAAGAGCATATTGTGTTTCTGATCATAAAATTAGGAAACACTCAGTAGATTGTATCCAAGCTCTTTGACAAAGTTTACCTTTTCAATGCTGAGTTTACTATTTATGACCATGCCTCTTCCTGTAATGTAACCTCCAGCATCTCCTCCAAAAGCAACTGGCCCTCCATTAATTATCTCAAAATTTTGAAGTAGAGAACCATTGTCAACCATGTGCCTAGAACAGCCACTATCAATGATCCATATATTTTTCTTGGTCTTTAGTTGTTCCTGCATAAGAAAGAAGTGTTTACTTACATTTGGAAACCCAAGCCTCATTGGTCTTCTGCTTATCAAAGTGATTTAAGGATAATGTAATAGTAATTGATCCTATGTTCAAGTTCTTAGGATCATCAGCTGTAGATGATGAAGAACTTTTAGTCATTTGGTCTTCCTTCATCTTCCACACCATCTTTGGAAGATTAGACTTGACCTTCAATACTTCGGAAGTTTTGACAACTTTGAAAGTTTTAGAGACTAGACCTTTAGAAGATCTTGCTTTCACTGCAGCAGGCTTCAGTACTTCAAAAGTATTCCTTTCTTCCGATACCAACTTTTCTTCCGAAGGCAAGTTTTCACTTGTCATCTTCTTCACCTTGGAGCTTCCAAAGGAAAAGATTTCCTTCTGAAGCTAGCTTTTCTTTCTTCTTCTCAGAAGTTTTCTTTTTGATCATGTGGATGGTACTTTTAGGATTGTAGATGCAATCCTTAGCAAGATGGGAAGTACTACCACACATGATGCAATCCATTTGCTTCCTTCTAAGAGCCTTCTTCTGAGAGAAAGGCTGAACTTGATCACTTTCCACCTCCATCTTCATCTTTACAGATGATGCAGCAAGCTTCTTAGGGTGAGGCTTGCTTTTGGAACTGAATCGTTCATGCTATATAACAGTGGTACACAACTGATCAGCCTTCTTCTTTTTGCCGGAATGAGTTGGACATGAACTAGAACTTCTGGTACTAAAGTTCATAGTTGAGTCTTCAGCCTTCATCACTTCAAATCCTACAGAGATAAACACTTGTTTCTGCTTAGAGTTGAAAGTGGCCTTGATCTCTTGAGCCTTCTTTGATTTCCTTTTGGCTTTTCTGATCAAGTTCTTCCTATTAGACTTGATCATCCCATATTCTTTTCTCTCCTTAGGAGAATAGTGTCCCTCCTTAGGATGATCTTCTTCACTCTTCTCAGAATCATCCTTCACTATCTTCTCTTCATCCTCTTCATCAATAGGGTCTATGAGAGGAAGCTCATCTTCATAAGCTTCACACCTTGGAGATCTTACAGGCAATAGAGTGTATGGAGGTGCTATCTCAGTAGATCCCAGTCCCTGCTTATTCTGATAACAAACTTTTGCATGCAAAGATGAGGATATCATGTTCTTGAAGGTCTCTTCTTCATGAACACATTTTTCTGCCCTGGCTTTGCTGATCACAAGCTCAGCCTGGCATTCGGTTAACTTAGTGATGAGATCTTTTATCTGAGTCCTGTAGTTGGTATGTTCATGCTTAAGAGTTGAAATTGTTTTCTCTAGATCTTCTATTTTAAGTTTGTAATCATTTTCATCTCTTTTAAAATCAGCTTTTAAAATGTTTAAGGACTCAAGACCAGACCTCATCTCTAAGTTATAGGGCCTATATCTATTAACTTTAGCAATACATTCAGGTGTACAAAGATGTTCCAATACCTTGGCTTCTTCATGATCTGCCATCAGTGCTTGGTTTGAAGATGCATCCTCAACCTGAAAGCTCCAGTCAAAGCCTCCTTCTTTAACAGCAACTGCAGTTTGCTACTTGGGCTTCTCATTCTGGGGAGCTCCATCAGTGTAGTTTTGTCTGGTTTGTGCTTGGCCACCATTTATCTTTGGTTCCTTGCACTCTCTAGCAAAGTGTCCCATTTGGTTACAGTTGTAACACTTTACTTTTCTTTTGTCCAGCCCAAACTTTCCACTGGTTGCATTGCTAGGAAACTTCCTCCCTGTCCTCTTGTAAAACTTCTTGGCTCTGTGAATGAGAAGAGCCATTTGCTGGACTATTTCCATGTACTCCAGATCATCTGGATGGATACAGTCCAAGTCTTCAAGGGTAAAAAGAAGATTGCATGTGCTTTCATCAGTAGACACAAAGGCTTGTGAAGAGCTTATCTCTTGGAATGGGCTTCCTTGAATATAGCTCTCTCTTGGTGTCTCCGGGAAGGTGATGAAAGGACCCTTTTGTGAGTTGTCAGGGTAGCAGATAAGATGATGTTGTGGTTCTCTGCAATCCCTTTCAACCACAAGTAGGGCTAAACTCTGTTAATTATTGGAGTTACCAGATGGATTTTGCATGTTCATCTATATTTGGTAGCCACTAAGGATACCGTATAACTCAGTAAGAGTAAGGGTCTTGAGGTTCTCAGTCCTCTTGATGACCACACAATAGTGTGTCCATTGTCTGGGAAGAGAGGACATGAACTTCCTTACAATGTCCTTGTTCTTAAGAGTTACTCCAACATCCATTAGAGTGTCCACAATCTCAACATATCTAAAGTATTGTTGAGTTATGGTTTCACATGTTTTGAAGGTGAAGTTCTCAAACTGCTGCTTCAAGACGTCCTTCTTGTTTTCTTTTGCCTCAATGGACCCCTCATATATAAGCTTCAGTGCATCCCATAGTTGCTTAGCAGTCTTGCACTTCTTGAAGCCTCTGTAGATGGAGTTTTGGAAGAGCAGTTTGGGGAGCAGTCATGGTCTTCTGATCTATATATATCTTTTTCTAGTCTTCTTCGAAATAGTCAGTCAATTCCTTTAACAATACGGGGACTGAACTTGTAATATGATCAAACCATAGGGACCGTTTGTGTAACTTTCTCTACAATTAAAAAAAATAATAAAATCAAATAAGAGTTTAAAAATCAAATAAAAAGATTAAAATAAAATATTTTTTAAAAAATTTAGATTAAATAAAAGTTAAAATAAGGGAGAACTACATATACATATACTACTAAAAACTTGTAAAATATCACATATATCAAATCCAAACTTAAAATCATACATGTCTTTAAAAAAATATTGTTTATCATATTAAAGGGTGATAAGTTTATAGATAAAACATAAAAGAAAAAAAACAAATTGAATTTAATAATCTAAACTTTTACTCATTATCCTATAATAATTCACACTATTGATTTGACCGGTAATAATCCTAACTTTCAATTTTATTACCAATAACAGTTCGAATAGTATAATTATCATACATTCATACTCGATTTGTATTTATTTTAGGCTCGATTTAGCTTGTATGTTTTTTCATTTTGTTCATATTTATTATTATGAACAAAATTAAGTCGAAATCAAGCGTAAATTTTTAATAATTGTATTACTATAATTGTTGTTGGTAATAAACATGAAAGTTAGGAATGTTACCGGTTAAATCAATAGTATGAATTATTACTGGCCAATGAGTAATATTTTGAATTATTAAAATCTAATTATTAAAAAAAAAGTTAACTATTGTAAAAAGTTAAGAAAAAAGTATTGCAAGTAAAAATAAATTAGAGATGGTATATACAACATCACCAGTTAAAATTTTAAGAGAAAATTACAAAATATCTTATTTTTCTCGATCTTTCTCTCAAAATGTCCACTCCAAAAATTATTTCTTAAACCCTTCAAAAATTATCTCTGGGCAAAGTGTTGACGCCTTTAAAGATAGACGATGATGGTTTTCCAAAGAATCAATTAAAAGTATATGTTTGCTTAAGCATGCGAACACTTATACAAACAGACGGAGGGCCTAGTTCTTAAAAGAGACGTCTGCTTATGACATGTTTTTATGTTTAACTGACATGCTGCCACTTCTACGTGTATAGACGACAACATCTTGTCTAATATGATCATTTCAAGCAATGCTTTTTTGAAAGATATTTTAAGAGAAAGAGAGATGAAAACTAATATTTTATTATTTTAGGAAATTTCCCAATTTTTAAACATATATGAGTGTTGAAGCAGAAATTGTTGAAAAGAACGATCAACCAGAGAAGAAGGTAAAAACTACCACCACAAAATACACAAAACCAGATATTATCTGCTATAAACACTGAAGAACCAAACGTTAATGGCGGAAGGAGACTATGAAGATGAAGAACAAGAGTCGCCATTGTTGCAGAAATCACCTCATACAAACACTGGTTAGTGCTCTGCTTCACACTTACACAACTCCACCACAATCTATGAAACAATCACTGAAATTATTAAACCAAAATAATCATTAATCTATTTGAATCGATCAATATCTGTTCCGATTACGTTGTTTCTGGCGTTGACCTTCTAACAACTCAAAAAACAAAATCATATGCCGCTTTTGGTATGTTGATTAGAGAATTCGTGTTCGCGATTCAGTTTCGGTTAATTGAATTGGATATTCGAATTGGATGATGAGATTTAGGGTTTTTGACCTTCTAACAACTTAAAAAACGAAATCATATGCTACTTTTGGTGTGTAATTAGATATTTCGTGTTTGCGATACAGTTTGCATTAATGAACTTGGATATTCGAACTGGATGATGAGATTTAAGGATTTTTGACCTTCTAACAATTCAAACAACAAATTCATCTCGTACTTCTGGTGTGTAATTAGAGATTTCGTGTTCGCGATTCAACTGGATGATGACATTTATGGATTTTTGACCTTCTAACAGTTCAAACAACAAATTCATCTGGTACTTTTGGTGTGTAATTAGAGATTTCGTGTTCGTGATTCAGTTTGCATTTTTTGAATTGGATAATCGAACTGGATGATGAGATTTAAGGATTTTTAACCTATTAATAACTCAAACAACAAATTCATCTGGTACTTTTGGTGTGTATTAGAGATTTCGTGTTCGTGATTCAGTTTGCATTATTCCAATTGGATAATCGAACTGGATGATGTGATTTAAGGATTTTTACCTTCTAACAATTCAAACAACTAATTCATATGGTACTTTTGGTGTGTAATTAGAGATTTCGTGTTCGCGATTCAGTTTGCGTTAATTGAATTGGACATTGGAACTGGATGATGAGATTTAAGGATTTTTGACCTTCTAACAACTCAAACAACAAAATCATCTGGTGCTTTTGGAGTGTAATTAGAGATTTCGTGTTCACAATTCACTTTCTGTTAACCGAATTGGATATTCGAATTGGATGATGAGATTTAGGGTTTAACTGTTCAAGATTTGTAATAAGTTCGGTTTTCTATGTGTGTTTTTGATTGAAGGAACTGTATGGACAGCATTAGCTCATATTATAACAGGAGTGATAGGATCGGGTGTTTTATCACTAGCTTGGAGCATGGCACAGCTTGGGTGGATCGGTGGCCCGTTGTCTCTGTTACTCTTCGCGTTTTTCACACTTGTTTCTGCATACTTTATCAGTGATGTTCATGTTTATACAAACCCTAACAATGGTGACACCACAATGAACCGCTCGTACTTGCAGGCGGTTCACACCATTTTAGGTCAGGTTTTGTTGTTTGAACTTTAGATCTATGAGTATTTACTTGCATTTTGGTTGATTCTTGTTGTGCACTTTTGATTTCAGGATATAAGAATGGGTTGGTGTGTGGATGCTTGGTGTATTTCAGTATATTTAAAACAGGAGTTGTGTATATAATCACATCATCAATCAGCATGAGGTATACAATATTTTCTTCAAATTTTTTGTGCTCATGGTCTTAACAAACTGTCAGCACTTGATGAAGATGATAATGGGAGCAAACATAAAGAACTCGAGTTACATGTTAATATCTTTAAACACACTCCAATTATATTGATGTTTATTCTAAAACATAGAAATTTGTCAGAGTTCTGATCAAAATATAAAAATTTGTGTTGATAACATATTTATACCTTTGTAAGAATCTGAGTAAGCTCTACAAATATATATAACTGTATAATAACGTAAAGTAATTTCTTGTTGGATTATAATTTTCTAAATCCATGTGGGTTCAAAGTTATGGGTCATTTGTGTTAATAATTAAAAGTCAAGTTAAAGTCTATTATGTATTTTTGTAAAGTCAAGGGGTCAGGTGTGTATATGTTCTAAATTAGAAACTGTCCAACATGTATATATATGTGTGTCCTGTACGAACAAAGTCGATCATTGTGTTTTATCAAAGTTGAAGTCTCTAGTTTTAGAGTATCAATTGATTCAATTGTGTGTTCTTGTGATATTGGGCAACATTTCTTAAACGAATTTAAATAATTCCCAGAAAACTCGAACCCATATGCTATACCTTTACGGTTCACAGTTACATGATATTTGTTCTGATTTACAACAGTTTCTGAATAGATAAAAATTTCATCTTCAATCTTTGATATTGTGATTCAGAATTTCGTTGTTACATTGATTTGGTAAAATCATGACTATAACAGTAATCCGCTTTGAATCTTTTGACCGTTTGACAGAGCAATTAGGCAATCAAATTGTTACCATGAAGAAGGACACGAGGCAGCTTGTGAATTTGATGATAAATATTATATCCTCTTGTTTGGAATGGTTCAAATACTAGCATCTCAGATACCCAACATTTTTCATACAAAGTGGCTCTCAATTATTGCATCAATCATGTCATTTACCTATTCTTTTATCGGCATGGGCCTTGGATTAGCCAAAGTAATAGGTACATGTCTGATGTCTCCATCTTCAACGTTGATATATTATCTTGCTGTTGGGCCACAAGCAATATTAAAGTAGTTTTAGATGAAGTTGCTTGTTGAATATGAAATTTCAGGAAAAGGGAAAGTTGAAGGTAGCATATATGGAATCTCAACTGCAAATCCGACACAAAAAGTATGGTTGGCTGCTCAAGCCCTTGGAGATATTGCGTTTTCATATACATTTTCATTAATCCTTCTTGAAATACAGGTATAATATCTCTATAATGTTCTAATATGTCTCTTATTTTTTAATCATAGGCCAATTTAGGTTCCCCAAGTATTTATGTGATGATTATGATATGTAGAGCACATTGAAGTCACCCCCATCTCAAAAAGTGACCATGAAGAAGGCTTCCACCATTGCAGTCTTTACAACTACTATCTTCTACCTATGCTGTGGTGGTTTTGGCTATGCAGCATTTGGAGATTTGACTCCTGGGAATCTGTTGACTGGGTTTGGGTTTTATGAACCGTATTGGCTCGTTGACTTTGGAAATGCGTGCATTGTTCTACATTTAGTTGGAGGGTATCAGGTATCACATGACCTTGGCATACTAGTAAAAGATCTAAAATACCCAATGCTTATTTAGGGTCGATTATCCTAGTAACAGAAGTGACAATTTGATATGTTTGCTTAATTTAAACACTTTTTGTAATAGTATAATTTATTTTTTTTAAATTATAGGCCAATTTACAGGCCTCATGGGGCCAACCTGACCCGATTTGACCAGCACTTAAACATTACCTTTTTGACCTGAACACATTACACGACTCGCACTTTGCCACATCTATTTAGGAACTATTTAATTTTTTGTGTTAATCTTTATCAATTATCTTGCGTGTTATTAGATATACAGTCAGACATTGTTTGCAGTAGTGGAAAGATGGTATGCAGAAAAATTCCCAGAAAGCACTTTCGCGAAAGACATTCAAAGTGTGAAGGTGTTGTTATTGCCCGAGTTTAGACTAAATCCACTTCGGTTATGTTTTAGATCAGCATACGTGGTTTTGACAATGGCAGTTGGGATGTTATTCCCTTACTTCAATGAAGTTGTGGCCTTTGCTGGATCGGTGATCTTCTGGCCATTGACCATATACTTCCCTGTAGAGATGTACTTTGTGCAGAAGAAGGTTGTACCTTGGTCTGGCAAATGGGTCGTACTTCGTATATATACCATTTTTTGCCTATTTGTAACCATTTTCACTTTGTCTGGTTCCATTGAAGGATTGATTGCCAAAAGATTTGGCTAGTAGATAGTAACTTCTCTTGAAACTGTTGTGTCAAAAGTTTGTATAGCAATTTTTTAGGCTGTATATTAGCCCTTTTCTAGTATCAAAACAGTTTTTGTTAATTTTAAAATGTTGTTTATTCTTGTTTCGGTTATTTGTAAACTTTTTATACGTGTTAGGTGGTTAACTAAGGATGCGTTTGGTTCATAGGTTTTGGAATGCGTGCATTCAAAAATGCAAACGTAAGGTGAATGTATTGGCTCTTCATATTTAGAAGGCTTAAAATGTAAATTGTGTCCATTTTCTATCATATGTCCAGTAAATTTGGCTCATACAGAAACATAAGCCTTTGATAATTTAAATGTAACAAATACAACTTAGGGCAACTTCTAAATTCCCTATGATTTAAAGGCTCATGTGGGTTTTCCTCTTGAATTTGTGATGTGATACATAGTATTGAGGCTAATACCAAGCCGTATGATATTTAGAAGTTTCTGGTAGTGTATTCATACACATTTTTGCAAATTCATAAATGTATACTATCACTTTAATAACAGTTTTTGAAATCTAGTTTAATACTTGTAAAATTTCAGTAAAACAAGATAAATTAAGTTCAGATGGGTCAAAGTCAAAGTTAAACTGGACTAAAATTTTCTCAAATATTACGTGTTTTGACCCGTTGAGTAACTTCAATTGTTTTGTGATAAATCTATGGTCGAATGTAAAACATATATAATCATACATTTATATCCAATGTCAACAATGGATAGAGTTGATCAAGGAAAGGCTCTAACTTCATACACAATAGAGAGAAAGGAAACACATGTGTGAGAATGGAAATAGAAAATAAAAACATTAGTTTACAAATTTGAGAAAAAAAAATGATGAAAAAAGTCGCTTGTAACATTAGTAACAGATAAAGTACAACTCTAAGTAGTCGTCATATGTTGTAATACCAAAACTATGCACTGTCAAAGCCAAATATCCGGAAAACACCTGCAAAAAAGGCCAGGCGGGTTGAACAACCATTTAACTAGTCAAAAGCGCATAACTTTCTGTCTAAAATACTTACTTTATATACATTATTAGTGTGTCAAATATGATTGCAAAAGTTATATTATTTCAGTGTTATTGTACTTCTTTCATTAGCATAAGTTTGAACATTTTCTATACTAAAAAAACACTTTGGGCAACTCCCATTAATCATTTTACGGTAATTTTTCTAGTATTTTAGAGGTTGGACTGAATTATACATCCCCCAAATCATTGATATTAAATGAATCAAAACTCATTGTTTACCTTCATCAGCCTGATACTTATTTTTGTCATCGCCAGCATATGCAAGCAAATTGAATGTTGGATTCCATTCCACGCTGTTCATCGCTGCCCTACACGGGATTTGGTGAACTGACGTCCCGTCTGTACATTTGACTGTCATCCAAAGGCGGCATCATTTTACATAATTATATTATTATTGTTGTTAAGAGATATTATTATCAGTATCAACAAACACAAATTGTTGATAAGCATTAAATGCAACTAAAACATACTATGTCAATGAACAAGTCTTCACTAGCAGAAGCAATATATTCACCCGTGTGATTAAAGCTTATGGTCCTAACTGGCCATCTGCAAAAAAATATTTAGTAATAATAATTTTGTTAGACATCTAACGCTAACATAATATACAAATTATTTTACTTTTATCGTATGAAATGACTCACTCGAGTTTTGTGAATGTACGCACACACAACATTTCTGAGATATCCCAAAGGCTGACTAAAGAATCAGCACTTCCAACAGCAAAATACCTGTCACAACACAAAAAGATTAAAAATGTATTTATGGAAGTTGCAAAAACCCCAAAGAATCATAGTTACTTGATTACAGAAACATCAGAATGTTGTAATACATCCAAAGGTTTATAGTGTATCGACATCAGTAATGAGCTAGGGTCATGATTTAGTAGTAGGAAACCGGTATAGCCAGTATAATAATGATGTGCCAAGCCATCTCATCGAAAATTGGGCGAGTTTAGTACTTATGCTTTGTATTAAATGAGGTAGTTTGGTAATTATACTTGTTCGAAATGGGCTAGTCTGGTAATTTAGAGATAAGCCTCGGCATCAGAGGAAGTGACACATAAGCAAGAAATGTGCCTTCAGCTGATCAAATTACTATAGCTTAATTCAAAAATCAAAACCAAAAGTTTCCTGGTCGGGCCATTAATGAGTATAATTACCAAAACAGACCACCGGCCAAAGTATGTTGCTATTTTATGCCATTAGCCTTTAAAGCTTTAAACAGATCATGTAGCAATTTTATTTCCTGAAACTACATAGAGTTTTTTAATAAAAATAGAGAGGTGATTTAAACTCACCTTCCTAAGGGTCTATTGCAATGCAATAACAACCAGCAGTATGAGCTGTCAAGGTGTCAACTGCTTTAAGAGATGGGTATGCGAGTACTTCAACGGTACCTGGAGAATATATCAGGAAACAAACTAGCCACTTGCTTGACATACTAACATGTGACATGAAGGCTGATGAATAATGAATGTGGACACCACCCAAATATTCAACTTCATCCATTATGGCCATTCATATAAAGAAATTACTTTTGGGTCACCGAACCAATTATGACAAAAAAAGGGTGTCAGAAGATGAAAACTCCCTCAAAAGTTTAAAGAAGGCAAACTAGTAACATATAACATTTTGCTAACTCATCAAGGGTATTTGTGGGGTCGACAATGGTATAAGCCTTACCTTACTTGAGAAAGAAAGTCATGCTGATCAGTAGTTGTGAGAAAGGAATATAGGACTGGTATTAGCAGAATAGATGGTTATCTTAGATGAAACCACAACATGCTTGAGTGGACTATAAAGTAGTTTCAATATATGTACGACCTTAATGAAAGAGGCTGAATACATGGGTGGTCATCACATACATTATTAAAACTAACTAAACTAAAAGATATAAAACAAGCTGCAACCTCACAGAAAATCAATAGATTAACGTATCATTATACATACAATACCAAAAAAAGTGCTACTGTGATCCTACTATATTATATTTTTTTGAACAAAGCTTTGAAAGTATGATTACTCAAAAATCAAGTATACTTACCATTTCCGGTAGTCAAGAAGAACATATCTCCAGTCATGTTCCATGCAATCTCATTTACCTGACAAACAAACCAGTGCAACTATCAATAATATATCACTAATACATGTGCAAACACAAAATCACTTAAGTTGCAAATTGCATTGGAATTCTTGAGAACTTGCATCACAAATAAAAATACCAAAAACGTGGTTGTTAACTAACTCATCACTCCATACAGCCAATTTAAAAGGTGGGCGACACATAAATCTTACAGAACTTTCATTCCTAAATAAGATCATATAAGAGCAATACTTGGTTGAATGTAATACCTCATAGTTGAATTTGCGCTTATGAATGACCTTGAATTTTCTAACATCCAGTATTGTCAGTTCATCGTCCTATATTAAATATAATATTAAAGATTAGCCACTCGAGATCACTTCCTAAAATTAGCAGGACCAAACATAAATAGATTTAGTTAACTAAAAACACTCAAAAACTGAAAACAAAATGTACCCTGTTCCCAACAGCTACATGAGTCCCATCTGGTTTATAGGTTATATTAATATTCTCCCCACTAAGTTCTGCTTGCTGTGAACATTTTCCGCCTGCAAAAACCCTTCAAATTACCACTTATGCATAAAGATTACTTGCAAAAACCCTTCAAATTACCATCAAAAATTAAAGTAAAACATGAGGAGAAACTTTAATATATCAAAATTTTACTTTCAATTAAAGATTTGGTATTTAACAAAGTGCTACTTACTGCGAACATCCCACAATCGAACAGTTTTGTCACCTGATGCAGTGGCAACCAAATCAGCATGTTTAGGGTCCCAACACAACTGATCCACACTATCAGTATGCCCCTTTAGCTCAAGATCTTTAACCTTGCTCTGCAAACCAAAAATCCATAAAAACTCCAAAAGTGATGATTAAAATCAACCGCGCTCAATTAGCGTCATCCAGGTGCTGCTAATTCTTTTAGAAAGTCTAATTCACACACCAACTAAAATTACTCCTAAACCCTCAACCACCTGGAAAGAAACACTTCACACACACATTGGTACTGCTATCGAAGCGCTGCGAATTCTCTTTTAGAACGGCTAACTCACACCATATAAACCTGCTACCCAACACTTATATTCACCTAACACTTTAATACACACATTTATACCACTAGGCTACAAGCCCTTTTGGCCACTGCTGCTAGTTAAGTGTTTAAATAAGGTAACTGATTGGATGTGACATTTCAACAAAAAAGTGGAGTGCGATATGCTAATGCATCAAGAACCCAAACAAACAACAACACTTACATGCCCGTGGGGCTCGATATGCCACACTCGAGCTGTTTGATCAACAGAACCTGAAGCAAGCTTTGTCCCAATGCAATTCCATGCTACCGAATGCACCTGTTTGGTTCCCCCAAATATTTAGAAATTGTAACGCTTTAAAGAACACTCATGAGCACAAAATTAGGGTTCATAACAGCTGAATCATTAGGGTTTTGTGATGATTTAAAGAGAGAGTGAGAATGAACCTTCTTCTTGTGGCCCTGATACTCTCTACTGTGAAGGTTTTTGAATGGGATTGTTTCTGCCATCATCATTTTCTGCTTCGTTGCACTTGAACTCTGGTTGTGCGAATTTACCATGAAGATTATGTTTATGTCAAAGTTTATGGACCCAAATGTCATTTTGTTATTTTCTAGGGGTTGATATGTAAAAAGTTTGAGACCGAAACCGTGATGAATAGTAACTTACCTAATGTGTTGTCGGGTGTAATACTAGTTATATATTTTGTTTTCCGGATTATTAAGAAACTAAAACGAGTCCATCTTGTTTGGAGCTCATTCTTTCACAAAAGAGGTATTTGGTTCAATTCTTCATAGTCTGTGTATATTTTAACATTGTTTTTTAGAGGGGACGTGATGCATGAAAGATGGGGTCGAGAGTGATGATTTTGGAATGATGGTCATGTGCAGGAAAGAGGGAAACATCACCTCACCCTCTAGAGACGACAACGATACAAATCTTTCATGAAGTTGTTTATTCTTGTAACATCTTTAGGTTTTGTATTTGTAATGCAACATCTTTAGGTTTTGTATTTGTAATTCTTTGGATTTATCCTATAAGAATACTTATAATAGTCATTTTATATACCTTTATCATACACACTTACTTTTATCATAAGACAACAAAGATCATGTGAAAATTTGTTCACATGCATACTAGTAATTTTTTAATTAAACTATTATGCTTATTACATTTTGTAATCACTTTTGATTTGATTATAAATATTAGAGTCCTAAACAATTTATTTTATGGCCACAAATAATTTATAATCATCTTATGCTAAAATATTTTTTAATTAATTACACACATTACACAACACTACATGTTACATGATCACTATGGTATGTCACGCGGCTAAGGGTAAAACCCCGTTTGTGGAATTTGAGGGTGTGACACCATCCCCCATCCCTATCTTTATAATTACACTAAACATCACTATTTTTTTCTATCCCTTTCAATTAAATAATATTTTTTATATTTTTATCATTACATTTTCTCTCTCATTCACTCACAATCACTTTCAAAAATTTAAATAATTTATAAGGGTTGTACACACTTAGTTTTATCATAAGGCAATAAAAGATCACATGAAAATTTGTTCACATGCATACTAGTAATTTTTTTAATTAAACTATGCTTATTACATTTTGTAATCACTTATGATTTGGTTATAAATATTAAAGGCCTAGACATTTTATTTTATGGTCAGAAATAATTTATAATCATCTTATGCTAAAATATTTTTAATTAATTACACACATTACACAACACTACACGATCACTGCTTTGCCTTTCTTAAATAATTATTGTAACTCATTTTAATGATTCTTTTATTTATTTTTATTTCTATTTCAAATGTCAATCATAATCTCTTTTGAAAGACTTGTAACTCACTATTAACATCATTCATAATCTTATCCTAACTTTAACTATAAAAGCAAGTCTTAGTCATAACTTTTCTTTGCTCATTCTTTAAAATTTTCACTCACAAAGAACTCCTCTTTCATTCTTTGGCTTTGACTAATTCTTTTACAAGTGTTTCCAATAATTGTTTAGTGCTAAGGTAATCTTTAATTTTGTCTTGCTTTTAGATTATGCATTTTTTTTATGTTGTTTTAATTTCCTTTATTTTTTTGTCTAAAGAACCATTTTAACATCCAACCATACACTATATTGTAGTATGATGGATGCAAAGATTATAAAAGATGAACAAGTTCATCAACAACTTGTATCACATATTATTCTTATGACTTTATGTTCTTATTTTTATTTTTTCTTTTACTATATCTCTTTTTATTTTAACCATGGTCATTTGATCATTAACTCTAACCCGCATTAACTCTCTAGCATTCACTAAACATCTAAATCAAGCTAACAACAAGCTAACATAAGCAAAGAATATCGTTTGCATATGGAAAGCTAAGTCGTCGCATTCGGTTATTCCACAAGATTATTTCTTTAAAAGTGGCTATGCTGACGTCTTGAAATGATCTTCATAACACAAATTGATGTTAATATACTATATATTAACATATTAAGATTCATTCTAACGCGTTTCACGCTTAAAAAAATTAAAAAGTGTACATAAGTGCAGGACGGGTAAGGGTACTTAAGATTACAATTAGCTTCATAAGAGGAGTGATCTTAAATCACTTAATCACTCAAATAGGGAACTGGTAACTTCACTGATGATACAAAGCAACACAAGTAATATTAAAGAGACAGAACTATAAGAACAAGAACAAAGTCACAAGAACACAAGATTAAGTTTTCAATAAAGTTGTATATTGATTCTCTAATTCTATTACAAGTGCTTGCCAGTGATGAACTGACAATACTGGATGTTAGAAAATTCAAGGTCATTCATAAGCGCAAATTCAACTATGAGGTATTACATTCAACCAAGTATTGCTCTTATATGATCTTATTTAGGAATGAAAGTTCTGTAAGATTTATGTGTCGCCCACCTTTTAAATTGGCTGAATGGAGTGATGAGTTAGTTAACAACCATGTTTTTGGTATTTTTATTTGTGATGCAAGTTCTCTAGAATTCCAATGCAATTTGCAACTTAAGTGATTTTGTGTTTGCACATGTACTAGTGATATATTTATTGATAGTTGCACTGGTTTGTTTGTCAGGTAAATGAGATTGCATGGAACATGACTGGAGATATGTTCTTCTTGACTACCAGAAATGGTAAGTATACTTGATTTTTGAGTAATCATACGTTCAAAGCTTTATTCAAAAAAATATAATATAGTAGGATCACAGTAGCACTTTTTTTGGTATTGTATGTTTAATGATACGTTAATCTATTGATTTTCTGTGAGGTTGCAGCTTGTTTTATACCTTTTAGTTTAGTTAGTTTTAATATATGCGATGACCACCCATGTATTCAGCCTCTTTCATTAAGGTCGTACATATATTGAAACTACTTTATAGTCCACTCAAGCATGTTGAGGTTTCATCTTAGATAACCATCTATTCTGCTAATACCAGTCCTATATTCCTTTCTCACAACTACTGATCAGCATGACTTTCTTTCAACCAAAGATCAAAAACTGAAATCAATAAGATTTAGCAAAGTAAGATTGCGATGCACGTGTGCGGTTGCGCAACCTTTGTTACACCCAACCAGTAATCAGATTGACAAAATGCAAACTTTAAATCGCAATTCAAAAACTTGAGAATCTTAGGGGCTGTTTGATAATTTTTGAATAATTAAATGCTGAACTAATAAGAGGTCTGAATCATTAAGTGATGAACCATTAAGAGGTCTGAATTAAAAGCTAGTACATCGCTTAACTATTTAAAGGCAAATGTCTGATCAATTCAGATAAGAGGTCTTAACCATTCAGCATTGGACCTCTTAACCATTTAGCATTAGTATAATACTTAACCATTCAGAGGCAAATGTCTGAACCATTCAGACATTTGCTCGAGAAACAAACAGTCTGAACCATTGAGTGCTAAACCATTCAGACATCTGAACCATTAAGAGGCTGATTCAGATGCTACCAAACAGCCTCTTAGAATCAGTAATCAACATTTAACAATTGAACAACTAATCAAAAAGTTCAATGCTCATTGTTGCAATTACTCGTAAGTTGAAATCCTAGGTCATCGTTGTATCGACAAATTGAAAAAGAAACCTTATGTTAGTGCCGCCAATTGTCGAGTGTTGGTTCATATCCCCAAGTCCATCGACTGCTATTGTAAAGCGTGGCTGCCGGTTAATCTCCCATCGAATGCTATTGTGAAGCGTGGTATGAAATACAAGATATGTAAATAGTCGCTACCTAGTGCCTACAAAAAAAACCCCTACTGCCGGTTGCCGCCATTCAACTTTGTTTTTCTACTGGACCAGCCCACAAAAACCCAATTCAAATTTGTTTTTCTACTGGACCAGCCCACAAAAGTTCAATACATTGATAAAAGTTTAAAAAATTAGGGCTTCTAAATTTTGGAGGCCTCAAGCCCTAACTTCACTCACTTAGCTCATTGGGCCGGCCCTGTGCACACCCCTACCACTAACAAAAACTCTGGATATGTCACTCATGGTCTGCGTGATAATAAACTGACTTACATATGGGGTTGCAAAACGCAAGATCACTTATTAAGGCTAGTGTTTTTGCACAATGCATGCATGTTTTCATTATTTCATAATACTTGGTACTCATGCATCACTCATCGTTGTTTCTTTCGACATCTAACATACGTACAACTTTAGTGTATTATTGAAAAGCTTTAAAAGCGAGACCACTAGACGAGATTTATCAATTTGCTCAATTAAATTATAAATAGAATTTGAGGTCGAGCATTGCCGCGGATACCTTTTGGATTTGGTTTTTTACGAAAGTATGATTCGCACGTTGCTTCAGGTAAGTATAATTTTTCTTTAAGTTTAACAATAAATTTATTTTTCTTTAAAAAATATAAAAGTTACTAAATTCAAAGTACAAAAGTTATTTTGTTTTAAAATAAATGTATCTAGTATATACATCTTTTAAATATAGAATTTTTTATTTCCGGGGGACTAGAAAAATAATACTTTTTAGAAATTGGCAAGATACTCACATAATCAGTCGTCACGTAAATTCCTCGCCATGTTTGCGAAAGGTTAGAGAACATGTGTATTATCAAACTAAGACAATTATCTATACTATATTATAATGCACAAAGGAGAGTTTCCGTCATAATTTAAGAGATTTGAAAATTTTAAGCACAATGTACAACTCAAAAAATCAATTTCACAGGAGTATTTATGTCATTCAAACACTCCTAAAAAGATGAAACTTTAAAACTATTTACACCTACACTCTTGTATCTTTTATTATATATAATTTTTCCATGTTTGTTACAATATGCTTAAAAGAAGGAATTCAATTTTTTAAATATAAAACTAACCAGAGACGAGTACCATAATGAAAAGTATCGCACGCGTCGCATTGCGCGGGCACGTCACTATTCTACAACAAGCGAGTGGGAACACAAGCTAAAGCAAAAAAACTAAGATACTACAATACAAAGCTAAAGTTATGCAAACAATAGTTTATTAAACAAGTTGAAAAAAAGGAAGACTAATGCAAACAAGAGTTTAAAAAACAAGCTACAACCAAAAACTAAGCCACCACACATAAAAATGCAGAACCAAACTAGAGTATATATGAAAAATATAGAAAAAAAAATTAGACTTGTGTATTAATGGTAAAACGATGAAATAATGCGATCAATATTAGGTTTAGATTTGGAATTCTTAATAGCATTTTTGTCTAATGATTTATTGTACTTTTACGTCATATCCTCACGTTACAACCTAACCTAACATGTAGTAAAAAGACATAATTTTGGTCTTTATTGAACAAAAACCCCGGATACATCACTAATGGTTGTTATCATATTGATCCGATCTACATATGGGGCTGCAAAAAGCGTAATCAATGTAGATGTGTGTGTGTATTATATATATATATATATATAATATATATATATATATATATATATATATATATATATATATATATATATATATATATATCATGATTAAGGCTTAGTGTTTTTGCACAATACTAGCATGTTTTCATTATTTCAAAAATACTTGGTGTTCCTGCACCACTCATCATCGTTTCTTTCTGGCGTCTAACATATATTAAGCTTTAGTAATTTTTTAAATTTTTTTAAAGTGAGGCCACTCGACGAGATTTATCAAGTTTCTTTCAAATAAAATAGTTTATTCTTTAAATTAAGTTTAATTGAAATAAAAGTATAAGTAGAATTTGAGATCGTGCGTTGTCACATGTCTCCTTTGGGTTTGGGTTTGGTTTTTTACAAAATTATGATTTGTGTTTCGCTTTAGGTACCTATTTTTTTCTTTTATTTTGAAAACATATTAAATTTTCTTTCAAACATTATTAAAAAATACATAAATGTTACTGAATTTAAAGTATAAAAGTTATTTTGTTTTAAACAAAATTATCTAATTTATACTTTTTTAAATGTCAAGTTTATTTTAAAGTGAGAACTAGAAAAATAATATTTTTTTTCCAAAGTTGGCAAGATACCCATATGATTCCTCGCCGTGTGAGTTCCTCACCATGTTGGCGAGGAGGAGCGAAATCATGTATAGTCATCTCTTACAAATGGCAAGATTTTGATAAGTGTATGCATTTGATTGGTGAAATCATTTGGTAAAAATATATTTGAATATTTATTTTAGTAAAATAGGTTGGTCAAATGTTTAATATAGTAGTTTTCCCCTTAATTTATTGCAAAACTATTTTTTTTTTCCTCGAAACAAAATTATTTTTATTTTCTATTTATGTAGTAATTTTTATTATACAACTTATTGGGCATGGTTGTCTCATGTATTTGGATCTTTTGAAACTACAAGAATTATTAGTTAAAATAAGGATGAGACCTTGTTTTATTGTTATATTCAATCTAACCACAAAATTATCATAATGTTTTTTCCCGACTCGTTTTAACAATTAACCATCTCTACTACTGTATGTCTTGTTAACGGTCTTATCTATCTCCCTCACTACTCATGTGTACATTGTACCAAATACACCCCTATATGAAATAAATACAACATACCATCATCAAAAGAAGTCAATATTCCCCTCTAGCATTAAATCTTATGTCTTTAACAAAATTGCATAGAGGAGTTGACTCTAACCAGTCTATTATTTATTTACGTAACCAACACCACTCTCATTGAATAATTAGATGAATAACGATACGGATAATTTGACTACTATAGGTGGATGTACATATAAACGTAAGTCCACATTAAATATATTTATTAATTAGTATTAAAAATTAAATGTATATAGTCTTATATATAGATTTTGCTATTTTATTTGTACATTTATAACTATTTTTATATAGACTTAGAATAGATTTATAGGTATTTTTATCATAAAGTTATATCAAATTGTAATGGGGCATTTACATATTTCCCCTTCGCAAAGTTATTAATTACATATTAACTGAAGTAATAAAATGAATTACATATTTTCTCTTTTTTAAAACATATATATTACATATTTACCTATATTATTGAAATTATTTATTAATTGATTATTTTACTCGTATTTTCACTAAAGTATTTTTACACATGTTACTTCTTAAGACTATCAATTATATCGTGCCTCATGTTCGAGTATTCTATATAAATAAAAACAACAAATTTAAAACCGTTCAAAACTTTATTTCAAAATAACAATAACCGATAATCAAAGTTATATCTCCAAATACAAAGCATAATTGTCAAAAGTTTAAACAATTATAATAATAAAACATCAAAATTTAAAAATCCTTAGCAAAAACAAGGTAAAATACTTATTTAATAGGTTAACTTTAATGAAATTGATAAATATATAATATATATGTTTTAAGAAAGAGAAATATAATTAATATTTTAACTTGGGGAAATATGTAATTTATGATCTTAGGAAGGGAAAATATGCTCAGTTTGATTTTTATTTTTTAACATATAAACTTAAGTAGCTCTATAACTTTACTCATTTACATATGTAATTTATGATTTTAGGAAGGGAAAATATGCTCAGCTTGATTTTTATTTTTTAACATATAAACTTAAGTAGCTCTTTAATAACTTTACTCATTTACATAGATGGTGAAGGATTAGGAGGCACAGTAAAGTAAATAATTGTCATTTGCCAGTTGGTTCAATGCATGGGAATAATGGATAGAGCTATGAGCTTTTTAGGTAATGAGTTTGATATTGACTCTCAGGGTTTACTAGATTTATGGGTTTTTCTTACAATTAGACCGAACGTAGTGAACACAAGAGGAGGAGCTAAACATGGTGATATGGACGCAGGTAAGGCGCTAAAACTATTACGTACCATTTAAAGGTGGCACCAAAACCTTGTGTCGCCAAGCCTTTAACGGGCGTTGTAGGATGAATTGTTTATGATTACATCCATACTCTTTAAGCAATTGCTCACGTTTGAGCATAAAGTTTCCATCTTTTCGCCATGGCCACCGCCGTAATCGGTTCAAAACACGCTACAGCCGGTGGAAGATCTTCAAATCAGTCGGTTACCTGTTGAATTCGATTTTTTTAAAAAAAATCCCTTTTCGGATTTCTCTATAATGTTGCGGAAGTAGGGGAATTGTCATTGCAAGGTGGCGGTGGGGGGAACAGAGGGGCAGCTGTAGAGAAAGGAAAAAGAAGATGAATGAGGTCGGTAAGATGTATGACGAATGGGATAAAAAGGGGAATACTGTGAGATGAAAGAAAGAATGTGGATCTTTGACAGCTTAGGAAATCTTAACCAAAATCTTAAAGTTACATACAACTCACATCTTATAAGTTAGAATTACATATATTGAATATTAAATAAAATTATTTGAATCTATGGTTTAAATAATTAAAATTACTTATGTTTATTAACTACTAAATAGAAATTAATTGAATAACGGATGCAATTTGTTAAACCATCACACTTGATTTAAAATGGGCTTTAATGAATTCAATTTTGCCTATATGTCATCTAGGTGACATGAAACATGATTGTGCTCCTGATGTATGATTTGTCATTTGGTGACAAATCAGATAATCGACTTTACCTATTCAAAAATAAATAAATGTTCGAATGAGATATAACACAGGAGTAAGATATCTCTCATCTATTTAATAGGTGGAGTGTTTCAATTAGGGCTGGCAAAACAGGTGTTATCGTGTTTAACAAGTTAAAGATGACACGCAGAACTCACGTATCAAACATGCAAAAATTTGTTTAACTACTTATATGTTATGTTTATAATTTTTTTTATTGTTTTTGTGAACCAGAATATGAAATAATAAAATCTAGCCTTCTGATTTTAATTATTTTTAAAAATATAAAAAATAATAAATTTAATCTTTTATTAAACAGATTTAATCGTTTCATAAACATATTAAAAATTACTTAAGATTAAGGTATAAATGATTATTGTCGGATATTTGTGGTAACCAAAGAAGCACACGTGGACGAGAGTAGGACCCACCCAATCGAATCAAACGGCCATTTTCCACCCACATCGGCACCTCAGTCCCTCCACCAGCATCCACCACAATTGACCACCGCAACCACCATTCAAAAACCCTAAAAACCACATCAAATCATCACAAACAAATCAACAATCGAACAATTCACACCACCAATTCACAACTTCCGATTCACGATGTCGAATCTGCTCAAAAAAGTGTGGGAATCGGTCTCAAATTCATCCACTAATTCGAACTACACATCTTCATCGCGTGTATCGTCCTTATCCGATCAGATTATCATGTGTTCGTCATCCACCGGTGAGTTTGGTCGGATACCTCTCAAAGTGTTTATGCAAATCGTGAAGCTGTTGCGGCCGAATGAGGTCGCGAGACTCGCTGCGGTGTGTAAATCGTGGAGGTTTATTGTGTCTGATGATAAGCTGTGGGTGTATTACCTTCAGATTCAGCATGTGCCGTGGGACTCTATCTTCTTCTCGGAAGTTTACTTGCGATCTGGTTTTCCTCTTCAGTATGTTTCTGGTTTTAGTACTGGATTTGAATAATATGTTGTTGAATTTCACTAGCGCGTGTTTTAGAGCAACCGGTAAAATTGTTGTTTTATGACGAGCACGTGCTTTAGAGCAATAGGTAAAGTTGTTGTTTTACGAAGAGCGCGTGTTTTGAAGCAACTGGTTTGGTTGTTGCTTTATGATATCGAGGTTATGAAACCTTAGGAACAAACTACAATACAAAGTGCAAAGCGCAGGGTAAGACTGTGTACATAAGATATGGCATAAAGAGGAGCTAAGTTAAGTTGTTGAATCGTCGTACGGCGATTACATGTTCTGTGAAGCATGTGAAATTTGTTGCAGGTGTCATGACTGATAGTTTTTCTAGTTAGTTTACCTATTTTGTTATCCATATGTGCTTATGAAGTGTGAATAGGTTAAATATAGTATTTAGTTAGTAGAAATGGTTTGTAGTTTTTGAAAATCATAAACATGAGTATTTAGATGAAAGAATTTGTGTTGGTTTTAATGGTTGTTGTAACTCCAAACGGGTCAAAAGTTGTGCTCGCTTTAATTTGTTCCTTTCTAAGCATGTAAAAGCTTGCATTTCATCATTTCAGTTCTTGTGAAAAGATTCTGACTTCTTCGATTATATTTAGATTGTTAAGAATGAGTAATGTGGGTTGATACAATGAAATTTATGTACAATGTTATTTCATTGGTGCTGATTAGCACAGTTAATCAAGTATAATTGGACGCGACTAACAATCTTAATTTGTGGTTGTAGGTTAAGAGGTTTTTGAGTTGTGTGTATGTAAACTAGGTTAGCCATTGAACCTGAGTGATGATTCACAGGTTAGCCTGCAGATGTTAAAAAACAAACAGTCTTTTTCTTGCAGACTGCAGACGTTTGGTCCACCTCTTCTCCTGCAGATGTCTGCAGATGTGGTCCGCAGACTGCAGACATTTTTCTGCAGAGTAAGACTGTGTATATAAGATATGGCATAAAGAGGTAGCTAAGTTAAGTTGTTGAATCGTCGTGTTTTGTAGCAACTGGTTTGGTTGTTGCTTTATGATATAGAGGTTATGAAACCGTAGGAAACAAACTACAATACAAAGTGCAGGGTAAGACTCTGTATATAAGATATGGCATAAAGAGGGAGCTAAGTTAAGTTGTTGAATCGTCGTACGGCGATTATATGTTCTGTGAAGCATGTGAAATTTGTTGCAGGTGTCATGACTGATAGTTTTTTAGTTAGTTTGCCAATTTTGTTATCCATATGTGCTTATGAAGTGTGAATAGGTTAAATATAGTATTTAGTTAGTAGAAATGGTTTGTAGTTTTTGAAAATCACAAACATGAGTATTTAGATGAAAGAATTTGTGTTGGTTTTAATGGTTGCTGTAACTCCAGACAGGTCAAAAGTTGTGCTCGCTTTAATTTGGTCCCTTTCTAACCTGCTTGCGATTCTTGAATCGGTCATAAATGTCTGCTAACTCTTAGATCAGGCTGTGTCGCTTTTACCTGCTTGCATTTCATCGTTTCAGTTCTTGTGAAAAGATTCTGACTTCTTCAATCATATTTAGATTGTTAAGAATGAGTAATGTGGGTTGATACAATGAAATTTGAAGATAGAACTGTTATTTACAATGTTATTTAATTGGTGCTGATTAGCACAGTTAATCAAGTATAATTGGACGCGACTAACAATCTTAATTTGTGGTTGTAGAACATATTCTCAGATCCAATCATTTATGGATATCTATGGATTACGAGCACAGGTTCCCGGAGCTATAATCATTGATGGTATTAGATTGTGTATCTATCAAATTGAATACTTTCAGTTCAATTTTAAATTGTTCTTAAATATGAAATATGATTGTATCTTCTATGCTCATGGAAGTGGTTGTATGCTATTATCATCTCAGGGATTAAAATGTTATTTTTCTAATTTCAATAGCTTTCGGAAGTTCAAAAGTCGATTAATTATGTAATGAGACGGTTTCTGTTTTAATTCTTACAAAGGTGGTTCTGGCTATTGTAAATTTGGTTGGAGCAAGTTTGATTCTCCATCGGGACGATCAGCAACGTTCTTGGTAAATGACAGTTTCAATAAATAGCTTTTGTTTTGGGCCAATAACACTAATTTTATTATGTGATGTTATGTAGGAATTTGGTAATATCGAGTCTCCAATGTACTCAAGACTTCGTCATTTTTTTGCAACAATTTATAACAGGTATTGCTCATTGTTGCTTTTGCTGCACATCTTAGCTGACTTGGTAGTTGGTACAAAGTGTCTACAGTACCAAAACATGATAAAATTTTGCATTTTGTTGTTGTATGTGATCAACTATTTCTTTTACAATTTGGTGTAACAAACTTCTGTTATTTTACCATTTGATACAATTCGCGTGCTATAACAGGAAAAAAGGTAATGTGGTAATGGTACTTCCTAGTCATAGCACGTCAATTGCATCAAATGAGATGACAATTTGATATATCAAATGGTTAAAAAATATTAGATTATATATGATGACCAAAATGTTGAAGTTTTGTTACGTTTTGGTATGATAAACCCTTTTAAGCCTTAGATTTCTCCCCCTTCATTTGAATCTGAGATTTTCTTGACCGCACATATTTAATAACCTGCAGGATGCAGGTTCAATCATCCACACAGCCAGTTGTTGTCTCAATTCCATTATGCCAATACGATGGTATGCTTCTAATAATGTCCCATACGATATCCTATTATATTCATGTAGGCAGTTCATGTCCTTTCATTATTTTTTGTTTGCGTCTTATATTAGTTCATATAATCCCATCTCATTCTTCTCTAAATTTGCATAGATACTGAAGCTGCTAAAGCAGCCCGAAAACAACTTAAAGAAGCAATACACACGGCATTATTCGGCATGAATGTTCCTTCTGTTTGTGCAGTCAGTCAGGTTTGACTAACTAGTCATTACTTTATTCCTATATATATTTCAAAAGATAAGAATCAAAATCCGCTGAAATAGAAGGCGAAAGAACATTATATTCTGAAAATATAAATTTTATATTGTTTACACCCCTGATGTTGTATTTTGATCACGGTACAGGCAACTTTAGCTTTATTTGCAGCCAAAAGAATTTCAGGAATTGTTGTCAATATCGGTTTTCATCAAACATCTGTTGTCCCAAGTATGCTGATTTTTACTTGAGCAAATACAAACAATAATGTTAATCCCTGCTTACAGTTTATGTTCATCACTTTGAGCCTTTTTTTAATATAAATTTCATGTTGTATTTCCAGTTTTAAATGGTAAGATAATGCAGAAAGTAGGTGTGGAAGCTGTGGGAGTTGGAGCCTTAAAACTTACAGGATATCTTAGGGAGCAAATGCAGCAGAAAAACCTACATTTTGATTCATTATACACAGTGAGGTCACTGAAAGAGGTATCTAAAAATATTATAAGTTGGCATAAAAAGTAAACCAACTTGGTTTGCGTTAGAAAAAACCGTCAAATTTCCATTTTTTTTGTATAAGATAGTTACCTAAGATAACCTTTTGTTAAATGACCATCAGTGCCATTTCAAGGAAAAGTCAACATGGTCAAAAGTTACCAACGTGTTAGTTGACGCATCATTTTTGACTGGTTACGTGATCAGATCGCCTTAAAAGTTAAATCGAATTTTCTTCAGATGGTGTTTTCTGGTCTTAGGAAAGTTGGTTACCCGAAACAAAAATTGGATCGAAGTTGATGTTTTTATACGCTAAATTGATGTTGTGTGGTTATATGACATGCAGAACCTCTGTTATGTTGCTCTTGACTATGAAGCCGAATTATGCAAGGATACAGAAGCATCATATGAAGTGGCTGCTGCAGGTTGGTTTACACTCGGACGAGAACGGTTTCAAACAGGAGAGATTTTATTCCAGCCACGTATAGCCGGAATGTATGTACATGCACCCATTGACTTTGACTTTTTGTCATCTTCATACCATCTCTACGTTTCAGAAGTTTTTAATTTCATTATGATATCATCGCCTATTGGGTACAGGCGTGCCATGGGTTTGCATCAGGCAGTGGCTCTTTGTATTGACCATTGCCATGCGGCTGAGTTGACCGCTGATGAAAGTTGGTTCAAGACCATTGTCTTAGCTGGAGGAACAGCATGCTTACCAGGAGTAGCAGGTATAAGTTATAATCGATTGTCCTATATAAATGGTAGGTGTATTGTACACCACTAAAACTACTTCTTACACCACACGGCTCGTTAACTGAATCAGTTGGTGGTGTGTGAACTAGTTTTGCTGCTGTACAACTCATCTCCCTATGAAAACTGAATCGGTTGATGGTGGTTATTTTCTTTTCTAAGCGTCTTTTTTCCAACTCATAGAAAGATTAGAGAAGGAACTGCATGGTGTTCTTTCGCCTTCCGTAGCCAATGGAATAAAAGTTATTCCGCCACCTTATGGTGCAGATTCCGCGTGGTATGGGGCAAAGCTCATAAGCAATGTAAGCTTAAACCTAAGTCTTTTCTTGGTGAAACCTTTGGTTTATTATATAGTGAAAGCTACAGAGAAAATAACATGTTTTTACTCTGGGGTGCAGTTGAGCACTTTCCCGAACTCATGGTGCATCACGAAAAAGGAGTTTCGGTCCAAGGTCCGAAGAAACCTCATGTGATGAAGGTGTGAAGTTGAGAGTTTACTCACAGTAATAGTAATAGTAATAGTAACAGTAATAATAATAAATACATAAATGAATATATGAAACATAAATTGTAATTGTTGCATTTCATCGACTTTTCAATATGGTAAATATAGAAACCGGCTTTTAATTTCTTGTATTTCTTTACTTGTTACCTTCATTCAATTAAGAGGTGAGTTGGGCCGGGTTATATAACGTGTTCAAAACCTTTTGGGCCAAATTAAGGGTAGATATAGATTCGACCTGCCTTGAACAAGGAAAATAGCTTGTATTATATGTTTTCAACTAGGAGGTTACCTGCGCTCCGTCATGGCTACGGCTACGGCTACGCGATAGGTTGTCATACTTGTAAGTTCCCGCTTTTCAGGCGGGTTCGAAACAAAGATACGACGGGTTGTAAGAATTTGCAACGCTTGTTTCAACGGTTTGTTGTTGCGTTAAGCTGCGGTGCCTCAGCTTTTAGATCGACACATTGTAATCGTAGATTCATATAATGCCATGAAATCTATATCCATAAGTAGCCAATAGGTTAATATGACAAATGATTGTTTTATTATTTTTAAGAAAGTCTTAAAGCATTCTAAGTGATCTTCAACATATATGGTTCATATTTCTTGAAACATGTAAAGAAAAGGGTCAATTAAAAGTTGATGAGAAACATAATTTTAAAAATAAATAAATAAGTTCACGTAAAAGTTACGATACCATTTACAATTTAATCACTTAAGCACAATAATATCAAACACATGATCCTTGCAATCAAACCTAAAAGTTTAATTTTAAGTGTCCACAATCCCTTCAAGTTTATGTATGATGTTCAACTTTTCGAGTTGTCCATAAAGTATGTTTTCAGGTTTCCACCTATTGTCATATTAGTATTATCATATGTTTGTACTCGAGTTAGTGATCACAACGCTATCATATTGTGTATAAGTAACAAAACGCATAATTGAATTACTTTTTTAAGATATTTGTTTTGTATAAATGTATAAGTGTGACATGTACATGTTCCACCCCAAATCAAATGGTTTAAAAAGGGGTTATGAATCTCACATTATATGATGATGGTTATAGAATTCACAAGAAAATTTGGATGATAAAGAGTCAAAGGTGATGTTCTAAAGGATTAAAAAATAATAACTTAGGGTCGAAAGTAATTACAATAAGTTAGGATGTTTAAGGAATGCCAAAAGACCAAAGTTAGATTGAGAAGGGATTATTGCACCAAATTTAGATTTTGGACAGAATGTTCGATACACGTTCGATTACGTTTTAAAAACATTAAACGATTTCAGAAAAATTATGAAAATTCATAGTCAACTAATTCAAAGTCTCCCGAACAACTTTCGTTTAAATTTCTTTTTATAAAAGAGACACAAATAGGGTCAAAACAACAACATAAGACAGAAAGTGCTGAAATGCGCACTTATCTTGTGGAGGTTGTTGAGGAATCGTTAAAAAGGTAACTCGACGAACTTAATTGTGGAGTGTGAGTTTGCTTAAAATTAGTTTGTTATGATAAAGTTATGGTTGGTTGAAGTCAGACTACATGCTGCCTAAATTCTAGTAAGGCACTTACTGTAAGGAACATCTGAAGATTAAAGGCTGATGCAACCAAAGGATACCAGAACAATCAAGTCTTCCTGCATGCACTAAGGAACAAAGATGAACTAGCTTCGGAAGTTTTACACTCACAAATAAGTCTAAGTGTAAAATCTTCCAAAGCCAACAGTTTAGAAGAAGTTACTTCGGAAGTTTCACACTTATCAGAAAATTATTACAAGTGTGAAATCTTCCGAAGCTAAAGACTCATTTCTTTCGAAGCCAAAGATGAAGTCTTCCGAAGCTTCAAAAGACAAAGTCTTCCGAAGCCGCTTTGCTGTGAAGACAGATTTCTTCCGAAGACAGAGAAAAGATGCTTTATCTGAGTTACTTTTTGATAAAGATGATGTACTTTCCGCTGCTGCTCTGAAGACTCACCTGCTAACACTAGTTGGTGAAACTTCCATACTTTATGAAACAGTAGAAAAAGTCTTTGACTGTAACTTTCCACTTTTGTTCCTGTAGACTTGTCTGTATTAGATTAAGTCAGTGAGTTATGGCATGTCATAGTCACTAGTCAAAAGGCAATCTGCCTTTTGACTGTAGATTGATCTTGTTGTCTAGATTAGTCAAAATTCCAACTTTCTTTTTGTATATTAACGGTTGTAGGTTGTAGTATGAATAGTCTCCGGTTCTTGTAATTAGATATACTGGCAAACACTTGTAATAGAACTAGGGAATCAATATACAACTTCCTTGAAAACTTAATCTTGTGTTCTTGTGACTTTGTTCTTGTTCTTATAGTTCTGTCTCTTTAATATTACTTGTGTTGCTTTGTATCATCAGTGAAGTTACCAGTTCCCTATTTGAGTGGTTAAGTGATTTAAGATCACTCCTCTTATGAAGCTAATTGTAATCTTAAGTACCCTTACCGGTCCTGCAATTGGTATCAGAGCATTCCAGCTCTTGATTGTAAGATCTCACCATCTTAAATCCTCTTAGTTTCACACTTCACTTAACTTTTCAAATGGCAGCTATCTCAAAGGCTGATATGGAAACTGGAACTATGATAAAGTCCCCACTGATCACTCCTGAGGATTTTGATACTTGGTGCCAAAGAATGGAAGGCTTCATCAAGTCTCAAGATTTCAGGATGTGGGAGTCTGTTGTCAATGGACCTTGTGTACCATGCACCACTTTAGCTGGTGGTGGTGGTATGATACAAAGGAAATGGATGATTTCTTTGAAGAAGATTGGAAGAAAATTGATATTGATCAGAAAGTTATGACAACCCTTCAAACTACTCTTCCTAACTCCATCTACAGAGGTTTCAATAAGTGCAAGACCGTCAAACAACTATGGGATGCACTGAAGCTGATGTATGAGGGGTCCAATGAAGCCAAAGAAAACAAGAAAGACCTCTTGAAGCAGCAGTTTGAAAATTTCACCTTCAAGACAGGTGAAACCATGACTCAACAATACTTCAGGTACGTTGAGATTGTGAATACTCTAGCTGATGTTGGAGTAACCATTGAGAATAGAGATATTGTTAGGAAGTTCATGTCCTCTCTTCCCAGACAATGGACACACTACTGTGTGGTCATTAAGAGGAGTGAAAACCTCAAGACTCTTACTCTCACTGAGTTATATGGAATACTCAGTGGATACCAGATGGAGATGAACATGCAAAACTCATCTGGTAACTCCAACACTCATCAGAGTTCAGCCCTCCATGTGGTTGAAAGGGATTGCAGAGAACCACAGCACCATCTCATCTGCTACCCGGACAAATCATAAAAGGGTCCTTTCATCACCTTTCCGGAGACACCAAGGGAAGGCTATATCCCTGGAAGCCCATTCCAGGAGACAAGTTCTTCACAAGCTTTTGTGTCTTCTGATGAAAGTTCAGGCAACTTTCTCTTTACCTTTGAAGACCTGGACTGTATCCATCCAGATGATCTGGAATATATGGAAATAGTCCAGCAGATGGTTCTACTCACTCATATAGCCCAGAGTCCTACAAGAGGACTGGGAGAAGGTTTCCCAGCAATGCAGCCAGTGGAAAGTTTAGGCTGGACAAAAGCAAGGTAAAGTGTTACAACTGTAACCAAATGGGACACTTTGCCAGGGAGTGCAAGGCACCAAAGTCAAATGGTGGCCAAGCACAATCCAGGCCAAACTACATTGAGGGAGTTCACCAGAATGAGAAGCCAAGACAGCAAGCTGCAGTTGCTGTTGAAGAAGGAGGCTTTGACTGGAGCTTTCAGGTTGAGGATGCTTCTCCAAACCAAGCACTAATGGTAGATCATGATGAAGCCAAGGTATTGGAACATCTTTGTACTCCTGAATGCATTGCTAAAGTTAATAGATACAGGTCCTATAACTTAGAGATGAGATCTGATCTTGAGTCCTTAAATATCTTAAAAGCTTACTTTAAAAGAGTTGAAAATGATTATAAACTTAAGATAGAAGATCTAGAAAAAACCATTTCAACTCTTAAGCATGAGCATACAAACTACAGGACTCAAATCAAAGATCTCATCTTAAAGTTAACTGAATGCCAGGTTGAGCTTGTGATCAGCAAAGCCAGGGCAGAAAAATGTGTTCTTGAAGAAGAGACCTTCAAGAACATAATATCCTCATCCCTACATACAAAATTTTGTTATCAGAATAAGCAGGGACTGAGATCTACTGAGATAGCTCCTCCACACACTCTATTGTCTGTAAGATATCCAAGGTGTGGAATTTGTGAAGATGAGCTTCCCCTAATAGACCCCGTTGTGGAAGAGGATGAAGAGGAGATAGTGAAGGATGACTCAGAGAAGAGTGAAGAAGGTCATCCAAAGAAGGGTCACTATTCTCCTGAGGAGAAGAAAGAGTCTGGAATGACCAAGTCAAAGTGTCACACCCCAACCTTAACGGCAGAAACGTCGAGATGTGAGGGTTAAGATTGTTCATGCCACACAACGCTAAATTAAAAATGATAATATTATTAAATTTCAAGATTCATCACATACATTTAAGAAATAACATAAGTTCAAACATTCAACAATACATAAGATTTCCAACATCATGTGATAATAATTGTCTTTTTATTTTTAATCTAGGTCCAATCCTAGATGTAAGCAAGTTTTCAATAACAAGCTAAGCCGTACCATTTCCTGAAACATGTTAAAAATAATGTCAACAATATGTTGGTGAGTTTCCATAGATTTTCATACCTAGGTATATATCAAAGATGACAATTCACGTCATAGGTTATTGAATAAAGTAAATAAAGATGTATGAACAAATGTAACAATCAAACCTTGACAAATATGGCCATTACAAGATTAAACGATTAGCTAAGTGTATTTGATTTCCATAGTGCTCAAGAATATGACACTAGGAGCGGCAATACCTCGGCTTTAGCACCAAATAGCTTTGTCAGGCCCATAGATATATGATGTCGCCAGGCTAGCAATAGTTAATGATTGTATCTTACAAGAGTCATCACATGATAATTACAAGTGTTCAAATAACCATGACAACATAAAATGAATTGCACAAGTGTTACAAGATTAAAACGTGTTTACAAGTGTATTTATAATAAGTTAACATGTTTCACCCCAAAGGTGTGAAATAATATAAATTGGGGTATGGAAAACTCACATGAATAATAAAGATGACAAATAAGGAGTCTTGTATAAAATGCCGAGAATACGCTAACGTTCAACCTAAATGAAACGTCGTATTAGTTAATCATGGTGATTATAGTGGTATATTTATAAATCATTTAGTCCATGATTTTAAGTTATTAAATAGGTGCCGTTTATCATTATTTTGATGTTTAAATGATTTAAATAAGGATTTTAGTGATAATCACTATTAGTAGAAGTTATGCGTTTATGATCAAATGGTTATTGTTTACTATTTAAGTAAAATAGTAATTTGTGGATTTAAATGTTTTAAATAATTATATTAGTTACAATGAGTGTACATTTTAAATATGTACTTATATATTTATTTTCATAAATAAATATGAACAAATTATAACTTTATTTTATCATAATAAAGAATTTATTCAAATAAATATACTAAGAATTAAGTGAAACTCATTACTATTTAGGATTAAAAATAAAGAGTATTTTGTACAATTTTTTTATAATTTTTAAAATAAATGAAATAAAAAAAAAGAAAATTTTTTAATTAAATTTTCTAAGAAAATATAAAAGAAAATGATTGTAGGTTTTCTGGTTAAAAATAATTTTTAATGACTAATAATAATATTTAAGTATTTTTTTAAAATTTTATTATTTCTAAAAACACCTTAAAAAAATATGGCAGGTGCCTCGGGTCGAACCCGGGACCTCCTGCCAACATCTATGAATTACACCGGTTGGGCTAAGCCCTGTTTGGTGTTATGGATTGAAAACAAAGTTTAAAACCAATTTTTCAGCAGAAATCCCCAAATTACCGAAGAACCCTAATTTCGAAATCGACCAATTGATCATCCAATCGATGATGATAATCAAATTAACCATAGGGCTTTGGTTCCCTATGATTAATCGAGTGTGTGTATGTGTTTAATTTACCTATTGTGATTGTATTCTTGTGAAACCTCAAGATGAACAGGTCGAAGAGGTCTCGAATCGAGAATCAATGTGGGTGTAATTCAGGTGAAATTGAGTGCACAGATAGATTAGAAAAGTCGATTAGAGGTTTTACCCTCTGTTTATATACTTCAATGACAACCAATTCGAGTCTGATGAGCTTAATTTTCAATCGAGGGTTACAGTTGTTTTTAATTGGTTTAAAGACGGTTTAAGATGCAATTACTCATATCAGTAACTTCGATATGATTAGATGGACGTTGTACAGTTTAATTGCATTGATAACACTGTTTAAAGGGTAGAACAGTTTTGGTTTCACGAGGATTTCGGTTACGGGTTCGCAGACCCATCAAACCGAGATTAAACTCCAATTAATAATCATATGTGGGTTTGAAACAGTCCCACGATTCGAATGGTGTATATTAATTCGATTAATATGGGCTATATCGAGGGTGGGAGGCGGCCGGAGCTCGGCCGGAGCCTCACCGAAATCGGGGAGAGAGAGGGTGGGTTTGGGGTTTTAATTTCACATTTACACTTTTAGTCCCCGTGCTTTATAAGGTTTTAGATTTTATTATTTTATGTACAAACTTGTTATTTACAAGTTTTAAAAATATTAACTCATTTTTCAAAATTTAACATTTTTTAAGATCATAATTTATAATGACTTTATCTTGTACGAAAGATTATTTTAGGAGTGTTATCATCGTGCAATTAAGTTTTGATGATAAGCCGAATGAGGATCGGTAAGTAAGAAATAAAAGGTTCCATAAAGCTAGACCAAACGACAGATTGAAGCATAAGGGCGTGAGAAAATTCGATTAAGATTTAAATGTTCCAGTCTTGGAACTAAGATTATCCTAAGGTGGTCAGGATGTCTTTTGAGTTTAGGAATCATGCTTTGACTTGATAGGTTGGAATACCATCGCCGATAAATCAGGTAACGATATTTCCCCTTTCAAGTTACCATGTTTCTTGTCAATAGAAATCTTAAGACCTTTGTAAAATTAAAATCAAGGAATGGAAACAGTCACCAAGGTGTGGGTATCACTCCTAGCTTGGTGGTGTAGTTCTCAAAACATGACTCTTAACTACCAAAACGAGAGCTTGATCCTAATTTATTGTTAAGGATCCACAGGAATAAGATGAGGTAAATTGTCATTAAGGTAAGGAAAATCATTCCTATCTTAAAGGTGAAATTTTGTAAACAAAATATAACCAATTGAAAATCTTCATCAAAGTACATAATTCACTCCTACTTTAAAGAGGTCATTTCATTTGAGGAAATACAAATCCATAAAATTTAGATGGGTGAAATTATCATCAAGGTATGGAATTCACGCCTATCTTGATGATTGAATTTCATAATAATAAGAAAACAATCGAGAATTGAAATTTGTCACCAAAGTACGGGATTCACTCCTATTTTGGTGCGGTCATTTCATTCGTGAAATACAAGTCCATGATAAAAATGAGTGAAATTTGTCCTCAAAATAAGGAAATCACCCCTATCCAAAGGATAAAATTTCATAAAAACCAACAATAGAAAAATTTGAAGCCATCATCAAAGTACAAAATTTACTCCCATTTTTAATGAGGTAATTTCATTGCTAAAATGCGAATTCATAAGAACAAGAAGAAAGAAATGGTCATCAAGATAAGGAATTCACTCCTGTCTAGATGATATAGTTTCCTTTAGGAGATTCGAGTGTCCTTAGTCATAAGTTGACTTGCAACCCTTGCATTTCCTAGATGTAAGCAAGTCTTCAATAACAAGCTAAGCAGTACCATTTCCTGAAACATATTAAAAATAATGTCAACAATATGTTGGTGAGTTTTCATAGATTTTCATACATAGGTACATATCAAAGATGACAATTCACGTCATAGGTTATTGAATAAAGTAAATAAAGATGGATGAACAAATGTAACAATCAAACCTTGACAAATATGGCCATTACAAGATTAAACGATTAGCTAAGTGTATTTGGTTCCTATAGTGCTCAAGAATATGACACTAGGAGCCGACAATACCTCGCTTTAGCACCAAATAGGCTTGCCAGACCCATAGATCTATGACATCGCCAGGCTAGCAATAGTTAATGATTGTATCTTACAAGAGTCATCACATGATAATTACAAGTGTTCAAATAACCATGACAAATAAAATGAATTGCACAAGTGTTACAAGATTAAAACGTGTTTACAAGTGTATTTATAATAAGTTAATATGTTTCACCCCAAAGGTGTAAATTAATATAAAATTGGGTATGAAAAATCACATGAATAATAAGGATGACAAATAAGGAGTCTTGTATAAAATGCCGAGAATACGCTAACGTTCAACCTAAATGAAACGTCGTATTAGTTAATCATGGTGATTATAGTGGTATATTTATAAATCATTTAGTCCATGATTTTAATTATTAAATAGGTGTCATTAATCATTATTTTGGTGTTTAAATGATTAAATAAGGATTTTAGTGATAATCACTATTAGTAGAAGTTATACGTTTATGATTAAATGGTTATTGTTTACTATTTAAGAAAATAGTATTTTGTGGATTTAAATTTTTAAATAATTATATTAGTTACAATGAGTGTACATTTTTAATATATACTTATATGAATTATAAATTTTATTTAATAAAGAATTTATTCAAATAAATATACTAAGAATTAAGTGGAACTCATTACTATTTAGGATTAAAAATAAAGAGTATTTTTTTAAAATAAATGAAATAAAAAAAAGAAATTTTCTTAATTAAATTTTTTAAGAAAATATAAAAGAAAATGATTTGTAGGTTTTCTGGTTAAAAATAATTTTTAAATGACTAATAATAATATTTAAGTATTTTTCAGAATTTTATTATTGCTAAAAACACCTTAAAAAAATGTGGCAGGTGCCCGGGGTCTAACCCGGGACCTCCTGCCCAACATCTTTGAATTACACCGGTTGGGCTAAGCCCTGTTTGGTGTTATGAATTGAAAACAAAGTTTAAAACCAATTTTTCAGCAGAAATCCCAAATTACCGAAGAACCCTAATTTCGAAATCGACCAATTGATCATCCAATCGATGATGATAATCAAATTAACCATAGGGCTTTGGTTCCCTATGATTAATTGAGTGTGTGTATGTGTTTAATTTACCTGTTGTGATCTAATTCTTGTGAAACCTCAAGATGAACAGGTCGAAGAGGGTCTCAAATCGAGAAATCAATGTGGGTGTAATTCAGGTGAAATTGAGTGCTCAGATAGATTAGAAAAGTCGATTAGAGGTTTTACCCTCTGTTTATATACTTCAATGACAACCAATTCCAGTCTGATAAGCTTAATTTCAATTGAGGGTTACGGTTGGTTTTTAATTGGTTTAAAGACGGTTTTAAGATGCAATTACTCATATCAGTAACTTCGATATGATTAGATAGACGTTTGTACAGGTTTAATTGCATTGATACACTGTTTAAAGGGTAGAACAGTTTTGGTTTCACGAGGCTTTCGGTTACGGTCGCAGACCCATCAAACCGAGATTAAACTCCAATTAATAATCATATGTGGGTTTGAAACAGTCCCACGATTCGAATGGTGTATATTAATTCGATTAATATGGGCTATATCGAGGGTGGGAGGCGGCCGGAGCTCGGCCGGAGCCCTCACCGGAAAATCGGGGAGAGAGAGGGTGGGTTTGGGGTTTAAATTTCACATTTACACTTTTAGTCCCTGTTCTTTATAAGTTATCAATTTAGAACCAAAGTTTCAGTATTGTTACAGTTCAGCCCCTAAGGTTTTAGATTTTATTATTTTATGTACAAACTTGTTATTTACAAGTTTTAAAAATATTAACTAATTTAATTTCAAGATTTAACATTTTTTAAGATTATTTACAATTACTAGTATTATTTGTTATTATTTTTATTATTATTATCATTATTACTATGATTATTATTAATTATCTAATTATTTAAGTACATCCAAGTTATAATGATTTCCAAGAAATTACAATTAAGTCCCCGTACTTGCATTAATAACAAAACGAACCCTTACAAGAGATATCGACGTTAATCAAACGTAAATAAAAAATACGAGAGGCCACACAAAGAGAAAAAACTTGATTAGAAGGGTGAAGAGAAGATCAAAGAAGGCTCAAGAAATCAATACCACTTTTGACTCAAAGCAGAAATAAATGTTTATTTCTGCAGCTTTTGAAGTGGTAAAAACTGAAGATTCAACTATGAACTCTAGTACCAGGAGTTCTAGCTTAGTTCCAAATCATTCCAACAAGAAGAAGAAGACTGACCAGCAGTGTACCACTGCTATACAATGTCACACCCCAACCTTAACGGCGGAAACGTCGAGTTGTGAGTGTTAAAATTTTCATGCCACACAACGCTAAATTAAAAATGACAATATTATTAAATATCAAGATTCATAACGTACATAATGGAAATAACATAAGTTCAACAATCAAATACTTAAGTTTCCAAGCGTCATGTGACAATAAATGTCTTTTTATTATAATCTAGGTCCAATCCTAGATGTGAACAAGGCTTCAAAAACAAGCTAAGTAGTATCATTTCCTGAAACATGTTAAAAATAATGTCAACAATATGTTGGTGAGTTTTCATAGTTTTAGCATACATAAATACATATATAAAAGATGGCAATTCACGTCATAGGTTATTGAATAAAGTAAATAAAGATGGATGAACAAATGCAACAATCAAACCTTGACAAATATGGCAATTACAAGATTAAACGGTTAGCTAAGTGTATTTAGTTCCCATAGTGCTCAAGAATACGGCACTAGGAGCCGGAATAACCTCAGCTTTAGCACCAAATAGGCTTGTCAGGCCATAGATCTATGACGTCACCAGGCTAGCAATAGTTAATGATTGTATCTTACAAGGGTCATCACATGATAGTTACAAGATTTCAAATAACCATGACAAAATAAGATGAATTGCACAAGTGTTGCAAGATTAAAAACGCGGTTACAAGTATGTTTATGATACGTTTAACATATTTCACCCCAAAGTGTGAAATAATATAAAAGGGGTATGAAAACTCACATGAATAATAGGATGAGCAAATAAGGAAGCCTTGTATAAAAATATGCCGAGGATTCGTTAACGTTCAACCTAAATGAACGACGTGTGAGATTAATCATGATAGTTATGGTGTTATATTTATAAACCATTTAGTCCATGATTTTTAAGTTATTAAATAGATGCAATTTGTTATTATTTTGGTATCTAAATGATTAAATAAGAATTTTAGTGTTAAACACTATTGATAAAAGTTAGATTTTTACTATCAAATGGTTATTATTTACTATTTAATAAAATAGTAATTTGTAGATTTAAATGATTAAAATAATTATATTAATTACAATGAGTATACATTTTAAATATGTACATTTATATTGTTTTCACAAAATAAATATAAATAAATTTGTAACTATATTGTATAACATTAATGAATTTACTACATTGAAATTATTAAATAAGATTTATTACAATTTGAAATTAATGATAAATGGTATTTTATAACAAATTTTTATGATGTTAAAAAAAAAAAAATAGTTTCTTAATTGAGCTTTTAAGAAATTCACAAGAAAATAATTTTATTAAATTTTAAAATGATCTTTATAAGTTTTACAATGATAATAAAGTATTTTCTGCATTTTAAAATCCAAAAACACATTTAAAAGATTTGCAGGTGCCCGGGTTCGAACCCGGGACCTCCTGCCCAACACCCAAGAGTTAAACCGGTGGGCTAAAGCCCTGTTCGGTGTTATAGAATGGGAATCATAATTTAAAAACCAATTTCTCAGCAAAACCCCCAAATTACACAAAGAACCCTAATTCCCAAATCATCCAATTGAAAACAATTTGATGACGGTTATGAAATTAGCCATAGGGCTTCTGTTTCTTACATCAAAACGAGTGTCAACATGTGTTTGATTACCTGATTCAGTGTTGTTCTTGATGATTTCAAGTTCGAATGGGCTGCGACTGTTGTTGATTGGGTATTTCAATGTGTGTATGTTTTTGATAAAATTGACAATGCCGGTAGTTTAAGAAAGTCAGGTTTCCCTTTGTTTTTATACCTTAAGTTGCTCGATTACGCGCCCAACAGCTATAATCTTAAAGTCGGGGGTTTCAGGTCTCATTAACTGGATTAATTGTTATTTCAAGTGCAATAAATCATCACATTGAGTTCGAGATGATTAGAGGAACGTTAGTGCCTGTTTAATTGTATTATTAACTCGATTTAATGAAAAAAACCAATTTTTAGTTTGATTGTTCTTCGGTTTCATGTCCAAAAACCATCAATACCGTACTTAAATTCGAATATACGATAGGATAGGGTTCAAAACTGGTGCGAGTGAGTAAATGACGGTTTAATTCGATTAAAATCCATGAATTTAAGGGGTTTTGGGTGTGGCCGGAGCCGACCGGAGGTGTGGCCGGAGCTCCCACCAGGAAATCGGGTTTTGGGTTTTTGATTTAAAAAAAATTACACTTTGGTCCCTGTGGTTTATAAGTTTACATGGTTAAACCAAAGTTCAATTTATAGTTTAAAAGAAAAATTACAGTTTGGTCCCTGAAGTTTTAAATGTTATTATTCCATGCCCAAAACTATTATTTATAAGTTTTTTTAAAATATTAATTTTATATTGTTTTTATTTATACAAGATTAACACTTATTATAATTATTACTTATTATTAGTATTTATTATTTTATCATTTATTATTATTTTCATTATTATTATTAATATTAACATTTTCTCTTACGCTTTTTGTTATTATTATTATTATTATTGTTATTATTATTATTATTATTATTATTATTATTATTATTATTATATCATTAATTATTTAATTATTTAATTATAACCAATTATAATAATTCCAAGAAATTACAAATAAGTCCTCGTACTTGCATTAATAACAAAACAAGCCCTTACAAGAGATAACGACGTTTAACAAATATTAAATAAAAATACGAGAGGTCAAAGTCTCCCCAACTTTAAGAAATTTCGTCACGAAATTAAAGAAAAGGCTAAACGAGGAGATAGGGATATTTCTTCTTCATGTGATCCTCGCGTTCCCAGGTGAATTCAGCTTCACGTTTATTTTCCCAACGAACCTTGACGATTGGCGTGGTAGTTGTTTGGGTCTTCTTCAGCGTTCGGTCCATGATCTCGACAGGTTTCTCAATGAAATGTAATGACTCGTCAATTTGGATTTCCTCCAAAGGAACATGCAAATTTTCATCAGCCAGGCATTTCCTCAAGTTTGAGACATGGAAAATAGGATGAACCCCGCTAAGTTCGAAAGGTAGTTCCAGTTTATAAGCCAATTTCCCAACTCTTTTCAGAATCTTGAAAGGTCCTACAAAACGTGGGGCTAACTTGCCCTTCTTCCTAAAGCGAACAACACCCTTCCATGATGAGACCTTAAGAAGAACCATATCATTGACTTGAAACTCCAATGGTTTGCGTCTTTTATCCGCATAACTCTTTTGACGACTTCTAGCCACCTCAAGGTTATTACGGATTTTGGAGACTTTGTCGGTCGTTTCTTGAATAAGTTCTGAACCAGTAATGAAATTCTCACCAATGTCAGTCCAACAGATCGGAGAACGACATTTACGACCATATAAAGCCTCGAATGGTGCCATCTTGATACTCGAGTGATAACTATTATTATACGAAAATTCCGCTAACGGCAGATGCATATCCCAGTCACCACCAAAATCAAGAACACAAAGACGTAGAAAGTCCTCAAGGGTTTGAATTGTTCGCTCGGTTTAACCGTCCGTTTGAGGATGGTAAGCCGTGCTTAAATCCAGTTGAGTACCCAAGAGTGCTTGCATAGAAGATAAGTGAAACGAGCATCACGATCAGAAATAATGTGCAACGGCACACCATGACGACTTACAATTTCATCGATGTAGATTCGAGCCAATCTTGAAACCTTGTAAGTGTCTCGTATTGGTATGAAATGTGCCGTTTTGGTCAAACGGTCAACAATCACCTATATACTATCATGACCAAGAGAGGTTCGTGGTAATTTGGTTATGAAATCCATGGATATATACTCCCATTTCCATATAGGGATTTCAGGTTGCTCAAGCAGACCACTAGGTCATTGATGTTCGGCTTTGACCCTTGCGCACGTGAGACATTTGGAGACATAAGATGCAATATCCTTCTTCATTCTTGGCCACCAATATTGGCCACGCAGATTCATGTACATCTTATCGGACTCAGGGTGAATAGAATATCGTGTTTGATGAGCTTCGTTCATGATGAAGTGACGGAGATTGTCGCGTTTCAGGATCCAAAGTCGATTAAAAAAGTACCAGATGCCATTTGGTTTTGTCTCCAGTTGTGACCGAACGTTAAATGCTAGTTCATCATCCTTCCCTTCTTCGGTTAGCGCCGCTTGTTGAGCCTCGCGGATGCAAAACTCGAGATCACTATCGATCCTTATATTTTGAAGCATGATAGTAGCCTCGTTAACATCCACACGAATCTCGAATTCTCCTAACATGTCAAACCATTGCCTTTGATCTCGGATTTCTTGAAGCGAGACAGTCTTGTTGTGGATCTTACGGCTCAGCGTGTCGGCTACAACATTCGCCTTTCCAGGATGATAGCGAATGTCGCAGTCGTAGTCGCTTATCAACTCAACCCAACGTCTTTGTCTCATGTTGAGATCCTTTTGATTGAACACGTGTTGGAGACTCTTGTGGTCGGTGTAGACTATACATTGCGTTCCATAAAGATAATGCTGCCAAATTTTCAAAGCCAATACTACGGCACCAAGTTCGAGATCGTGAGTTGTATAGTTCACTTCATGAACCTTTAATTGCCTTGACACGTAAGCTATGACCTTTCCTCGTTGCATGAGAACATAACCAAGGCCTTGACTAGACGCGTCGCAGTATACAGTGAAGTCATCGTTTCCATCGGGAAGTGTTAGGATAGGAGCATTACACAGTTGTGTTTTAAAGTCTCGAAAACCTCCTCTTGTTCGGGTCCCCACTCAAAAAGTCTATTCTTTTGATTTAGCATCTTAAGTAGTTTAGCAATCTTCAAAAGTTTGCAATGAACCTATGGTAATAACCCGCTAAACCCAGAAAAGAACGAACCTCGATTGGGGTCATGGGAACACACCAATTTTTCACGGCTTCTATTTTGCAGGGTCGACGTGAATTCCTTGGCTATTCACCACATGTCCTAGGAATTGAACTTCTTCGAGCTAGAATTCACACTTTGAGAACTTGGCATATAGTTGTTCCTTCTTCAAAAGATCGAGAACTTGGCGTAAATGCAATTCGTGATCTGTCTTTGTCTTGCAGTAGATGAGAATATCATCAATAAACACGATCATGAATTTATCCAAGTACGGTTTACATACTCGATTCATGAGATTCATGAAGACAGCAGGTGCATTAGTCAAACCAAAAGGCATAACCATGAACTCATAATGTCCATATCGAGTACGGAACGTGGTCTTTGAAATGTCTTTGTCGTGAACACGTAGTTGATGATACCCAGAACGTAGATCGATCTTTGAGAATTGTGTAGCTCCTTGAAGTTGATCGAAGAGATCATTGATTCGAGGAAGAGGGTATCGGTTCTTGATAGTGAGTTTGTTGAGTTCTTGATAGTCGATGCACATACGGAATGAACCATCTTTCTTCTTCACAAATAGCACGGGTGCACCCCATGGTGAAGAGCTAGGTCGAATAAAACCCTTATCGATCAACTCTTGCAGTTGACTAGCTAGTTCTTGCATTTCAGATAGTGCAAGACGATAAGGTGACTTAGCCACGGGGTTCGCACGAGGAATCAAATCGATTTTGAACTCAACTTCTCGAACGGGAGGCAACCCACTAAGATCCTCGGGAAACACCTCGGGAAAATCTCGTATGACAGGAATATCCTTTAATTCCTTCCCCTTGGCTTTCGTGTTAACTATGTAAGCCATGAAAGCTATGTAGTTTTTACTCAAGCACTTTCGGGCCTTGATACAAGACATGAGTTTGAGTATTTGGGATGATCTCTCCCCAAAGACTTTTAAGGTATTACCAGATGGTAAAGGAATTCGAATGCACTTCTCGAAACATATAATTTCTGCGTGTTGTTTGGCTAACCAATCCATGCTGATAATGATGTCGAAGCTCCCCAGTTGCATAGGAATAAGGTCGATAAGAAACTCGTGCTCGTTAAGACTTAAGACACAATCGCGTATCACGACGTCAACTTCAATAGATTTGCCATCGGCTACTTCGACCGTAAAGGATCTTTCTAAGTTAGAACGTGGCTTAGAAAGAATAGGCTCGAACTCTAAAGACACGAAACTCTTATCCGCACCCGAATCAAAAAGTATAGATGCATATCTACTATTTACAAGGTACATACCATTCACCACATCATTGTTGGCTTGAGCTTGGTTGGCATTGATGTTGAAAGCCCTTCCTCGAGACGGTGGCACATTTCCCGCAATACGAAGACATTGTGGACAGAAATGCCCAGTTTCGCCACAGTTGTAGCAGGCTCGATTAGCAACCATTGCAGCATTATTCGGGTCACGATGGCAAGTAGTCACCAAATGACCATACTTTCTACACAACGAGCAGATTCGGCAAGGAGTGTTCCCCGCATGATGGTACTTGCAGGTGTTGCACATCGGGTACGGTCCAGTATAAGCCCTTGCCACGGGGGCTTGATTTGTAGCGGCAGCTTGCCTTTGAGGGGCATTTGGTGCTGTCACAGCATAATTGTGGGTCGGTGTGAACTTGCGCTTCTTGCCTTTGAATGATGATTCAGCTTTCACCTCCTTTGTTGCTTCAGGAGTCACCTTTGCAGTTGGCTTGGCACCCTTAACCGTCAAAGTGCCAGCCTTAATATGATTCTCAGTAAGCTGGGCAGTGATATTAATCGCCTCCTCCCAAGTTGTGGGTCTACTTCCCACCACAGCATCTTGGATTTGAGGCGGTACCCCCTTGATAAATTTATCGATGTTGCGGGGTACGGTATCCACCATGTGTGGTAGAAGCATGCTCAATTCATGATGACGGGTAGAGTATAATGGTTTCCACTGTCCTGTTTAAGGTTCCAAAACTCCTCCTCCAGTTTCTGCAATTCACTTCTCGGGCAGAATTTTGGACCATTAAGTCCTTAAACTCCTCCCAAGACAACGCCAAGGCAACTTCAGCACCTCGATTCCTTTTCTCACTATTCCACCATGTAAGCGCCCGTTGTTGCAGGACACTTGCAGCATAGCGGACCTTGAGCTCCTCGGGACACTCGCTGTTGATGAACGTGTTTTCCATACTCTCGAACCACTCGAGAAGTCCAATGGCTCCTTCCTTTCCACTAAAGCTAGTGGGTTTGCATGAGTTGAAGTGCTTGAACGTGCAGGTGTGGTTGTTCCCACCTTGGTTATTGCTATTCTCCCCATGACCATTATTGCCATCACCACCATTGTTTCCATTGGCGTTGTTGCTGTTATTGGCCATTAAGGTGCTACTAAGTTCAACAACCATCGTTGGGAGTACAGCAGCCATTTGACGGGCGATCATTGCGGCAAGTTTGCCGTCGGAAATAGCATGCTTTCCTTGGTGACGAGACATTCTATAAGATAGAAATAAAGAAAAATATTAGTATTCGGAGATAAACCAGTTCAGGAAATCAAGAATTTTTGATATTTTAAATATACCCAGGATGGTTCCATTTGGTACCACATAGCCAATAGGAACATGGACACGTCGAGGTGACTTAATCCCAATTATCCCGAGGAAGATGTGTATGTTGACCATAATTTAGCACTCATCCCAGAAATCCCCAGGTAAGCATAACAGGTCTCGCAATGAGATTTATACGAAATGGTTGCCTTAGCCTTGCAGGAAATCCAGAATACAGGTGTTTATGCGTCACACACTTCCCTAAGTCTATTAGAATTAAAACCTCGATGAGATTTTCAAGATTTAGACATATCGTCTAAGGAATTTTTCCATTCGATAAGATGCGTAGATTTCCACACGTAGTCGAGAATAAGATAGAAAAATATTAGACGCGGTAGAACTTAGAGGCATAAGAAGAGGATTAGGAAGTTGGGGTATACAAGATTCAAGGCATAATCCTAAGGCATTAGATTCTAAATATAAACAAATAGCACATAAGGAATTGTTCATACAACATGGGATAGGCATATAAGCATACTTACAAGATTATAGCAAATGTCATGTAAAGGGTCCCTAGTTTAACCATAGTCTAGGCCACCATTTCTAATAACCTAAATCCCTATAGTTATGGGCTCTGATATCAATCTGTCACACCCCAACCTTAACGGCAGAAACGTTCGAGGTGTGAGGGTTAAGATTGTTCATGCCACACAACCCTAATTAAAAATGATAATATTATTAAATATCAAGATTCATAACATACATAATGGAAATAACATAAGTTCAACAATCAAATACATAAGTTTCCAAGCGTCATGTGACAATAAATGTATTTTTATTATAATCTAGGTCCAATCCTAGATGTGAACAAGTCTTCAAAAACAAGCTAAGCAGTATCATTTCCTAAAACATGTTAAAAATAATGTTAACAATATGTTGGTGAGTTTCCATAGTTTTAGCATACATAAATACATATATAAAAGATGGCAATTCACTTCATAGGTTATTGAATAAAGTAAATAAAGATGGATGGACAAATACAACAATCAAACCTTGACAAATATGGCCATTACTAGATTAAACGGTTAGCTAAGTGTATTTGGTTCCCATAGTGCTCAAGAATACGGCACTAGGAGCTGGCAATAACCTCAGCTTTAGCACCAAATAGGCTTGTCAGGCCCATAGATCTATGACGTCGCCAGGCTAGCAATAGTTAATAATTGTATCTTACAAGGGTCATCACATGATAGTTACAAGTTTTCAAATAACCATGACAAAATAAGATGAATTGCAGAAGTGTTACAAGATTAAAAACACGGTTACAAGTATGTTTATGATACGTTTAACATGTTTCACCCCAAAAGTGTGAAATAATATAAAAAAGGGTATGAAAACTCACATGAATAATAGGATGAGCAAATAAGGAAGCCTTGAATAAAAATATGCCGAGGATTCGTTAACGTTCAACCTAAATGAACGACGTGTGAGATTAATCATGATAGTTATGGTGTTATATTTATGAACCATTTAGTCCATGATTTTTAAGTTATTAAATAGATGCAATTTGTTATTATTTTGGTATCTAAATGATTAAATAAGAATTTTAGTGTTAAACACTATTGATAAAAGTTAGATTTTTACTATCAAATGGTTATTATTTACTATTTAATAAAATAGTAATTTGTAGATTTAAATGATTAAAATAATTATATTAATTACAATGAGTATATATTTTAAATATGTACATATAAATTTGTTTTCACAAAATAAATATAAATAAATTTGTAACTATATTGTATAACATTAATGAATTTACTACATTGAAATTATTAAATAAGATTTATTACAATTTGAAATTAATGATAAACGGTATTTTATAACAAACTTTTATGATGTTAAAAATAAAAGAAATAATAGTTTCTTAATTGAGCTTTTAAGAAAATTCACAAGAAAATAATTTTATTAAATTTTAAAATGATGTTTATAAGTTTTATAATGATAATAAAGTATTTTCTGCATTTTAAAATCCAAAAGCACATTTAAAAAGATTTGAAGGTGCCCGGGTTCGAACCCGGGACCTCCTGCCCAACACCCAAGAGTTAAACCGGTGGGCTAAAGCCTTGTCCGGTGTTATAGAATAGGAATCATAATTTAAAAACCAATTTCTCAGCAAAACCCCCAAATTACACGAAGAACCCTAATTCCCAAATCATCCAATTGAACAACAATTTGATGATGGTTATGAAATTAGTCATAGGGCTTCTGTTTCTTACATCAAAAAGAGTGTCAACATGTGTTTGATTACATGATTCAGTGTTGTTCTTGATGATTTCAAGTTCGAATGGGCTGCGACTGTTCTTGATTGGGTATTTCAATGTGTGTATGTTTTTGATAAAATTGACAATGCCGGTAGTTTAAGAAAGTCAATTTGAAGGTTTCCCCTCTGTTTTTATAACTTAAGTTGCTCGATTACGCGCCCAACGACTATAATCTTAAAGTCGGGGGTTTCAGGTCGCATTAACTGGATTAATTGTTGTTTCAAGTGCAGTAAATCATCACATTGAGTTCGAGATGATTAGAGGAACGTTAGTGCCTGTTTAATTGTATTATTAACTCGATTTAATGATAAAACCGATTTTTAGTTTGATTGTTCTTCGGTTTCATGTCCAAAAACCATCAATACCGTACTTAAATTCGAATAAACGATAGGATAGGGTTCGAAAACTGGTGCGAGTGAGTAAATGACGGTTTAATTCGATTAAAATCCATGAATTTCAGGGGTTTTGGGTGTGGCCGGAGCCGACCGGAGGTGTGGCCGGAGCTCCCACCGGGAAATCGGGTTTTGGGTTTTTTATTTAAAAAATTACAATTTGGTCCCTGTGGTTTATAAGTTTACATGGTTAACCCAAAGTTCAATTTATAGTTTAAATGAAAAATTACAGTTTGGTCCCTGAAGTTTTAAATGTTATTATTCCATGCCCAAAACTATTATTTACAAGTTTTTTTAAAATATTAATTTTATATTGTTTTTATTTATTTACAAGATTAACATTTGTTATAATTATTACTTATTATTAGTATTTATTATTTTATCATTTTATTATTATTTTCAATATTATTATTAATATTAACATTTTCTCTTACGCTTGTTGTTGTTATTATTATTATTATTATTATTATTATTATTATTATTATTATTATTATTATCATTAATTATTAATTATAACCAATTAAAATAATTCCAAGAAATTACAAATAAGTCCTCGTACTTGCATTAATAACAAAACAAGCCCTTACAAGAGATAACAACGTTTAACAAACGTTAAATAAAAATACGAGAGGTCACACACAGCCTGAACCATCCAGCTTCAAGAGCAAGTATCTCCCTAATAAGCTTGTTACATCATCTGCAAAGATGAAGGTGGAGAAGGAAAGTGATCAAACTCAGTCTTGCTCTTAAAAGAAGACTCTCAGAAAGAAGGAACTCAACTGTGTCATGTGTGGTGGTACTTCTTATATGGCTAAGGATTACAAGTAGAATCCCAAAAGTACCATCCATATGGCCAAGAAGAACATTTCTGAGAAGAAGAAGGAACAAATAGCTTTGGAAGGAAAATTTGTTTCCTTTGGAAGCTCCAAAATGAAGAAGAAGACAAGTGAAAAATTAAATTCGGAAGAAAAGTTGGTCTCGGAAGGAAGGAATGCTTCTGAAGTACTGAAGCTTGCAGCAGTGAAAGCAAGATCTTCCGAAGGTCTAGTCTCCAAGACTTCCGAAGTTTTCAAAACTTCCGAAGCTTTGAAGGTCAGGCCCAATCTTCCAAAGGTGGTGTGGAAGACGAAGGAAGACCATGTGACTAAAAGTTCTTCATCAACAACAGCAAATGATCCTCAAAGCTTGAATATAGGATCACTTACTGTTACATTGTCTTCAACTCATTTTAATAAGACCAAAACCAATGAGGATTGGGTTTCTAAGTGTAACTAATCACCTCTTTTTTGTGCAGGAACAGCTAAAGACCAAGAAGAACGTTTGGATCATTGATAGTGGTTGTTCCAGGCACATGACTGACAATGGTTCTCTGCTTCAAAATTTTGAGAAAATTGATGGAGGACCAATTGCTTTTGGAGGGGATTCTGGTGGTTACATTTCTGAAAGGGGCAGAGTCATAAATGGTAAGCTCAGCATTGAAAAGGTAAACTTTGTTAAAGAGCTTGAATACAATCTTCTGAGTGTATCCCAATTTTGTGATCAGAAACACCATATGCTCTTCACTGAGCATGAGTGCATCGTTCTCAAGCCCGGGGTGGCCATTCCTCAAGAGCATATCCTGCTCAGAGCTCCCAGGAGAGGGAATATGTACACGATGGATTTACATGAAACATCTCCCTCAGGAGAAGTTTCTTGCTTTCTGTCTAAAGAAAATAGTGATGAGTCATTCCTTGGCATAAATTAAATATGCCATGTAAACTTTAAGAACATAAATAAATTGATTAAGAATGATTTGGTAACTGAATGCCAAAGAAAGAGTTTACAAGTGATGACCACTGTGTTGCATGCCTGAAAGGGAAGCAACACAAAGTGTCTCACAAACCAAAGGAAATCAACTCCATCACTACTCCCCTACACCTATTACATATGGATTGTTTGGCCCCACCAGTGTAATGAGTTTAGGAAGGACCTCTTACTGCTTAGTGATCACAGATGATTTCACAAGATTCACTTGGGTCTTTTTCCTTAGAACTAAGGATGAGACCCTGAGATCTTGAAGAATTTCATTCTGAAAATTGAGAATCAATCTGATCACAAGGTCAAAACCATAAGATGTGATCAAGGAATAGAATTTAAGAACCAAATCCTTGATACATTTTGTGATGAAAAGGGTATTACAAGACAATATAGTGCTCCCAGGACTCCTCAGCAAAATGGTGTTGCTGAGAGAAGAAACATGACACTTATTAAAGCTGCAAGGACCATGCTGTCTGACTCTAAACTACCCATCACCTTTTGGGCAGATACTGTTAACACAGCCTGCTATGTGCAGAACAGAGTTTTAGTGGTTAAAACTCATGGTAAGACTCCTTATGAGCTGTGGCACAAAAGGAGACCATTTATTGATTTTCTCAGGTCATTTGGATGTCCTTGCACCATCTTGAATACCAAAGATCAAGTAGCCAAATTTGATGAGAAGTCAGATGATGGACACTTTATTGGATACTCTTCCCAAGCTAAGGCTTATAAAGTATACAATCTCAGAACTAGAGTAGTTGAGGAGTCAGCCAATGTGACCTTCAATGAGCACACTCCAAGTGTGAAAGGTTCTGGTCCAGATTGGCTATTTGATCTTGACTTAGTTACCAACTGTTTTAACAAGTCTTGTGAGAATGTTTCAGGATCTACAAATAATATATCAACAGGAGATCCTGACCCAAGATTTGAGCTGAGAAGACTAAGCAAGATTATGACTTCAGCTCCTTTGGTGACTAACCCTGCAAATGAAGATCCTATCAGCACAAACATGACAAATTCAGCTGATACATCTGAGGTACCTTCAAATTCCAGCTCAAAGGTTCAAAACTCAGGAGAAGGAGCTTTAAATGCAGGAGGAAATGGAGGAGGTTATAGTGCTCAAGAATTTCTTGATGCTGATAACCACTCCATAAAGGACAACATAAATGATGTCACATATTCATTGGATCAAGTCTCACTTGATAAATGTGCTGATGTGGTGGGTGACACTCCATTACCAGATCTAAATTTCTCCAATCTGGATCTGTCTAACCAACTTGCTGTGATCCCTCAACTAAGGATCCACAAGTCACACCCTACCACAAACATCATTGGAAATGTTGATACTGGGGTGAGAACAAGAGGACAAACTCATGATCAAAATATTTGTCTGTACTCTTGTTTCTTGTCCCAGATTGAGCCAAAAAAGTTGATGAGGCTCTGAAGGATGGAAGCTGGGTTGAAGCTATGCAAGAAGAGCTACTTCAAATTAGAAGACAGAAGGTTTAGAACCTATGTCCTCTTCCTCAAGGGAAGACTATCATAGGAACCAAATGGGTTTTTAGGAACAAGAAGGATGATAGAGGAATTGTCATCAAGAACAAGGCTAGACTGGTTGTCCAGGGATACACACAAGAAGAAGGAATTGATTACACAGATGTCTTTGCTTCTGTAGCAAGACTTGAAGTTGTTAGAATATTCCTGGCTTGTGCTGCATCCAAGGATTTCAAGGTCTACTAGCTTGATGTTAAGTGTGCCTTCCTTCATGGGGTGATAGATGAAGAAGTTTATGTCAAACAACCACCTGGCTTTGCAGACCCAGATCATCCTGATTATGTCTGCAAGCTTGATAAAGCCCTATATGGACTGCATCAAGCTCCAAGAAAGTGGTATGAGACACTATCAAAGTATCTTTGTCAACATGGATACAAAAGAGGTACTATTGATGGGACTCCCTTCATCAAAGAGACAAGGAATGACATAATGCTAGTTCAAATATATGTAGATGACATTATCTTTGGTTCAACTAATTCAAAGCTCTTTAAAGACTTTGAAATGCTGATGAAGAATAGATTTGAAATGAGTGCCATGGGGGAACTCAACTTCTTTCTAGGAATTCAAGTGAAGCAGGTTGAAAATGGCATCTTCATTAGTCAGTCAAAGTATGTACAAGACATACTTACAAGATTCAAGATGACTGATTGTAAGGTTGCAAAGACACCCATAGCCAGAAACCACTCCCTTGGTCCTGATCTTGAGGGGGAGTGTAACATCTTTACAGGGCTATGATTGGGTCTCTTATGTACCTTACTGCTAGCCGGCCTGATATCATGTTTGCCACATGTATATGTGCAAGATATCAAGCCAACCCCAAGATGTCACACCTAGTTACTATCAAAAGAATTCCTAGATACCTTAAAGGTGCCCCTAAACTTGGCCTTTGGTATCCAAAGAATTCAGACTTTAATCTGTATGCTTATACAGATAGTGACTATGGTGGCTGCAACATGACTGCAAAGTCTACATCTAGGGGATGCTAATTCCTTGGTGGAAGGATAGTCTCTTGGCAATGCAAGAAGCAATCCTGTGTGTCTGCATCAACTGCTGAAGCTGAATACATTGCTGCTGCAAGCTGCTGTGCTCAAGTGTGTGGATCCAGAATCAGATGCTAGACTGTGGGTTTAATTTCAAGGAGACTCCTATCCATATAGACAACAACAGTGCCATCTCTATTATAGAGAATCCTGTGCAGCACCCAAGGACCAAGCACATCAACATCAGGTATCATCTGATTAGAGATATTTTGAAAAAGGATTAATCAAACTAATCAAAGTTAACACAAATGAACAATATGTTGATCTGTTCACCAAAGCATTTGATGAACAGAGATTTAAATATCTTATATCAGCTATTGGGATGATTAACTTTGAATAGATTTTCTTTAAACACTTAATCAACCTTATTTTTTAAAATTTTGTGTCCTAAGTTGCTATTAGATCACCCTCATAAGCCCAGTTCTCTTTGGAAGTAAATTAAAATTTCGAATGATATTCCTTAGATTTGTGAAAATTTATTATTTTGTCTCGGCAGAACTCAAATTGTCCTTCGGAAGAAATTTATGTCTTTAAATCATTTAACTACTTATCAGAGTTTACCTTCGAAGAAATTCTTGGAATATCTTCCGAAGCTTAAATATGCTTATAAGTACTTAAATGCATTAAAGAACAAATGTCTTCCAACGCAATTAAGTCTCGAAAGATTATTATCTAAGGATAATAATTTTCTCAGACTTAGTTCTTCCGAAGCAAAATATATGTCGGAAGAAATTTCTTTAAGTATATTTCTTCCGAAGCCAGATTTTTACAACTCTTTGAAATATCTTCCGAAGCAAAATTGCCTTCGGAAGCTTTGCTGAAAAGCTTCCGAAGCAAAAATACCTTCGGAAGATTGCAACTTCCAAGAAAAACTAACTTTTGGGCGCTTTTTCAGAAGTGGGACCCACTTTGGATTTCAAAGTTTATTTTTTTGTCTTAACTTTGACTCAAATCCACAGCATATATCTTCTCAACGGTTCCACTTCATCTCTCTACTCTCACAAATCTTTAACCTAAATTCTCCCAAAATTCACCTTCTTCTTCCTTTCTTCACTGATAAGCTTCACCTAAATGGCCAACATCGATCGTAGAAACGACCCAAACTTCTCCATGCACCTACACAGGCAACACAATCAAGTTGCCCTGTTGCACTCTGAGAAGGATCCAAGTTTCTCCGACGTGTGTAGGTACCTTTCTTCGTCTCACTACCTCACCTCCCTTACAATCGATCCTCCTCTCTATGAGGATCAGTTGCTTGAATTCTGGCGGACCTGTCAAGAGGTCACCATGGATGGGGAGAGGGCACTGTCTGCTACAGTGCAGGGAGGACTGTTTTCATCACTCCGGCCATCATAAATACCCATTTGCAGCTGGATGATGAAGCAGGTGAACTGTCCTTCCCAAAAGATGCTGTCAACCATTCCTTTCAGCAGATGGGCTATGAAGGTGACTTCTCAGTCAAAACCTTCAGGAAGGGGAAGGTCTCATCCCAGTGGAAATACCTCCTCCATGTCATCATACACAGTTTATCTAACAAACATGGCGGATGGGATCAAGTTCCAGAAGACCTCCATGGGATGGTACAGGGAGTCAAGTTCAGGTACTCTCAATTTGTTTACACAAATTTGCTTGCTAACTTGGACTCCTTAGAGTATTACATGTTCCCTAGGTATGTTCAACACTTCTCAACTGTGAATTGGGCTCACAGTTGAGGGGGACAGGTAATATTCTTAAATTGGGACAAATGAGGCCTGCATTTTCAAAATCTTGAAGAAGCCAACTGTTGGCTTCTCAGGGGTAGAAACAACCCTTGTCCCAAAAATGTTTGAGCTCATTGCTCAGGGTGACAACCTAGCAGCACCAGCTAGTGTTGATCCCACACCCTCCACTCTCAACCACCTCAAACACAGCCTACCATCACCATCACCTACACTAGAAAGCGTAAACAAACCCCTGCACTTGCTACTGAGCATGTGCAGGCACATATATCACAACCCATACAGGAGGAAGTGGAATCTCGAGCTTCCACTTCCCCTGAGGAGCAGACCACTCCCATCCTTGAAATGATCAGTGCTGAGGTTCCTCATGCTCAGCCTGATGAGCTCACAACCCCACAAACAGCCTTAAGCCATCACTCTGAGTCTTAACACTCAAGTGATCAACCTTCTGGGGACAGCTACCATCCCAACCTCTAGACCTTAACCGACCCATCTCCAGCCTTGACTTTTACTCTGATGAAGATTTGGGCTTCAGTGAGTACCATGAATCTCTCCTCTCTTCCCACACTCTAGGAGAGATGAGTACTCCTGCTTCTCCCACTTCTAGCCCACATCAGCAACCCCCTACTGAGGTGGATCTTCCTGAACTTGTTCAGGAGACCCATATGGAAGAGGCTCTCACTTTGCAAGTGATTACATAACTAGGACCTCAACCATGGCAACCCAGCCTATTGAAACTTCTCTGGAAGTTGTCATGCGGTAAGGGAAATCCAGCAGCCAAGAACGAGATGCTGGTGGTGAGGAAGAAGACTTAGGTCCAATTCTCTCATCCCCCAATGATTCTTCATCTAAAGATGAGGGGAGTCTGAAACAAAGAGTGCACCTACTGATAAATACTTGCACTTACTTGGTTTCAAAGATAAGTCACTTGGAATCTCAAGTGACTTTCTTGCTGAAAAGGGTCAATGACCAGCAACTTGAGATCACCGATCTCAAGGGCCAGTTAGCTGAGAGACCAATGAGGACAACTCAACCAGGCCCACAAGAACCTGTGATTGTTATGGATCAATCTCCCAGCTCACCTATGCAAGAGGGTGATGCTACCAAAAAGGGGGAGGAAATCCTGACAGTCACAGAACCTGGGAGTTTCCCAGAGTATGGACATAGAGGAATCACCATCCTCTCTTGCAGTTGTCCACACTCAGCAACCTCCTCAAGTCAGAGATCTAGACTTGTTTTTTCAACATCTGTTTGAGGAGGGAATCCCAAGAGCAATGTCTGCCCCTTCTGAGAATCCAATCATGGGTTGGGGGTATGACAGCAACAGGAGAGGTCTTGTAATCTCTAGAGCTCAGGGTCAACTAGAAATTTTCAACATTTCACACCTGAGTCTATGAGAGTACAATCTGGTGGATCTGCCACTTGTCAACCCTAGCAACAACAGACAAGCTGCCAGATTGGCTGACCGGATACAAGACAGGGTGCTAGAAGAATTCAAATGGAGATCAAGATTATATAGACAGAGGCTAGCAGGTGAGGCTTTGGTCAACTGGAAGTTGAGGTGGACCCTAAGATTAACTTCGAAGGGAAATCCTTGACTGAAGGCCAGAGGTTGAGCCTGTGAACCTTGAGACAGGATCTCTTTCTTCACCCTTTACCCTCAGTGAGGCACCAGCTGGTGATGGTGCTTCACAACCTCTCTCTGGCCAGAGTTTGACAGCTGAATCAAGCAATGAAGGCCAAAGCTCTCTCCTCCCTGAGTCACCAAGGCCTGTGGTTGACAAAGGAAAAAGGAAGTTAACTCCTGAGGAGATAGAGAGGAGAAGAGAGAGAGAGGAAGAGGAAGCTGAGGGGAGAGAGTTCAAGTGGTTCCCCAAGGTTCATGGAAGCTGCAATCCGGGCTGCCCCAGGCCAAACACTCAAGAAGATGAGTTGAGGGCAGCCAGGTTAAACTACCTGGGAACCAGAAACTACAATGTTGATGAACTCATCTCTCTCCCCTTAGAGGAGCTGAATGAACTGGCTGATACTGAGTTGTCAAAAGAGAGGAGGGAGGCAGAGGATGCAGAAACTGCTCCTCAAAGTCAAAGAACAAAGGAGGCTGAAAAGACTCTACAAAGATGCTTCTGTCCTCTTCCCAGTTCAAGAAAGTCCTGAGCCAGAGACTGTGGCCACCGAAAAACCTCAGGTAGTTAATGAAGAAGAAAGACTAAAGATGATCAACTACCTGAGTGCCACAGGTCTCTATCAGGCACCTACACTTCTTCCCTTATCACATGAGTACATAAAGTTTGAATACAACAAGCAGCTGGAAGAACAAGCCAAAAGAGAAAGGAAAGCTGCAAAGAAGAGATTAAGGGAAGAAGATGTAAAGTCAACAGCCATCATCCACAAAAGCCAAAAAAAGTCTGCTGACAAACAAAGGATGATGAGCTTCTTGAAGCTGTATGGGTTCTCCGGAAGGAGGCTTGGTCCTATGTCTCTATCCATAATGTATGAGCATAGTAGGGTGATCAAGCAGAAGATAAAGAAGGGAGAGTTGGTGGACTTGCATTCTCCACCAAGTCCAGCTCAACCTGAAGTTGAGGTGAAGGTTGAACCTACTGAGACAACACAACTTGAACCTGGAGCTGCATCTGAGCCAACTTCATCTTCTGATCCACAGCAGGGTCCTCCTCTCTCTCCTTCAGAACCTGTGAGAGAGGAGAACCCAACTGAGAGAGACGTAACAGACCAACTGGTACTCAAGACCAGTCCTCTCAGTTGAAGAAATCAGGGAGGAGAAAAAGGATGGCCAGAAGAAGATCTACTTCAAAAAAAAAAGAAGAAAGGCATCCACCTCCCAACCTCAGGATGAGTCAGAGCATCCTGAGGAAGTGCATGAAGAGGTCTCTCAACAAACTCCAATCATAGTAGAGCCTCTTGCTGTTGGAAGACAAATTCTTCCTGGACTTATGCTGAAGATCCAGACAGATGGTATGTCACAAGAGATCAAGGAGAACAGCATGTCTACTTCATAAATGACATGCTTGAACTTCCTCTGCATGATCTCTATGACATGAGAAGGTTCTATGTAAGCCTGAAGGATCCAGATCTAATGATGAAGAAAGGTCTGCTGAAGATCCTGATGTGGACTATCAAAATCTGAAGAACTTCTCTGTTTTGGTAGCATCAGCCTAGGGGGAGTTTGTAAGGAACATCTGAAGATTAAAGGCTGATGCAACCAAAGGATACCAGAACAACCAAGTCTTCCTGCATGCACTAAGGAACAAAGATGAACTAGCTTCGAAAGTTTTACACTCACAAATAAGTCTAAGTGTAAAATCTTCCGAAGCCAACAGTTCAGAAGAAGTTACTTCGGAAGTTTCACACTTATCAGAAAATTATTACAAGTGTGAAATCTTCCGAAGCCAAAGACTCATTTCTTCCGAAGCCAAAGATGAAGTCTTCCGAAGCTTCAAAAGACAAAGTCTTCCGAAGCCACTTTGCTGTGAAGACAGATTTCTTCCGAAGACAGAGAAAAGATGCTTTCTCTGAGTTACTTTTGATAAAGCTGATGTACTTTTCATGCTGCTCTGAAGACTCACCTGCTAACATTAGTTGGTGAAATCACTTATTAGTAGGACCAAACATAAATAGATTAGTTAACTAAAAACACTCAAAACTGAAAACAAATGTACCCTGTCCAACAACTACATGAGTCCCATCTGGTTTATAGGTTATATATATTCTCCCCACTAAGTTCTGCTTGTGTGAACATTTTCCGCCTGCAAAAACCCTTCAAATTACAACTTATGCATAAAGATTACTTGCAAAAAACCCTTCAAATTACCATCAACAAATAAAGTAAAACGTTGAGGAGAAACTTCATATATCAAAAATTTATTCAATAAAGATTGGTAATTAACAAAGTGCTACTTACTGCGAACATCCCACAATCGAACAGTTTGTCACCTGATGCAGTGGCAACCAAATCAGCATGTTTAGGGTCCCAAACAAACTGATCCACACTATCAGTATGCCCCTTTAGCTCAAGATCTTTAACCTTGCCTGCAAACAAAAATCCATAAAAACTCCAAAGTGATGATTTAAAATCAACCGCGCTCAATTAGCGTCATCCAGGTGCTGCTAATTCTTTAGAAAGTCTATTTCACACACCAACTAAAATTACTCCTAAACCCTCAACCACCTGGAAAGAAACACTTCACCACACATTGGTACTGCTATCGAAGCGCTGCGAATTCTCTTTTAGAACGGCTAACTCACACCATATAAACCTGCTACCCAACACTTATATTCACCTAACACTTTAATACACACATTTATACCACTAGGCTACAAGCCCTTTTGGCCACTGCTGCTAGTTAAGTGTTTAAATAAGGTAACTGATTGGATGTGACATTTCAACAAAAAAGTGGTGTGTGCGATATGCTAATGCATCAAGAACCCAAACAAACAACAACACTTACATGCCCGTGGGGCTTGATATGCCACACTCGAGCTGTTTGATCAACAGAACCTGAAGCAAGCTTTGTCCCAATGCAATTCCATGCTACACCAATGCACCTGTTTGATTCCCCAAATATTTAGAAATTGTAACGCTTTAAATAACACTCATGAGCACAAAATTAGGGTTCATAACAGCTGAATCATTAGGGTTTTGTGATGATTTAAAGAGAGAGTGAGAATGAACCTTCTTCTTGTGGCCCTGATACTCTCTACTGTGAAGGTTTTTGAATGGGATTGTTTCTGCCATTATCGTTTTCTGCTTCGTTGCACTTGAACTCTAGTTGTGCGAATTTACCAGAAGATTAGTTATGTCAAAGTTTATGGACCCAAATGTCATTTGTTATTTTCTAGGGGTTGATATGTAAAAAGTTTGAGACCGTGATGAATAGTAACTTACCTAATGTGTTGTCTGGTGTAATACTACTTATATATTTTGTTTTCCGGATATTAAAAAACTAAAACGAGCCCATCTTGTTTGGAGCTCATTCTTTCACAAAAGAGGTATTTGGTTCGATTCTTCATAGTCTATGTACATTTTAGCAATGTTTTTTAGAGGGGACGTGGTGCATGAAAGATGGGGTCGAGGGTGATGATTTTGGAATGATGGTCATGTGAAGGAAAGAGGGAAACATCACCTCACCCTCTAGAGACGACAACGATACAAATCTTCGTGAAGTTGTTTATTCTTGTAACATCTTTAGGTTTTGTATTTGTAATTCTTTGGATTTATCCTATAAGAAATACTTATAATAGTCATTTTATATACCTTTATCATACACACTTACTTTTATCATAAGACAACAAAAGATCATGTGAAAATTTGTTCACATGCATACTAGTAATTTTTTAATAAACTATTAGCTTATTACATTTTGTAATCACTTTTGATTGATTATAATATTAGAGTCCTAAACAATTTATTTTATGGCCACAAATAATTTATAATCATCTTATGCTAAATATTTTTAATTAATTACATACATTACACAACCATACATGTTACATGATCACTATGACATGTCGCGCGGCTAACGGTAAAAACCCCGTTTGTGGAATTTGAGGGTGTGACACCATCCCCCATCCCTATCTTATAATTACATTAAACATCACTATTTTTTTCTATCCTTTTCAATTAAATAATATTTTTCTATTTTATCATTACATTTTCTCTCTCATTCACTCACAATCACTTTCAAAAATTAAATAATTTATAAGGGTTGTACACACTTAGTTTTATCATAAGGCAACAAAAGATCACATAAAATTGTTCACATGCATACTAGTAATTTTTTATTAAACATGCTTATTACATTTGTAATCACTATGATTTGTTATAAATATTAAAGGCCTAGACATTTTATTTTATGGTCAGAAATAATTTATAATCATCTTGTACTAAAATATTTTTAATTAATTACACACATACACACACTACACGTTACACGATCACTGCTTGCCTGCTTTTCTTCTTAATAATTATTGTAACTCATTTTAATGATTATTTATTTATTTTATTTCTATTTCAAATGTCAATCATAATCTCTTTTGAAAGACTTGTAACTCACATTCATAATCTTATCCTAACTTTAATTATAAAAGTAAGTCTTAGTCAAAACTTTCTTTGCTCATTCTTTAAAATTTTCACTCACAGAAACTCCTCTTTCATTCTTGGCTTTGACTAATTCTTTACAAGTGTTTCCAATAATTGCTTAGTGCTAGGTAATCTTTAATCTTGTCTTGCTTTTAGATTATGCATTTTTTATGTTGTTTTAATTTCCTTTATTTTTTTGTCTAAAAAACCATTTAACATCCAACCATACACTATATTGTAGTATGATGGATGCAAAGATTATAAAAGATGAACAAGTTCATCAAAAACTTGTATCACATATTATTCTTATGACTTTATGTTATATTTTTATTCTTCTTTTACTATATCTCTTTTTATTTTAACCATGATCATTTCATCATTAACTCTAAACCGCATTAACTCTCTAGCATTCACTAAAACAACTAAATCAAGCTAACAACACGCTAACATAAGCAAAGAATATCGTTTGCACATGGAAAGCTATGTCGTCGCATTCAGTTATCCACAAGATTATTTCTTTAAAAGTGGCTATGCTGACGTCTTGAAATGATCTTCATAACACAAATGGACGTTAATATACTATATATTAACATATTTAGATTCATTCTGACGCGTTTCACACTTTAACAAATTAAAAAGTGTACATAAGTGCAGGACGGGTAAGGGTACTTAAGATTACAATTAGCTTCACAAGAGGAGTAATCTTAATCACTAACCACTCAAATGGAAACTAGTAACTTTACTGATGATACAAAGCAACACAAGTAATATTAAAGAGACAGAACTATAAGAACAAGAACAAAGCACAAGAACACAAGATTAAGTTTTCAAGGAAGTTGTATATAATTCTCTAGTTCTATACAAGGTTTTGCCAGTATATCCAATTATAAGAACGGACGGAGACTATTTATACTACAACCTACAACTGTCAATATACAAAAAGACAGTGGAATTTTGACTAATCTAGACAACAAGATCAATCTACAGTCAAAAGGCAGATTGCCTTTTGAATAGTGACTATGACATGGCTAGCTCACTGACTTTATTTAATACAGACAAGTCTACAAGAAAAAAAAGTTGGAAGTTACAGTCAAAGACTTTTTCTACTGTTTGATAAAGTATGGAATTTCATTAACTAATGTTAGTAGGTGAGTCTTCAGAGCATTAGCGAAAGTACACCAGCTTGATCAAAAAGTAACTCAGAGAAAGCATCTTTTCTCTGTCTTCGGAAGAAATCTATCTTCACAGCAAAGTGGCTTCGGAAAGACTGGTCTCTTTGAAGCTTCAAAAGACTTCATCTTTGGCTTCGGAAGAAATAATCTTTGGCTTCAGAAGATTTCACACTTGTATAATAACTTTCTGATAAGTGTGAAACTTCCAAAGTAACTTCTTCTGAACTGGTGGCTTCGAAAGATTTTACACTTAGACTTATTTGTGAGTGTAAACTTTCGAAGCTAGTTCATCTTTGTTCCTTAGTGCATGCAGGAAGACTTGGTTGTTCTGGTATCCTTTGGTTGCATCAGCCTTTAATCTTTAGATGTTCTTACAAACTCCCCCTAGGCTGATGCTACCCAAAACAGAGAAGTCTTCAGATTTTGATAGTCCACATCAGGATCTTCAGCAGACCTTTCTCATCATAGATCTGGATCCTCAGGCTTACATAGAACCTTCTCATGTCATAGAGATCATGGAGAGGAAGTTCAAGCATGTCATTTGTAAAGTAGACATGCTGTTCTCCCTGATCTCTTATGACATACCATCTGTCTGGATCTTTAGCATAAGTCCAGGACAGAATTGTCTTCCAACAGCAAGAGGCTCAACTATGATGGGAGTTTGTTGAGAGACATCTTCATGCATTTCTTAGGATGCTGACTCATCCTGAGGTTGGGAGGTAGATGCCTTTCTTCGCTTTTTTTTTGAAGTAGATCTTCTTCTGGCCATCCTTTTTCTCCTCCCCGATTTTTTCAACTGAGAGGACTGGTCTTGGGTACCAGTTGGATCTGTTGTGTCTCTCTCAGTTGGGTTCTCCTCTCTCACCGGTTCTGAGGGAGAGGAGGAGGGGACCCTGCTGTAGATCAGAAGATGAAGTTGGCTCAGATGCAGCTCCAGGTCAGGTTGTGTTGTCTCAGTAGGTTCAACCTTCACCTAACTTCAGGTTGAGCCGGACTTGTGGAGAATGCAGTCCACCAACTCTCCCTTCTTTATCTTCTGCTTGGTCACCCTAATATGCTCATACATTGTGGATAGAGACATAGGACCAAGCCTCCTTCCGGAGAACCCATACAGCTTCAAGAAGCTCATCATCCTTTGTCTGTCAGCAGACTTCTTTTGGCTTTTGTGGATAATAGCTATTGACTTTACAGCTTCTTCCCTTAATCTTTCTTTGCAGCTTTCCTTTCTCTTTGGCTTGTTCTTCCAGCTGCTTGTTGTATTCAAACTTTATGTACTCATGTGATAAGGGAAGAAGTGTAAGTGCCTGATAGAGACCTGTGGCACTCAGGTAGTTGATAATCTTTAGTCTTTCTTCTTCATTAACTACCTGAGGTTGTTCAGAGACTGTGTTCAGTGGCCACAGTCTCTGGCTCAGGACTTTCTTGAACTGGGGAGAGGACAGAAGCATCTTTGTAGAGTCTTTTCAGCCTCCTTTGTTCTTTGACTTTAAGAAGCAGTTCTGCATCCTCTGCCTCCCTCCTCTCTTTTGACAACTCAATACCAGCTAGTTCATTCAGCTCCTCTAAGGGGAGAGAGATGAGTTCATCAACATTGTAGTTTCTGGTTCCCAGGTAGTTTAACCTGGCTGCCCTCAACTCATCTTCTTGAGTGTTTGGCCTGGGGGCAGCCGGATTGCTGCTTCCATGAACCTTGGGAACCACTTGAACTCTCTCCCCTCAGCTTCCTTTCCTCTCTCTCTCTCTTCTCCTCATCCATCTTCTCAGGAGTTAACTTCCTTTTTCCTTGTCAACCACAGGCCTTGGTGACTCAGGAGGAGAGCTTTGGCCTTCATTGCTTGATTTAGCTTCCAAACTCTGGCCAGAGAGAGGTTGTGAAGCACCATCACCAGCTAGTGCCTCACTGAGGGTAAAGGGTGCAGAAAGAGATCATGTCTCAAGGTTCACAGGCTTAACCTCTGGGCCTTCAGTCAAGGATTTCCCTTCGAAGTTAATCTTAGGGTCCACCTCAACTTCTAGTTGACCAAAGGCCTCACCTGCTAGCCTCTGTCTATATAATCTTGATCTCCATTTGAATTCTTCTAGCACCCTGTCTTGTATCGGTCAGCCAATCTGGCAGCTTGTCTGTTGTTGCTAGGGTTGACAAGTGGCAGATCCACCAGATTGTACTCTCATAGAAACTCAGGTGTGAAATGTTGAAAATTTCTAGTTGACCCTGAGCTCTAGAGATTACAAGAGCTCTCCTGTTGCTGTCATACCCCAACCCATGATTGGATTCTCAGAAGGGGCAGACATTGCTCTTGGGATTCCCTCCTCAAACAGATGTTGAAAAACAAGTCTAGATCTCTGACTTGAGGAGGTTGCTGAGTGTGGACAACTACAAGAGAGGATGGTGATTCCTCTATGTCCATACTTGGGAAGAACTCCCAGGTTCTATGACTGTCAGGATTTCCTCCCCCTTTTTGGTAGCATCACCCTCTTGCATAGGTGAGCTGGGAGATTGATCCATAACAATCATAGGTTCTTGTGGGCCTGGTTGAGTTGTCCTCATTGGTCTCTCAGCTAACTGGCCCTTGAGATCGGTGATCCCAAGTTGCTGGTCATTGACCCTTTTTAGCAAGAAAGTCACTTGAGATTCCAAGTGACTTATCTTTGAAACCAAGTAAGTGCAAGTATTTGTCAGTAGGTGCACTCTTTGTTTCAGACTCCCCTCATCTTCAGATGAAGAATCATTGGGGGATGAGAGAATTGGACCTAAGTCTTCTTCCTCACCACCAGCATATGGTTCTTGGCTGCTGGATTTCCCTTGCCGCATGACAACTTCCAGAGAAGTGTCAATAGGCTGGGTTGCCATGGTTGAGGTCCTAGTTATGTAATCACTTGCAAAAGTGAGAGCCTCTTCCATATGGGTCTCCTAAACAAGTTTAGGAAGATCCACCTCAGTAGGGGGTTGCTGATGTGGGCTAGAAGTGGGAGAAGCAGGAGTACTCATCTCTCCTAGAGTGTGAGAAGAGAGGAGAGATCATGGTACTCACTGAAACCCAAATCTTCATCAGAGTAAAAGTCAAGGCTGGAGATGGGTCGGTTAAGGTCTAGAGGTTGGGGATGGTAGCTGTCCCCAGAAGGTTGATCACTTGAGTGTTGAGACTCAGAGTGATGGCTTAAGGCTGTTTGTGGGGTTGTGAGCTCATCAGGCTGAGCATGAGGAACCTCAACACTGATCATTTCAAGGATGGGAGTGGTCTGCTCCTTAGGGGAAGTGAGCTCGAGATTCCACTTCCTCCTTATGGGTTGTGATATATGTGCCTGCACATGCTCAGTAGCAAGTGCAGGGGTTTGTTTACGCTTTCTAGTGTAGGTGATGGTGATGGTAGGCTGTGTTTGAGGTGGTTGAGAAGTGGAGGGTGTGGGATCAACACTAGCTGGTGCTGCTAGGTTGTCACCCTGAGCAATGAGCTCAAACATTTTGGGAAAAGGGTTGTTTCTACCCTGAGAAGCCAACAGTTGGCTTTTTCAAGATTTTGAAAATACAGGGCCTCATTTGTCCTAATTTAAGAATATTACCTGTCCCCCTCAACTGTGAGCCTAATTCACAGTTGAGAAAGTGTTGAACATACCTGGGGAACATGTAATACTCTAAGGAGTCCAAGTTAGCAAGCAAATTTGTGTAAAAAATTGAGAGTACCTGAACTTGACTCCCTGTACCATCCCATGGACTATGAAGGAGAGGTCTTCTGGAACTTGATCCCATCCGCCATGTTTGTTAGATAAACTATGTATGATTACATGGAGGAGGTATTTTCACTGGGATGAGACCTTCCCCTTCCTGAAGGTTTTGACTGAGAAGTCACCTTCATAGCCCATCTGCTGGAAGGAATGGTTGACAACATCTTTTGGGAAGGACAGTTCACCTGCTTCATCATCCAGCTGCAAATGGGTATTTATGATGGTCGGAGTGATGAAAACAGTCCTCCCTGCACTGTAGCAGACAGTGCCCTCTCCCCATCCATGGTGACCTCTTGACAGGTCCGCCAGAATTCAAGCAAATGATCCTCATAGAGAGGAGGATCGATTGTAAGGGAGGTGAGGTAGTGAGACGAAGAAAGGTACCCACACACGTTGGAGAAACTTGGATCCTCTCAGAGTGCAACAGGGCAACTTGATTGTGTTGCCTGTGTAGGTGCATGGAGAAGTTTGGGTCATTTCTACGATCGATGTTGGCCATTTAGGTGAAGCTTATCAGTGAAGAAAGGAAGAAGAAGGTGAATTTTGGAGAATTTAGGTTAAAGATTTGTGAGAGTAGAGAGATGAAGTGGAACCGTTGAGAAATATATGCTGTGGATTTGAGTCAAAGTTAAGACAAAAAGATAAACTTTGAAATCCGAAAAGGGTCCCACTTCTGAAAAAGCGCCCAAAAAGTTAGTTTTCTTGGAAGTTGCAATTCTTCGAAGGTATTTTTGCTTCGGAAGCTTTTCAGCAAAGCTTCCGAAGGCAATTTTGCTTCGGAAGATATTTCAAAGAGTTGTAAAAATTTGGCTTCGGAAGAAATATACTTAAAGAAATTTCTTCCGACATATATTTTGCTTCGGAAGAACTAAGCCTAAGAAAATTATTATCCTTAGATAATAATTCTTTCGAGACTTAGTTGCGTTCGGAAGACATTTGTTCTTTAATGCATTTAAGTATTTATAAGCATATTTAAGCTTCGAAAGATATTCCAAGAATTTCTTCCGAAGGTAAACTCTGATAAGTAGTTAAATGATTTAAAGACATAAATTTCTTCCGAAGGCAATTTGAGTTCTGCCGAGATAAAATAATAAATATTCACAAATCTAAGAATATCATTCGAAATTTAATTTACTTCCATAGAGAACTGGGCTTATGAGGGTGATCTAATAGACAACTTAGGACACATAATTTAAGAAATAAGGTTGATTAAGTGTTTAAAGAAAATCTATTCAAAGTTAATCATCCCAATAGCTGATATAAGATATTTAAATCTCTGTTCATCAAAGGCTTTGGTGAACAGATCAGCATATTATTCATTTGTGTTAACTTTGATTAGTTTGATTAATCTTTTTCAAAATTATCTCTAATCAGATGATACCTGATGTTGATGTGCTTGGTCCTTGAGTGCTGCACAGGATTCTCTGTAATAGAGATGGCATTGTTGTTGTCTATATGGATAGGAGTCTCCTTGAAATTAAACCCATAGTCTAGCATCTGATTCTGGATCCACAGCACTTGAGCACAGCAGCTTGTAGCAGCAATATATTCAGCTTCAGCAGTTGATGCAGACACACAGGATTGCTTCTTGCATTGCCAAGAGACTATCCTTCCACCAAGGAATTAGCATCCCCCAGATGTAGACTTTGCAGTCATGTTGTAGCCACCATAGTCACTATCTGTATAAGCATACAGATTAAAGTCTGAATTCTTTGGATACCAAAGGCCAAGTTTAGGGGCACCTTTAAGGTATCTAAGAATTCTTTTGATAGTAACTAGGTGTGACATCTTGGGTTGGCTTGATATCTTGCACATATACATGTGGCAAACATGATATCAGGCAGGCTAGCAGGAAGGTACATAAGAGACCTAATCATAGCCCTGTAGAGATGTTCATCATCACACTCCCCCTCAAGATCAGGACCAAGGGAGTGGTTTCTGGCTATGGGTGTCTTTGCAACCTTACAATCAGTCATCTTAAATCTTGTAAGTATGTCTTGTACATACTTTGACTGACTAATGAAGATGCCATTTTCAACCTGCTTCACTTGAATTCCTAGAAAGAAGTTGAGTTCCCCCATGGCACTCATTTCAAATCTATTCTTCATCAGCATTTCAAAGTCTTTACAGAGCTTTGAATTAGTTGAACCAAAGATAATGTCATCTACATATATCTAAACTAGCAGTATGTCATTCCCTGTCTCTTTGATGAAGAGAGTCCCATCAATAGTACCTCTTTTGTATCCATGTTGACAAAGATACTTTGATAGTGTCTCATACCACTTTCTTGGAGCTTGATGAAGTCCATATAGGGCTTTATCAAGCTTGCAGACATAATCAGGATGATCTGGGTTTGCAAAGCCAGGTGGTTGTTTGACATAAACTTCTTCATCTATCACCCTATAAAGGAAGGCACACTTTACATCAAGCTGGTAGACCTTGAAATCCTTGGATGCAGCATAAGCCAGGAATATTCTAACAGCTTCAAGTCTTGCTATAGGAGCAAAGACATCTGTGTAATCAATTCCTTCTTCTTGTGTGTATCCCTGGACAACCAGTCTAGCCTTGTTCTTGATGACAATTCCTCTATCATCCTTCTTGTTCCTAAAAACCCATTTGGTTCCTATGACAGTCTTCCCTTGAGGAAGAGGACATAGGTTCCAAACCTTCTGTCTTCTGATTTGAAGTAGCTCTTCTTGCATAGCTTTAACCCAGCTTTCATCCTTCAAAGCCTCATCAACTTTCTTTGGCTCAATCTGGGACAAGAAACAAGAGTGCAGACAAACATTTTGATCATGGGTTTGTCCTCTTGTCTTACTCCAGTATCAACATTTCTAATGATGTTTGTTGTAGGGTGTGACTTGTGGATCCTTAGTTGAGGGATCATAACAAGTTGGTTAGACAGATCCAGATTGGAGAAATTTAGATCTGGCAATGGAGTGTCACCCACCACATCAGCACATTTATCAAGTGAGACTTGATCCAATGAATGTGTGACACCATTTTTGTTGTCCTCTATGGAGTGGTTATCAGCATCAAGAAATTTTTGAGCACTATCACCTCCTCCATTTCCTCCTGCATTTGAAGCTCCTTCTCCTAAGTTTTGAACCTTTGAGCTAGAATTTGAAGGTACCTCAGATGTATCAGCTGAATTTGTCATGTTTATGCTGATAGGATCTTCATTTGCAGGGTTAGTCACCAAAGGAGCTGAAGTCATAATCTTGCTTAGTCTTCTCAGCTCAAATCTTGGGTTAGGATCTCCTGTTGATATATTATTTGTAGATCCTGAAACATTCTCATAAGACTTGTTAAAATAGTTGGTAACTAAGTCAAGATCAAATAGCAATCTGGACCAGAACCTTTCACACTTGGAGTGTGCTCATTGAAGGTCACATTGGCTGACTCCTCAACTACTCTAGTTCTGAGATTGTACACTCTATAAGCCTTAGCTTAGGAAGAGTATTCAATAAAGTGTCCATCATCTGACTTCTCATCAAATTTGGCTACTTGATCTTTGGTATTCAAGATGGTGCAAGGACATCCAAATGACCTGAGGAAACCAATAAATGGTCTCCTTTTATGCCATAGCTCATTAGAAGTCTTACCATGAGTTTTGACCACTAAAACTATGTTCTGCACATAGCAGGCTGTGTTAACAGTCTCTGCCCAAAGGTGATGGGCAGTTTAGAGTCAGACAGCATGGTCCTTGCAGCTTTAATAAGTGTCATGTTTCTCCTCTCAGCAACACTATTTTGCTGAGGAGTCCTGGGAGCACTATATTGTCCTGTAATACCCTTTTCATCACAAAATGTATCAAGAATTTGGTTCTTAAATTCTATTCCTTGATCACATCTTATGGTTTTGACCTTGTGATCAGATTGATTCTCAATTTTCAGAATGAAATTCTTCAAGATCTCAGGGGTCTCATCCTTAGTTCTAAGGAAAAAGACCCAAGTGAATCTTGTGAAATCATTTGTGATCACTAAGTAGTAAGAGGTCCTTCCTAAACTCATTACACTGGTAGGGCCAAACAAATCCATATGTAATAGGTGTAGGGGAGTAGTGATGGAGTTCATTTCATTTGGTTTGTGAGATACTTTGTGTTGCTTTCCTTTCAGGCATGCAACATAGTGGTCATCACTTGTAAGCTCTTTCTTTGCCATTCCAGTTATCAAATCATTCTTAATTTATTTATTTATGTTTTTAAAGTTTACATGGCACATTCTTTTATGCCAAAGGAATGACTCATCACTATTTGCTTTAGACAGAAAGCAAGAAACTTCTCCTGAGGGAGATGTTTCATGTAAATCCATCTTGTACATGTTCCCTCTCTGGAAGCTCTGAGCAGGATATGCTCTTGAGGAATGGCCACCCCGGGCTTGAGAACGATGCACTCATGCTCAGTGAAGAGCATATGGTGTTTCTGATCACAAAATTGGTATACACTCAGAAGATTGTATCCAAGCTCTTTAACAAAGTTTACCTTTTCAGTGCTGAGCTTACCATTTATGACTCTGCCCCTTTCAGAAATGTAACCACCAGAATCCCCTCCAACAGCAATTGGTCCTCCATCAATTTTCTCAGAATTTTGAAGCAGAGAACCATTGCCGGTCATGTGCCTGGAACAACCACTATCAATGATCCAAACGTTCTTCTTGGTCTTTAGCTGTTCCTGCACAAAAAGAGGTGATTAGTTAAACTTAGAAATCCAATCCTTATTGGTCTTGGGCTTATTAAAATGAGTTGAAGACAATGTAACAGTAAGTGATTCTATATTCAAGCTTTGAGGATCATTTGCTGTTGTTGATGAAGAACTTTTAGTCATATGGTCTTCCTTCATCTTCCACACCACCTTTGGAAGATTGGGCCTGACCTTCAAAGCTTCGGAAGTTTTGAAAACTTCGAAAGTCTTGGAGACTAGACCTTCGAAAGATCTTGCTTTCACTGCTGCAAGCTTTAGTACTTCGGAAGCATTCCTTCCTTCCGAGACTAACTTTTCTTCCGAAGGCAATTTTTCACTTGTCTTCTTCTTCATTTTGGAGCTTCCGAAGGAAACATATTTTCCTTCCAAAGCTATTTGTTCCTTCTTCTTCTCAGAAATGTTCTTCTTGGCCATGTGGATGGTACTTTTGGGATTGTACTTGCAATCCTTAGCCATATGAGAAGTACCACCACACATGACACAGTTGAGTTCCTTCTTTCTGAGAGTCTTCTTTTAAGAGCAAGACTGAGTTTGATCACTTTCCTTCTCCACCTTCATCTTTGCATATGATGCAACAAGCTTCTTAGGGAGATACTTGCTCTTGGAGCTGGATGGTTCAGGCTGTGTGTGACTTCTCGTATTTTTATTTAACGTTTGTTAAACGTCGTTATCTCTTGTAAGGGCTTGTTTTGTTATTAATGCAAGTACGAGAACATATTTGTAATTTTTTGGAATTATTATAATTGGTTATAATTAAATAATTAAATAATTAATGATATTAATAATAATAATAATAATAATAATAATAATAATAACAATAATAATAATAACAAAAAGCGTAAGAGAAAATGTTAAAATTAATAATAATAATGAAAATAATAATAAATGATAAAATAATAAATACTATAATAAGTAATAATTATAATAAGTGTTAATCTTGTAAATAAATAAAAAAAAATAAAATTAATATTTTAAAAAAACTTGTAAATAATAGTTTTGGGCACGGAATAATAACATTTAAAACTTCAGGGACCAAACTGTAATTTTTCTTTTAAACTATAAATTGAACTTTGGGTTAACCATGTAAACTTATAAACCACAGGGACCAAAGTGTAATTTTTTTTAAATCAAAAACCCAAAACCCGATTTCCCGGTGGGAGCTCCGGCCACACCTCCGGTCGGCTCCGGCCACACCTCCGGTCGGCTCCGGCCACACCCAAAACCCCTGAAATTCATGGATTTTAATCGAATTAAACCGTCATTTACTCACTCGCACCAGTTTCGAACCCTATCCTATCGTTTGTTCGAATTTAATACGGTATTGATGGTTTTTGGACATGAAACCGGAGAACAATCAAACTAAAAATCGGTTTTATCATTAAATCGAGTTAATAATACAATTAAACAGGCACTAACGTTCCTCTAATCATCTCGAACTCAATGTGATGATTTACTGCACTTGAAACAACAATTAATCCGGTTAATGCGACCTAAAACCCCCGACTTTAAGATTATAGCCGTTGGGCGCGTAATCGAGCAAATTAAGGTATAAAAACAGAGGGGAAACCTTCAAATTGACTTTCTTAAACTACCAGCATTGTCAATTTTATCCAAAACATACACACATTGAAATACCCAATCAAGAACAGTCGCAGCCCATTCGAACTTGAAATCATCAAGAACAACACTGAATCAGGTAATCAAACACATGTTGACACTCGTTTTGATGTAAGAAACAAAAGCCCTATGGCTAATTTCATAACCATCATCAAATTGTTGTTCAATTGGATGATTTGGGAATTAGGGTTCTTCGTGTAATTTAGGGGTTTTGCTGAGAAATTGGGTTTTAAATTATGATTCCCATTCTATAACACCGGACAGGGCTTTAGCCCACCGGTTTAACTCTTGGGTGTTGGGCAGGAGGTCCCGGTTTCGAACCCGGGCACCTGCAAATCTTTTTAAATGTGTTTTTGGATTTTAAAATGTAGAAAATACTTTATTATCATTATAAAACTTATAAACATCATTTTAAAATTTAATAAAATTATTTTCTTGTGAATTTTCTTAAAAGCTCAATTAAGAAACTATTATTTCTTTTATTTTTAACATCATAAAAATTTGTTATAAAATACCATTTATCATTAATTTCAAATTGTAATAAATCTTATTTAATAATTTCAATGTAGTAAATTCATTAATGTTATACAATATAGTTACAAATTTATTTATATTTATTTTATGAAAACAAATATATATGTACATATTTAAAATGTACACTATTGTAATTAATATAATCATTTAAATCTACAAATTACTACTTTATTAAATAGTAAATAATAACCATTTGATAGTAAAAATCTAACTTTTATCAATAGTGTTTAACACTAAAATTCTTATTTAATCATTTAGATACCAAAATAATAACAAATTGCATCTATTTAATAACTTAAAAATCATGGACTAAATGGTTTATAAATATAACACCATAACTATCATGATTAATCTCACACGTCGTTCATTAGGTTGAACGTTAACGAATTCTCGGCATATTTTTATACAAGGCTTCCTTATTTGCTCATCCTATTATTCATGTGAGTTTTCATACCCTTTTTTTATATTATTTCACACTTTTAGGGTGAAACACGTTAAACGTATTATAAACACACTTGTAACCGCGTTTTTAATCTTGTAACACTTGTGCAATTCATCTTATTTTGTCATGGTTATTTGAAATCTTGTAACTATCATGTGATAACCCTTGTAAGATACAATCATTAACTATTGCTAGTCTGGCGACGTCATAGATTTATGGGCCTGACAAGCCTATTTGGTGCTAAAGCCGAGGTTATTGCCGGCTCCTAGTGCCGTATTCTTGAGCACTATGGGAACCAAATACACTTAGCTAACCGTTTAATCTTGTAATGGCCATATTTGTCAACGTTTGATTGTTGCATTTGGTCATCCATCTTTATTTACTTTATTCAATAACCTATGACGTGAATTGCCATCTTTTATGTATTTATGTATGCTAAAACTATGGAAACTCACCAACATATTGTTGATATTATTTTTAACATGTTTCAGGAAATGATACTACTTAGCTTGTTTTTGAAGACTTGTTCACATCTAGGATTGGACCTAGATTATAATAAAAAGACATTTACTGTCACATGATGCTTGGAAACTTATGTATTTGATTGTTGAACTTATGTTATTTCCATTATGTACGTTATGAATCTTGATATTTAATAATATTGTCATTTTTAATTTAGCGTTGTGTGGCATGAACAATCTTAACCCTCACACCTCGACGTTTCCGCCGTTAAGGTTGGGGTGTGACAGATTGGTATCAGAGCCCATAACTATAGGGATTTAGGTTATTAGAAATGGTGGCCTAGACTATGGTTAAACTAGGGACCCTTTACATGACATTTGCTATAATCTTGTAAGTATGCTTATATGCCTATCACATGTTGCATGATCAATTCCTTATGCGCTATTTGTTTATATTTAGAATCTAGTGCCTTAGGATTATGCCTTGAACCTTGTATACCCCAACTTCCTAATCCTCTTCTTATGCCTCTAAGTTCTACTACTTCTAATCTTTTTCTAAATCTTATTCTCGACTACGTGTGGAAATCTATGCATCTTATCGAATGGAAAAATTCCTTAGACGATATGTCTAAATCTTGAAAATCTCATCGAGGTTTTAATTCTAATAGCCTTAGGGAAGTGTGTGACGCATAAACACCTGTATTCTGGATTTTCTGGCAAAAGGCCCTCGGGCTAAGGCAAGCATTTCGTATAAATCTCATTGCAAGACCTGTTATCCTTACCTGGGGATTTCTGGGATGAGTGCTAAATTATGGTCAACATACACATCTTCCTCGGGGTAATTGGGATTAAGTCACCTCGACGTGTCCATGTTCCTATTGGCTATGTGGTACCAAATGGAACCATCCTGGGTATATTTAAAATATCAAAAATTCCTGATTTCCTGAACTGGTTTATCTCCGAATACTAATATTTTTCTTTATTTCTATCTTATAGAATGTCTCGTCACCAAGGAAAGCGTGCTACTTCCGACCGCAAACTTGCCGTAATGATCGACCGTCAAATGGCTGCTGTACTCCCGAAGATAGTTGCTGAACTTAGTAGCACCTTAATGGCCAATAACAGCAACAACGCCAATGGAAACAATGGTGGTGATGGCAATAATGGTCATGGGGAGAATAGCAACAACCAAGGTGGGAACAACCGCACATGCACGTTCAAGCACTTCAACTCATTCAAACCCACTAGCTTTAGTGGAAAGGAAGGAGCCACTGGACTTCTCGAGTGGTTCGAGAGTATGGAAAACACGTTTATCAACATCGAGTGTCCCGAGGAGCTCAAGGTCTGCTATGCTGCAAGTGTCCTGCAACAACGGGCACTTACATGGTGGAATAGTGAGAAAAGGAATCAAGGTGCTGAAGTTGCCTTGGTGTTGTCTTGGGAGGAGTTTAAGGACTTAATGGTCCAAAAATTCTACCCGAGAAGTGAATTGCAGAAACTGGAGGAGGAGTTTTGGAACCTTAAACAGGACAGTGGAAACCATTTGGCATACTCTACCCGTCATCATGAATTGAGCATGCTTCTACTACACATGGTGGATACCGTACCCCGCAACATTAAGAAATTTATCAAGGGGGTACCGCCTCAAATCCAAGATGCTGTGGTGGGAAGTAGACCCACAACTTTGAGGAGGCGATCAATATCACTGCCCAGCTTACTGAGAATCATATTAAGGCTGGCACTTTGACGGTTAAGGGTGCCAAGCCAACTGCAAAGGTGACTCCTGAAGCAACAAAGGAGGTGAAAGCTAAATCATCATTCAAAGGCAAGAAGCGCAAGTTCACACCGACCCGCAATTATGCTGTGACAGCACCAAATGCCCCTCAAAGGCAAGCTATCATTACGAATCAAGCCCCCATGGCAATGGCTTATACTGGACCGTACCCAATATGCAACACCTACAAGTACCATCATGTGGGGAACACTCCTTGCCGAATCTGCTCGTTATGTGGAAAGTATGGTCATTTGGTGGCTACTTGCCATCGTGCCCCGAATAATGCTGCAATGGTTGCTAATCGAGCCTGCTACAACTGTGGCGAAACTGGGCATTTCCGTCCACAATGTCCTTGCATTGCGGGAAATATGCCACCGGCTCGAGGAAGGGCTTTCAACATCAATGCCAACCAAGCTCAAGCCAACAATGACGTGGTGAATGGTATGCACCTTGTAAATAGTAGATATGCATCTATACTTTTTGATTCGGGTGCGGATAAGAGTTTCGTGTCTTTAGAGTTTGAGCCTATTCTTTCTAAGCCACGTTCTAACTTAGAAAGATCCTTTACGGTTGAAGTAGCCGATGGCAAATCTATTGAAGTTGACGTCGTGATACGCGATTGTGTCTTAAGTCTTAACGAGCATGAGTTTCTTATCGACCTTATTCCTATGCAACTGGGGAGCTTCGACATCATTATCGGCATGGATTGGTTAGCCAAACAACACGCGTGAATTATATGCTTTGAGAAGTGCATTCGAATTCCTTTACCATCAGGTAATACCTTAAAAGTCTTTGGGGAGAGATCATCCCAAAGACTCAAACTCATGTCTTGTATCAAGGCCCAAAAGTGCTTGAGTAAAAACTACGTAGCTTTCATGGCTTACGTAGTTAAAACAAAAGCCAAGGGGAAGGAATTGAAGGATATTCCTGTCATATGAGATTTTCCCGAGGTGTTTCCTGAGGATCTTAGTGGGTTGCCTCCCGTTCGAGAAGTTGAGTTCAAAATCAATTTGATTCCTGGTGCGAACCTCGTGGCTAAGTCACCTTATCGTCTTGCACCGTCTAAAATGCAAGAACTAGCTAGTCAACTGCAAGAGTTGACTGATAAGGGTTTTATTCGACCTAGCTCTTCACCATGGGGTGCACCCGTGCTATTTGTGAAGAAGAAAGATGGTTCATTCCGTATGTGCATCGACTATCGGGAACTCAACAAACTCACTATCAAGAACTGATACCCTCTTCCTCGAATCGATGATCTCTTCGATCAACTTCAAGGAGCTACATAATTCTTAAAGATCGATCTACGTTCTGGGTATCATCAACTACGTTTTCACGACAACGACATTTCAAAGACCGCGTTCCGTACTCGATATGGACATTATGAGTTCATGGTTATGCCCTTTGGTTTGACTAATGCACCTGCTGTCTTCATGAATCTCATGAATCGAGTATGTAAACCGTACTTGGATAAATTCGTGATCGTGTTTATTGATGATATTCTCATCTACTCCAAGACAAAGTGTCACACCCCAACCTTAACGGCGAAAACGTCGAGATGTGAGGGTTAAGATTGGTCACAGCCACATAACACTACCATAAATTGTAAATATAAAATTCATAAGTTGAAATAAACATTACAACCAAATGTCTCAACAAAAGAAAAATAAACAAAGTTCAACTTTCAAGTTTCAAGATATTTTATTTATTTTTCCTAAGTCCAAATCCTAGGTGTAAGCATGCTTCAAAAGATAATCATCAACCTTGTGCATTTCCTGAAACATGTTAAAAATAAAAGGGTCAACTTTAAAAGTTGGTGAGTTTCCATGGGTTAAGCATACATATATATATATAAAAGTTTACAAGTAGCAATTCATGTCAATGGTTACGAATAAAGCAAGTTTATAGATAACATATAGCTACAATCAAACCTTGACCAAGAATATCATTTACAAGTTTAACGATTAGCTAAGTGTACTTGGTTCCCATGATGAACAAGCATACGTCATCAGGAGCCAGCAATAACCTCGGCTTTAGCACCAAATAGGCTTGTCAGGCCCATAGATCTATGACGTCGCCAGGCTAGCAATAGTTAATGATTGTCAACATATAATGTCCATCATATAAGACTCACAATATTACAAATAACCATGACAAAAAGTAAAGATGAATTGCATGTGTATTTACAAGTACCAAGATGTTTATAAGTGCAAGTTTATAAAGTTAACATGTTTCACCCCAAAAGGTGTGAAATAAAGTAAAAGAGGGGCATGAAAACTCACCTTATATATATAAGATGATAACAAAAAATTAAAAGGTGCTCCAACGATTTCTTTTACAAGATACCTAACGTATATATTTCAAGGTTAAGTTTAAAGGTAATATTAACGATTAAACGCGAACTAGGGTTTCAATAGGAATTTGGGGTTTTTATAAATAAATAAGGTTATCTATTGAAATCATATATATATTTTAACCCAATGAAAGAAATATACCATTTAGATAATTTAACGAAATTAATGTATTTATAATAACGGTAAAATTAAATATAAAGTGTAAATAATTTCTATAATTATTTAAGATAACACGATTAAACTAAAATAACGCTTGGACCAATAATAATTTATTAATTTAAACTATCATTTTAAATCCATTTTTTTTAAGAACTAACTAAAAATAATTTTTGTTATATTGTTTTATTAAAAGAATATTAAACTATTTAAATTAAGAAATTTACAGAAAACAATTTGGTGTCTTTAAAAATAATTAAAGTTTACAAAAATAATTTTTATAACTAATAAGATTTTTCTGTAATTAAATTTGTTAAGAAAAAGCCTTAAAAAAATGTGTGGGTGCCCGGGTTCGAACTCGGGACTCCAAAGATGAAACATGAGCTCTTAACCAGTAGGCGAGGGCGCCTAAGCCTGGTAAGAGTGTGGGTTTTAAATCTTAAAAGCACAAACACAATGAAACCCCCAAACTAATGAACCCTAGATCGATTGAATCCAAAATTGAGCATCGATTCAAGTGTTTCAACCCTATTAACCTTAGGGCTTTTGATCCCTAGATATAATCTGGTATAATGGTGTATTAAACTTACTTGATTATGAACAAATCGGTGTAATTACGTCCGGTAAACTTCGGTTCACACGCGAATGAAAAGGGTGCTTGAAATCGATGATCGAGTGGATTCTTCGAGCAATTGGAGGTTCAGAAAGTTGAAAGGGGTCGAATGGAAGCTTTCCCCTCTGTTAAATAGTTTCAATTTGTACGTTAAAGTGCCGGATGGGTTTCGATTTTGATTCGACTATTTCAGTTATGATTAAGTGAGTAATTGATTGTTTAACTCGAATTAAACTACGCATTTAGCTTTGCAATGATTATACAAACGTTTCTGATAAATTAGACGACTTAATTTGATGTAATTACTGGTGTTGAATCGATTAGGATAATCCGATGTTTCGGTTTTGATTAAGGTTGTTAAACGTGTTCTTTAAGCGAATTAATTGAGGTATCAACTTTGAATAACACCCCCGAAGATGTTAGAGCGGTTTAATTGAATCAAACTCGACCGATTTGGGCGATTGGAGTGTCGCCGGAGTGTGGCCGGTGGTTGGCCGCCGGAATCACGGGGGAAAAGAGGGGAGGGGGTTTGGGTTTTGAATATTTACAGCTGTAGTCCCTGTGGTTTTCAACTTAATATTTTATGTACAAAACTTCTATTTTAAGTTTGCAAATTGTCTTAAAGGCCCCCTAACTTAATTAAACTTTAAGTTTTAAATATTTTAAACTTGTTAAATACTTAACTTTTATAAATTATTATTTCTATTATTATTATTATTATTATTAATGTTATTATTATTATTATTATTATTAAATATAACAATTTATTAACTTGTAAATTAACAAGAAATCAAACATAAATGGCCCACAAAATTTCATAATGACAAAAATGGTCCTTACAAATGCATAACAGGGTTAACTATTAATTAACGAAAACACGAAAGGTTACAGTCTCCCCAACTTTTAAGAATTTCGTCCTGAAATTAAGAATGAACTAGACGAACAAATACGGGTATTTCATCTTCATATGCTCCTCACGCTCCCAAGTAAACTCAGGTCCACGCTTATTTTCCCAACGAACCTTGACGATTGGGGTAGTAGTGGTCCTAGTCTTCTTCATAATGCGGTCCATGACTTCAACGGGTTTCTCAACAAAATGTAATGACTCGTCGATCTGGATGTCATCTAATGGGGCATACAGACTTTCATCAGCCAAACATTTTCTCAAATTTGAGACATGGAAAACAGAATGAACCCCGCTAAGATCGGAATGTAGTTCCAGTTTATAAGCCACTTTCCCAATCCTTTTCAGGATCTTGAAAGGTCCTACAAATCGTGGAGCTAATTTACCCTTCTTCCCAAAGCGAACGACTCCCTTCCATGGTGAGACTTTAAGAAGAACCATATCCCCAACTTGGAATTCCAACGGCTTGCGTCGTTTATCGGCATAACTTTTTTGTCGACTTCTAGCCACTTCAAGGTTCTTGCGAATCATGGAAACTTTATCGGTTGTTTCTTGTATGAGCTCAGGACCAGTGATGAAATTTTCACCAATGTCAGTCCAGCAGATCGGGGAACGACATTTACGACCATAAAGTGCTTCAAAAGGTGCCATTTTGATACTCGAGTGGTAACTATTATTATACGAAAATTCCGCGAGAGGTAAATGCGTATCCCAGTCACCACCAAAGTCAAGGACACAAAGACGTAGCAAATCCTCTAGGGTTTGAATGGTTCGCTCGGTTTGACCGTCCGTTTGAGGATGGTAAGCCGCGCTTAAATCCAGTTGAGTACCCAAAAGTTCTTGCATAGACGACCAAAAGTGCGAAGTGAAACGAGCGTCTCGGTCGGATATGATATGCAAAGGTACGCCATGACGACTCATAATCTCATCAATGTATATACGAGCTAACCTTGACGTTTTGTAAGTGTCACGTATGGGTATGAAATGTGCCGACTTGGTCAATCGGTCAACGATCACCCATATGCTATCATGACCACGAGAGGTGCGAGGTAGTTTGGTTATGAAGTCCATGGATATGTGTTCCCATTTCCACATGGGAATATCGGGTTGTTCAAGCAATCCACTAGGACGTTGATGTTCAGCTTTAACCTCCATGATACAAGTCTCGATATCATTCTCAATCCTCAAATTTTGTAGCAGCACCGTAGTCTCGTTAACATCCAGACGAATCTCAGTATCAAATTCTCCCAAGGTATCAAACCATTGTCGTTGATCGCGAATTTCTTGAAACGAGACCATCTTATTATGAATCTTACGACTTAGTGCATCGGCTACGACATTTGCCTTTCCAGGGTGATAACGAATGTCACAATCATAATCACTAATCAACTCAACCCAACGTCGTTGTCTCATGTTGAGATCCTTTGATTGAAGACGTGTTGTAGGCTTTTGTGATCGGTGTAGACTATACATTGCGTCCCATAAAGGTAATGCCTCCAAATCTTTAAGGCAAAAACCACCGCACCAAGTTCAAGATCATGTGTCGTATAATTCACCTCATGGACCTTCAATTGTCTCGATGCATATGCTATGACCTTTCCTCGTTGCATGAGAACACAACCAAGGCCTTGTTTAGATGCATCATAATATACGGTGAAATCATCGTTCCCATCGGGAAGGGTCAAGATAGGAGCATTACACAACTTGTGCTTTAAGGATTCAAAGGCTTCCTCTTGTTCAGACCCTCACTCGAATGGTTTATTCTTTTGGGTCAAGGAAGTAAGCGGTTTCGCAATTCAAGAGAAGTTGGCAATGAAACGTCGATAATAGCCAGCAAGACCAAGGAAAGAACGAACTTCGGTTGGAGTTGTGGGAACACACCAATTTTTCACAGCTTCCACCTTTGCAGGGTCAACGTGAATTCCTTTACTATTCACCACGTGTCCCAGAAATTGGACCTCCTCAAGCCAAAATTTGCACTTTGAGAACTTTGCGTATAGTTGTTCTTTCTTCAATAGCTCAAGAACTTGTCGCAAGTGATGTTCGTGATCGGTTTTGGACTTGGAGTAGATAAGTATGTCGTCAATAAAGACAATCACGAACTTGTCTAAATACGACTTGCATACTCGATTCATGAGATCCATAAAGACAGCAGGAGCATTCGTTAAACCAAAGGGCATAACCATGAACTCATAGTGTCCATATCGGGTACGGAACGCAGTTTTTGGGATATCATCATCATAAACTCGTAATTGATGATAGCCAGAACGTAAGTCAATCTTTGAGAAAATAGCAGCTCCTTGAAGTTGGTCAAAAAGATCATCGATGCGAGGAAGAGGGTAGCGGTTCTTGATGGTAAGTTTATTAAGCTCACGATAATCGATGCACATACAAAATGATCCATCTTTCTTCTTCACGAACAGAACAGGTGCACCCCAAGGCGATGAGCTAGGACGGATAAAGCCCTTGTCGGACAGTTCTTGAAGTTGACTAGCCAGCTCTTGCATTTTTGACGGTGCAAGTCGATATGGTGATTTAGCCACAAGGTTTGCTCCCGGAATTAAATCGATCTTAAACTCGACTTCACGCACGGGAGGTAAACCGCTAAGGTCATCGGGAAACACTCCAGGAAAGTCTCGTACAATCGGGACATCCTTAAGATCGTTCCCTTTGACTTTCGTGTTGACCACGTAAGCCAAGAAAGCCATGTAATTCTTGCTTAGACATTTTCGGGCTTGAGTACACGACATGAGTTTGAGTCCTTTGGATGATTTTTCGCCGAATACTTTCAATGTATCCCCCGAAGGCAAAGGAATTCGAATGCACTTCTCGAAACAAATAATTTCAGCATGATGTTTGGCTAACCAATCCATGCCAATGATAAATTCAAAGCTTCCAAGTTTCATAGGAATAAGGTCGATAAAGAAATCATGCTCGTTTAGGCTCAAAATGCAATCACGAATAATGACATCAACGGTGATGGGTTCTCCATCGACGACTTCAACAGTAAGAGGTCTTTCTAGTTTCGTATGTGGCTTAGAAAGTATAGGCTCAAATTCTATCGAGACAAAACTCTTATCGGCTCCAGATTCAAACAGAACGTAGGCATAAGAATTATTAATAAGGAACATACCTGTTCAGTTTTAAAAACGTTTAACGATACAGGTAAAGCAACAAAAGAACTTGGATCATAAAGTTGGGGTTGGATTTGACATACCGTTCACCACATCGTTGTTTGCTTGTGCTTGGTTTGCATTGATGTTGAAGGCACGTCCTCGAGCTTGTGGTACGTTACCCGCAAGACGAGGGCATTGTGGGCGAAAATGACCAGGTTCCCCACAGTTATAGCAAGCACGATTAGCAACTAACGCGGCATTGTTTGGTGCACGGTGACAAGTAGCCACCAAGTGTCCATACTTACCGCACAGTGTGCAGATACGGCACGGGGTATTACCCGCATGATGATACTTACAGACATTGCACAATGGTAGAGGACCAGCATAGGCTCTAGTAGTAGGTGCTTGTGTAACAGGAGCGGGTTGTCTTTGAGGTACCTTGGGTGTAGCCACAGCGAAATTACGCGCCGGTGTGAACTTGCGTTTCTTGTTGTTGTAAGACGGTTCATTCTTACTCTCCTTAGCTGCTTCAGGGACCGCCTTTTCAGTCTTTTTAGCCCCTTTGACAGACAAGGTGCCCGCTCGAATATGGTTTTCAGTAAGTTGAGCGGTGATGGTAATGGCATCTTCCAAAGTTGTGGGTCTACTTCCCACCACGGCATCTTGGATTTGAGGTGGCACCCCCTTGATGAACTTCTCAATGTTCCTAGGAACAGTGTCAACCATGTGAGGCAACAAGATGCTCAACTCGTGATGCCTAGTTGAATAGGCCAAATGATCTCCACCATCTTGCTTGAGATTCCAAAACTCCTCCTCCAGCTTTTGCAGCTCACTTCTCGGGCAGAACTTTTGGATAGAATGTTCTTGAATTCTTCCCAAGTGAGTGCCAACACAGCATCAGCACCACGATTCCTCTTCTCACTATTCCACCACGTAAGTGCTCTTTGTTGAAGAACACTTGTGGCATAACGGACTTTGAGTGCCTCGGGACACTCACAGTTGATGAAGGTGTTCTCCATGCTTTCAAACCACTCGAGAAGTCCAGTGGCTCCTTCCTTCCCACTAAAGCCAGTAGTGGGTTTGCACGAGTTGAAGTGCTTAAACGTGCAGGTTTGGTTGTTTCTTCCTTGATTTGCACTATTCTCTCCTTGCCCATTGCCATTAGTGTTGTTACTAGCATTGGTCATCAAGGTGCTACTCAGTTCGGCAACCATGGTCGGAATGACTGCAGCCATTTGACGGGCAATCATGGCGGCTAATTTTCGGTCGGAGCTACCACGCTTTCCATGATGACGAGACATGCTGGATACAAAATAAGTTAGTCACAGAAATTTGGAGGTAGAAAATAATAAATCAAACAAAGATTTTTCAAGACTTGCAAAACACACAAGGAATGATTCCATTTGGTACGCATTACCATTTGGAAACGTTGACACGTCAAAGTGAGTTAACTCCAATTGCCTTAGAAACTTGTGTATATTGACCATAGTTTATCACTCATCCCAGAAATCCCCAGGTAAGCATAACTAGTCCCACGGGATTTATGCGAAATGCTTACCTTAGCCCGAAGGCTTTTTGCCAGGAAATCCAGAATACAGGTGTCTATGTGTCACACAATATTTCTTTAGGTTCATGGAATTAAAACCTTGATGAGATTTTCATAGATTAGACATAAAGTCTAAAGATTTGAACCTTTTGATATAAAGCTTACGTTCCCACGTGTCGTCGAGAATAAGTTTAAGATACTTCATCGTCGAGAGAATAAAGGATTAAGAATAAGTTTTAGAGAAGACAAGGCAACCAAGTTTCTCAATTATAAGGCAATCCTAACTAAAGGCATCAAGTTGCACATCAAGAGGCCCTCCTTAACAAGTAGCATTATGTAGCATGCAACAAGATATATTACAAGATCATAAAGATTTTTCTTATGAGGTTCATGCATCAACTATAGTCTAGGTCACCATTTCTAATAACCTAAATCCCTATAGTTATGGGCTCTGATACCAATCTGTCACACCCCAACCTTAACGGCGGAAACGTCGAGATGTGAGGGTTAAGATTGTTCACAGCCACATAACACTACCATAAATTGTAAATATAAAAATTCATAAGTTGAAATAAACATTACAACCAAATGTCTCAACAAAAAGAAAAATAAACAAAGTTCAACTTTCAAGTTTCAAGATATTTTATTTATTTTTCCTAGTCCAAATCCTAGGTGTAAGCATGCTTCAAAAGATAATCATCAACCTTGTGCATTTCCTGAAACATGTTAAAAATAAAAGGGTCAACTTTAAAAGTTGGTGAGTTTCCATGGGTTAAGCATACATATATATATATATATATAAAAGTTTACAAGTAGCAATTCATGTCAATGGTTACGAATAAAGCAAGTTTATAGATAACATATAGCTACAATCAAACCTTGACCAAGAATATCATTTACAAGTTTAACGATTAGCTAAGTGTACTTGGTTCCCATGATGAACAAGCATACGTCATCAGGAGCCGGCAATAACCTCGGCTTTAGCACCAAATAGGCTTGTCAGGCCCATAGATCTATGACGTCGCCAGGCTAGCAATAGTTAATGATTGTCAACATATAATGTCCATCATATAAGACTCACAATATTACAAATAACCATGACAAAAAGTAAAGATGAATTGCATGTGTATTTACAAGTACCAAGATGTTTATAAGTGCAAGTTTATAAAGTTAACATGTTTCACCCCAAAAGGTGTGAAATAAAGTAAAAGAGGGGCATGAAAACTCACCTTATATATATAAGATGATAACAAAAAATTAAACGGTGCTCCAACGATTCCTTTTACAAGATACCTAACGTATATATTTCAAGGTTAAGTTTAAATGTAATATTAACGATTAAACGCGAACTAGGGTTTCAATAGGAATTTGGGGTTTTTTCAAATAAATAAGGTTATCTATTGAAATCATATATATATTTTAACCCAATGAAAGAAATATACCATTTAGATAATTTAACGAAATTAATGTATTTATAATAACGGTAAAATTAAATATAAAGTGTAAATAATTTCTATAATTATTTAAGATAACACGATTAAACTAAAAGTAACGCTTGGACCAATAATAATTTATTAATTTAAACTATCATTTTAAATCCACTTTTTTAAGAACTAACTAAAAATAATTTTTGTTATATTGTTTTATTAAAAGAATATTAAACTATTTAAATTAAGAAATTTACAGAAAACAATTTGGTGTCTTTAAAATAATTAAAGTTTACAAAAATAATTTTTATAACTAATAAGATTTTTCTGTAATTAAATTTGTTAAGAAAAAGCCTTAAAAAAAATGTGTGGGTGCCCGGGTTCGAACTCGGGACTCCAAAGATGAAACATGAGCTCTTAACCAGTAGGCGAGGGCGCCTAAGCCTGGTAAGAGTGTGGGTTTTAAATCTTAAAAGCACAAACACAATGAAACCCCCAAACTAATGAACCCTAGATCGATTGAATCCAAATTGAGCATCGATTCAAGTGTTTCAACCCTATTAACCTTAGGGCTTTTGATCCCTAGATATAATCGAGTATAATGGTGTATTAAACTTACTTGATTATGAACAAATCGATTCACACGCGAATGAAAAGGGTGCTTGAAATCGATGATCGAGTGGATTCTTCGAGCAATTGGAGGTTCAGAAAGTTGAAAGGGGTCGAATGGAAGCTTTCCCCTCTGTTAAATATTTTCAATTTGTACGTTAAAGTGCCGGATGGGTTTCGATTTTGATTCGACTATTTCAGTTATGATTAAGTGAGTAATTGATTGTTTAACTCGAATTAAACTACGCATTTAGCTTTGCAATGATTATACAAACGTTTCTGATAAATTAAACGACTTAATTTGATGTAATTACTGGTGTTGAATCGATTAGGATAATCCGATGTTTCGGTTTCGATTAAGGTTGTTAAACGTGTTCTTTAAGCGAATTAATTGAGGTATCAACTTCGAATAACACCCCCGAAGATGTTAGAGCGGTTTAATTGAATCAAACTCGACCGATTTGGGCGTTTGGAGTGTCGCCGGAGTGTGGCCGGTGGTTGGCCGCCGGAATCACGGGGAAAAGAGGGGAGGGGGTTTGGGTTTTGAATATTTACAGCTTTAGTCCCTGTGGTTTTCAACTTAATATTTTATGTACAAAACTTCTATTTTAAGTTTGCAAATTGTCTTAAAGGCCCCCTAACTTAATTAAACTTTAAGTTTTAAATATTTTAAACTTGTTAATTACTTAACTTTTATAAATTATTATTTCTATTATTATTATTATTATTATTATTAATGTTATTATTATTATTATTATTATTATTATTATTATTAAATATAACAATTTATTAACTTGTAAATTAACAAGAAATCAAACATAAATAGCCCACAAAATTTCATAATGACAAAAATGGTCCTTACAAATGCATAACAGGGTTAACTATTAATTAACGAAAACACGAAAGGTTACACAAAGACCGATCACGAATCGCATTTACGCCAAGTTCTCGATCTTTTGAAGAATGAACAACTATATGCCAAGTTCTTAAAGTGCGAATTCTGGCTCGAAGAAGTTCAATTCCTAGGACATGTGGTGAATAGCCAAGGAATTCACGTCGACCCTGCAAAAATAAAAGCCGTGAAAACTTGGTGTGTTCCCACGACCCCAACCGAGGTTCGTTCTTTTCTGGGTTTAGCGGGTTATTACCGTAGGTTCATTGCAAACTTTTCAAAGATTGCTAAACACTTACGGTGCTAACTCAAAAGAATAGACTTTTTGAGTGGGGACCCGAACAAGAGGAGGCTTTCGAGACTTTGAAACACAAACTGTGTAATGCTCCTATCCTAACTCTTCCCGATGGAAACGATGACTTCACTGCATACTGCGACGCATCTAGTCAAGGCCTTGGTTGTGTTCTCATGCAACGAGGCAAGGTCATAGCTTACGCGTTAAGGCAATCAAAGGTTCATGAAGTGAACTATACAACTCACGATCTCGAACTTGGTGCCGTAGTATTTTCTTTGAAAATTTGGAGGCATTATCTTTATGGAACGCAATGTATAGTCTACACCGACCACAAGAGTCTTCAACACGTGTTCAATCAAAAGGATCTCAACATGAGACAAAGACGTTGGGTTGAGTTGATTAGCGACTATGACTGCGACATTCGCTATCATCCTGGAAAGGCGAATGTTGTAGCCGACGCGCTGAGCCGTCAGATCCACAACAAGACTGTCTCGCTTTAAGAAATCCGAGATCGAAGGCAATGGTTTGACACGTTAGGAGAATTCGATACCGAGATTCGTGTGGATGTTAACGAGGCTACTATCATGCTTCAAAATATAAGGATCGATAGTGATCTCGAGTTTTGCATCCGCGAGGCTCAACAAGCGGTGCTAACCGAAGAAGGGAAGGATGATGAACTAGCATTTAACGTTCGGTCACAACTGGAGACAAAACCGAATGGCATGTGGTACTTTTTGAATCAACTTTGGATCCCGAATCGCGACAATCTCCGTCACTTCATCATGAACAAAGCTCATCAAACATGATATTTTATTCACCCTGGGTCCAATAAGATGTAAATGGATCTGCGTGGCCAATATTGGTGGCCGAGAATGAAGAAGGATATTGCATCTTATGTCTCCAAATGTCTCACGTACGCAAGGGTCAAAGCCGAACATCAACGGCCTAGTGGTCTGCTTGAGCAACCTGAAATCCCTATGTGGAAATGGGAGCATATATCCATGGATTTCATAACCAAATTACCACGAACCTCCCGTGATCATGATAGTATATGGGTGACTGTTGACCGTTTGACCAAAAAGGCACATTTCATACCAATACGAGACACTTACAAGGTTTCAAGATTAGCTCGAATCTACATCTATGAAATTGTAAGTCGTCATGGTGTGCCGTTGCACATTATTTCTGATCGTGATGCTCGTTCACTTCACACTTCTGGTCTTCTATGCAAGCACTCTTGGGTACTCAACTGGATTTAAGCACGGCTTACCATCCTTAAACGGACGGTCAAACCGAGCGAACAATTCAAACCCTTGAGGACTTGCTACGTCTTTGTGTCCTTGATTTTGGTGGTGACTGGGATATGCGTCTGCCATTAGCGGAATTTTCGTATAACAATAGTTATCACTCGAGTATCAAGATGGCACCATTCGAGGCTTTATATGGTCGTCAATGTCGTTCTCCGATCTGTTGGACTGACATTGGTGAGAATTTCATTACTAGTCCAGAACTTATTCAAGAAATGACCAACAAAGTCTCCAAAATTCGTAATAACCTTGAGGCGGCTAGAAGTCGTCAAAAGAGTTATGCGGATAAAAGACGCAAACCATTGGAGTTTCAAGTCAATGATATGGTTCTTCTTAAGGTCTCACCATGGAATGGTGTTGTTCGCTTTGGGAAGAAGGGCAAGTTATCCCCACGTTTTGTAGGACCTTTCAAGATTCTGAAAAGAGTTTGGAAAGTGGCTTACAAACTAGAACTATCTTCCGAACTTAGCGGGGTTCATCCTGTTTTCCATGTCTCAAACTTGAGGAAATGCCTGGCTGATGAAAATTTGCATGTTCCTTTGAAGGAAATCCAAATTGATGAGTCATTACATTTCGTTGAGAAACCTGTCAAAATCATGGACCGAACGCTGAAGAAGACCCGAACAACTACCACGCCAATCGTCAAGGTTCGTTGGGAAAATAAACATGGAGTTGAATTCACCTGGGAACGCGAGGATCACATGAAGAAGAAATATCTCTATCTCCTTGTTTAGCCTTGTCTTTAATTTCGGGACGAAATTCCTTAAAGTTGGGGAGACTGTGACCTCTCGTATTTTTATTTAACGTTTGTTAAACGTCGTTATCTCTTGTAAGGGCTTATTTTGTTATTAATGCAAGTACGAGGACTTATTTGTAATTTCTTGGAATTATTATAATTGATTATAATTAAATAATTAAATAATTAATGATAATAAATAATAATAATAATAATAATAATAACAATAATAATAATAACAACAAGCGTAAGAGAAAATGTTAATATTAATAATAATAATAATAAAAATAATAATAAAATGATAAAATAATAAATACTAATAATAAGTAATAATTATAATAAGTGTTAATCTTGTAAATAAATAAAAACAATATAAAATTAATATTTTTAAAAAACTTGTAAATAATAGTTTTGGGCATGGAATAATAACATTTAAAACTTCAGGGACCAAACTGTAATTTTTCTTTTAAACTATAAATTAAACTTTAGGTTAACCATGTAAACTTATAAACCACAGGGACCAAAGTGTAATTTTATTTAAATCAAAAACCCAAAACCCGATTTCCCGGTGGGAGCTCCGGCAACACCCAAAACCCCTGAAATTCATGGATTTTAATCGAATTAAACCGTCATTTACTCACTCGCACCAGTTTCGAACCCTATCCTATCGTTTATTCGAATTTAAGTACGGTATTGATGGTTTTTGGACATGAAACCGAAGAACAATCAAACTAAAAATCGGTTTTATCATTAAATCGAGTAATAATACAATTAAACAGGCACTAACGTTCCTCTAATCATCTCGAACTCAATGTGATGATTTACTGCACTTGAAACAACAATTAATCCGGTTAATGCGACCTGAAACCCCCGACTTTAAGATTATAGCCGTTGGGCGTGTAATCGAGCAAATTAAGATATAAAAACAGAGGGGGAACCTTTAAATTGACTTTCTTAAACTACCGGCACTATCAATTTTATCAAAAACATACACACATTGAAATACCCAATCAAGAACAGTCGCAGCCCATTCAAACTTGAAATCATCAAGAACGACACTGAATCAGGTAATCAAACACATGTTGACACTCGTTTTGATGTAAGAAACAGAAGCCCTATGGCTAATTTCATAACCATCATCAAATTGTTGTTCAATTGGATGATTTGGGAATTAGAGTTCTTCGTGTAATTTGGGGTTTTGCTGAGAAATTGGTTTTTAAATTATGATTCCCATTCTATAACACCGGACAGGGCTTTAGCCCACCGGTTTAACTCTTGGGTGTTGGGCAGGAGGTCCCGGGTTCGAACCCGGGAACCTGCAAATCTTTTTAAATGTGTTTTTGGATTTTAAGATGTAGAAAATACTTTATTATCATTTTAAAACTTATAAACATCATTTTAAAATTTAATAAAATTATTTTCTTGTGAATTTTCTTAAAAGCTCAATTAAGAAACTATTATTTCTTTTATTTTTAACATCATAAAAATTTGTTATAAAATACCATTTATCATTAATTTCAAATTATAATAAATCTTATTTATAATTTCAATGTAGTAAATTCATTAATGTTATATAATATAGTAACAAATTTATTTATATTTATTTTATGAAAACAAATATATATGTACATATTTAAAATGGTCACTCATTGTAATTAATATAATTATTTTAATCATTTAAATCTACAAATTACTATTTTATTAAATAGTAAATAATAACCATTTGATAGTAAAAATCTCACTTTTATCAATAGTGTTTAACACTAAAATTCTTATTTAATCATTAGATACCAAAATAATAACAAACTGCATCTATTTAATAACTTAAAAATTATGGACTAAATGGTTTATAAATATAACACCATAACTATCATGATTAATCTCACACGTCCTTCATTTAGGTTGAACGTTAACGAATCCTCGGCATATTTTATACAAGGCTTCCTTATTTACTCATCCTATTATTCATGTGAGTTTTCATACTCTTTTTTTATATTATTTCACACTTTTGGGGTGAAACATGTTAAACGTATCATAAACACACTTGTAATCATGTTTTTAATCTTGTAACACTTGTGCAATTCATCTTATTTTGTCATGGTTATTTGAAATCTTGTAACTATCATGTGATGACCCTTGTAAAATACAGTCATTAAATATTGCTAGCCTGGTGAAGTCATAGATCTATGGGCCTGACAAACCTATTTGGTGCTAAAGCCGGGGTTATTGCCAGCTCCTAGTGCCGTATTCTTGAGCACTATGGGAACCAAATACACTTAGCTAACCGTTTAATCTTGTAATGGCCATATTTTTCAAGGTTTGATTGTTGTATTTGTTCATCCATCTTTATTTACTTTATTCAATAACCTATGATTTACTTTATTCCATTATGTACGTTATGAATCTTGATATTTAATAATATTGTCATTTTTAATTTAGCGTTGTGTGGCATGAACAATCTTAACCCTCACACCTCGACGTTTCCGCCGTTAAGGTTAGGGTGTGACACTGTGTAGCAGTGGTACACAGCTGGTCAGTCTTCTTCTTCTTGCTGGAATGATTTGGAACTAAGCTAGAACTCCTGGTACTAGAGTTCATAGTTGAGTCTTCAGTCTTTATCACTTCAAAACCTGCAGAAATAAACATTTGTTTCTCCTTTAAGTCAAAAGTGGCCTTGATTTCTTGAGCTTTCTTTGATCTTCTCTTCGCTCTTCTAATCAAGTTCTTTCTCTTTGTGTGACCTCTCGTATTTTTTATTTAACGTTTGATTAACGTCGATATCTCTTGTAATGGTTCGTTTTGTTATTAATGCAAGTACGGGGACTTAATTGTAATTTTTTGGAAATCATTATAACTTGGATGTAATTAAATAATTAGATAATTAATAATAATCATAGTAATAATGATAATAATAATAATAATAATAATAATAATAATAACAAATAATACTACTAATTGTAAATAATCACCCGTAACCAAACACCAATCACAGTTCGTTAGAATTCTAAACGTGCCTTAAGAATTCACTTAGGAACGCGAGGATCACATGGAAAAGAAATACCCTTATCTTTTGTTTAGCCTTGTCTTTAATTTCAGGACGAAATTTCTTAAAGTTGGGGAGACTGTGACCTCTCGTATTTTTTATTTAACGTTTGATTAATGTCGATATCTCTTGTAATGGTTCGTTTTGTTATTAATGCAAGTACGGGGCCTTAATTGTAATTTCTTGGAAATCATTATAACTTGGATGTAATTAAATAATTAGATAATTAATAATAATCATAGTAATAATGATAATAATAATAAAAATAATAAAAAATAATACTAGTAATTGTAAATAATCTTAAAAAAATGTTAAATCTTGAAATTAAATGAGTTAATATTTTTAAAACTTGTAAATAACAAGTTTGTACATAAAATAATAAAATCTAAAACCTTAGGGGCTGAACTGTAACTAAAACTGAAACTTTGGTTCTAAATTGATAACTTATAAAGCACAGGGACTAAAAGTGTAAATGTGAAATTTAAACCCCAAACCCACCCTCTCTCTCCCCGATTTTCTGGTGAGGGCTCCGGCCGCCTCCCACCCTCGATATAGCCCATATTAATCGAATTAATATACACCATTCGAATCGTGGGACTGCTTCAAACCCACATATGATTATTAATTGGAGTTTAATCTTGGTTTGATGGGTCTGCGAACCCGTAACAGAAAGCCTCGTGAAACCAAAACTATTCTACCCTTTAAACAGTGTTATCAATGCAATTAAACCTGTACAAACGTCTATCTAATCATATCAAAGTTACTGATATGAGTAATTGCATCTTAAACCATCTTTAATCCAATTAAAAACCAACCGTAACCCTCGATTGAAAATTAAGCTTATCAGACTCGAATTGGTTGTCATTGAAGTATATAAACAGAGGGTAAAACCTCTAATCGACTTTTCTAATCTATCTGTGCACTCAATTTCACTTGAATTATACCCACATTGATTTCTCGATTCGAGACCTCTTCGACCTGTTCATCTTGAGGTTTCACAAGAATACGATCACAACAGGTAAATTAAACACATACACACACTTGATTAATCATAGGGAACCAAAGCCCTATGGTTAATTTGATTATCATCATCGATTGGATGATCAATTGGTCAATTTTGAAATTAGGGTTCTTCGGTAATTTGGGGATTTCTGCTGAAAAATTGGTTTTAAACTTTGTTTTCAATCCATAACACCAAACAGGGCTTAGCCCAACCGGTGTAATTCATAGATGTTGGGCAGGAGGTCCCGGGTTCGACCCCGGGCACCTGCCATATTTTTTTAAGGTGTTTTTAGCAATAATAAAATTCTGAAAAATACTTAAATATTATTATTAGTCATTTAAAAATTATTTTTAACCAGAAAACCTACAAAACATTTTTTTTTTTTGTAAATTTTCTTTTTTTATTTCATTTATTTTAAAAATTATAAAAAAATTGTACAAAATACTCTTTATTTTTAATCCTAAATAGTAATGAGTTCCACTTAATTCTTAGTATATCTATTTGAATAAATTCTTTATTATGATAAAATAAGTTATAATTTATTCATATTTATTTATGAAAATAATATATAAGTACATATTTAAATGTACACTCATTGTAACTAATATAATTATTTAAACATTTAAATCCACAAATTACTATTTTACTTAAATAGTAAACATAACCATTTGATCATAAATGCATAACTTCTACTAATAGTGATTATCACTAAAATCCTTATTTAAATCATTTAAACACCAAAATAATGATAAATGACACCTATTTAATAACTTAAAATCATGGACTAAATGATTTATAAATATACCACTATAATCACCATGATTAACTAATACGACATTTCATTTAGGTTGAACGTTAGCGTATTCTCGGCATCTTATACAAGACTCCTTATTTGTCTTCCTTATTATTTATGTGAGTTTTCCATACCCCATTTTATATTATTTTACACCTTGGGGTGAAACATGTTAACTTATTATAAATACACTTGTAAACACGTTTTAATCTTGTAACACTTGTGCAATTCATTTTATGTTGTCATGGTTATTTGAACACTTGTAATTATCATGTGATGACTCTTGTAAGATACAATCATTAACTATTGCTAGTCTGGCGACGTCATAGATCTATGGGCCTGACAAGCCTATTTGGTGCTAAAGCCGAGGTATTGTCGGCTCCTAGTGTCGTATTCTTGAGCACTATGGGAACCAAATACACTTAGCTAATCGTTTAATCTTGTAATGGCCATATTTGTCAAGGTTTGATTGTTACATTTGTTCATCCATCTTTATTTACTTTATTCAATAACCTATGACGTGAATTGCCATCTTTGATATATACCTATGTATGAAAATCTATGGAAACTCACCAACATATTATTGACATTATTTTTAACATGTTTCAGGAAATGGTACTGCTTGGCTTGTTATTGAAGACTTGCTTACATCTAGGATTGGACGTAGATTAAAAATAAAAAGACAATTATTATCACATGATGTTGGAAATCTTATGTATTGTTGAATGTTTGAACTTATGTTATTTCTTAAATGTATGTTATGAATCTTGATATTTAATAATATTGTCATTTTTAATTTAGCGTTGTGTGGAATGAACAATCTTAACCCTCACATCTCGACGTTTTCGCCGTTAGGGTAGGGTATCAGAGCCCATAACTATAGGGATTTAGGTTATTAGAAATGGTGGCCTAGACTATGGTTAAACTAGGGACCCTTTACATGACATTTGCTATAATCTTGTAAGTATGCTTATATGCCTATGTCATGTTACATGATCAATTCCTTATGTGCTATTTGTTTACATTTAGAAAATAATGCCTTAGGAATATTCTTTGAACCTTGTTTACCTCACTTTCTAATTCTCTTCTTATGCCTTTAAGTTCTACCGTGTCTGATCTTTTCTAAAACTTATTCTCGACTACGTGTGGAATTCTACACATCTTATCGAGTGGATAAAATTCCTTAGACGTTATGTCTAAATCTTGAAAATCTCATCGAGGTTTTAATTCTAATAGCCTATAGGGAAATGTGTGACACATAAACACCTGTATTCTGGATTTCCAGGCAAAAGGTCCTCGGGCTAAGGCACGCATTTCGTATAAATCTCATTGCGAGATCTGTTATGCTTACCTGGGGATTTCCGGAATGAGTGCTAAATTATGGTCAACACACATATCTTCCTCAAGGTAATTGGGATTAAGTCATCTCGACGTGTCCATGTTCCTATTGGCTATGTGGTACCAAATGGAACCATCCGTTATTATTTTAAAAAAATATCAAAATTCTTGATTTCTTGAACCGGTTTATTTCCGAATTCTAATATTTTCTTTATTTCTATCTTATAGAATGTTCTCGTTATCATTGAACTCGTTTTACTCCTCCATTCCTATGTTTAAGCGTTATTATACGTTATGTGCCTCATGTGACTACCTCTATACCTTGATCAATGCATACATAAATCTTAATATATATTTAAAGGCATTGTGAGCCTAAATCGAATGGTTTTCAAAATTTTAAATTGTTACTTATGGTTTTCAAATCTCCTAAAGTGTATCCCATAACTGAATTCATGCAATGCTGCAAAAGTGGGATACCTGTATCTCGGGATGTTTTGTCAAGGCAAGGTATCCATATTGGTCCAATTCGACCGATGGGTCTGTTTACCTTACCTGGGAACCCATGAGGTGAGTGTCCACTTATAGGTACGCGAAGTTGTGGTTGACTTAACACTTTAGGAAGTCAACGTATTCCCTTTGGTTTGCGAATCGAACGTTTACATTTGGAGCATCTCATTGTTGTGTTGAATTGTTTTTGTCATTGATTTGTTTTCTAGATTTAAACCGTTCAAGCTTTGAAAACCTATCACAATTGATTCAGTTATTCCGAACTGTAACCTTGATCCTGGCAAACATGATTTTTCTCTTGTTAATGTTACATTGAAGTAATTTGAAGTTTCTGAGTTTCTAACCGATTTTTTTTCTTTTCGTTTGCTAAGTCGAGCTTTGTAATAATATTGTGTGATAAAATCTTTTAACCGTTTGCATCGTAGGAAATGCAAGGGGTTGCAAGTCAACTTATGACTAAGGACACTCGAATCTCCTAAAGGAAACTATCTCATCTAGACAGGAGTGAATTCCCTATCTTGATGACCATTTCTTTCTTCTTATTCTTATGAATTCGTATTTTACCAATGAAATTACCTCATTAAAATGGGAGTAAATTTCGTACTTCGATGATGGCTTCAAATTTTTCTATTGTTGGTTTTTATGAAATTTTATCCTTTGGATAGGGGTGATTTCCTTATTTTGAGGACAAATTTCACTCATTTTTATCATGGACTTGTATTTCACGAATGAAATGACCGCACCAAAATAGGAGTGAATCCCGTACTTTGGTGACAAATTTCAATTCTTGATTGTTTTCTTATTATTATGAAATTCAATCATCAAGATAGGCGTGAATTCCATACCTTGATGATAATTTCACCATCTAAATTTTATGGATTTGTATTTCCTCAAATGAAATGACCTCTTCAAAGTAGGAGTGAATTATCTACTTTGATGAAGATTTTCAATTGGTTATATTTTGTTTACAAAATTTCACCGTTAAGATAGGAGTGATTTTCCTTACCTTAATGGCAATTTACCTCATCTTATCCTGTGGATCCTTAACAATAAATTAGGATCAAGATCTCATTTTGGTAGTTAAGAGTCATGTTTAGAGAACTACACCACCAAGCTAGGAGTGATACCCACACCTTGGTGACTGTTTCCATTCCTTGATTTCAATTTTACCAAGGACTTAAGATTTCTATTGACAAGAAACATGTGGTAACTTGAAGGGGGGAATATCGTTACCTGATTTATCGGCGATGATATTCCAACCTATCAAGTCAAAGCATGATTCCTGAACTCAAAAGACGTCCTGACCACCTTAGGATAATCTTAGTTCCAAGACTGGAACATTTAAATCTTAATCGAATTTTCTCACGCCCTTATGCTTCAATCTGTCATTTGGTCTAGCTTTATGGAACCTTTTATTTCTTACTTACCGATCCTCATTCGGGTTATCATCAAAACTTAATTGCACGATGATAACACTCCTAAAATAATCTTTCGTACAAGATAAAGTCATTATAAATTTATGTCATGCCTTTCTGGTTATACCAATGTTCGGCTATGTTCATGGGTTTGCTGAACCACGTGTGCAAGCCGTACTTGAAAATTTATTGTGATTGTTTTTATCGACGATATCTTGAATTATTCAAACTTTTGTTCCTATCATGAACGATATTTTTGGTTACATCTTTTAATCATAATTAAAAATGCAATTCCTATTGTTTGCGTCACTTCTTGAGTCATCTTAAATTTTTAATCTTGAAATCTCTATGTCTCTATCATGATTGTGACTTACAAGGCTTGATATTATATTCATCCGATGCGGATAAAAAGTTCATGAATTTTCGCAATTAGTATTAATGGTTTGGCATAAAGGAAAAGAAGGCATAGCTTGGTATATGTCCAAGTGCCTCACCTGCTCAAAAGTCAAAGCCAAATATCTGTATTCCTATGAATCGTTTGTTTAAATTGAGGTTTCTGTGTGTAAAAGGAAACATTTATCGATGAAGTTCATCATCAATTTGCCTCTTATTTCTTGACATCATAATAACACTTGGTTCATCGTTGATCAAATAACTAAACTGGTGAAATTCATATCGATTCTTGAGGAATATTGAGTTGAGAGATTGACTCGTATCTACACCAATGAAATAGTCAGCCACCGTGGTGTGTCTTAGAAAATCTTTGATCGGGATGGTCTGCTTATCTTCTGAAAACACAAGACAATCTTAGTACAATTCATCATTCGCTGACCAAAGCGGAAAGAACGATACAACCTTTCAAGGTCTTTCCATTAGCATCAAAATGTCATCTCATGTTGTAAGCTCATTCAAAATGCTTGAGTGTATTGAGAAGGTGGCTTATAAGCTTAAACTGCCCTAAGAATTCAGCATTTCTTATCCAACATTTCATGTGCCAAATCTCAAAAACTTATCTTGTCAATGATAACTTTCGTATCCTACTGGAGGAGTTCAAATTGCATGCATCTTGTCAAGAAACCTGTAAAAATTCTATAATTCGCAAAGTGAAGCAACTCACCCGTAACCAAACACCAATCACAGTTCGTTAGAATTCTAAACGTGCCTTAAGAATTCACTTAGGAACGCGAGGATCACATGAAAAAGAAATACCCTTATCTTTGTTTAGCCTTGTCTTTAATTTCGGGACGAAATTTCTTAAAGTTGGGGAGACTGTGACCTCTCGTATTTTTTTTTAACGTTTGATTAATGTCGATATCTCTTGTAATGGTTCGTTTTGTTATTAATGCAAGTACGGGGCCTTAATTGTAATTTCTTGGAAATCATTATAACTTGGATGTAATTAAATAATTAGATAATTAATAATAATCATAGTAATAATGACAATAATAATAAAAATAATAAAAAATAATACTAGTAATTGTAAATAATCTTAAAAAAATGTTAAATCTTGAAATTAAATGAGTTAATATTTTTAAAACTTGTAAATAACAAGTTTGTACATAAAATAATAAAATCTAAAACCTTAGGGGCTGAACTGTAACTAAAACTGAAACTTTGGTTCTAAATTGATAACTTATAAAGCACAGGGACTAAAAATGTGAATGTGAATGTGAAATTTAAACCCCAAACCCACCCTCTCTCTCCCCGATTTTCCGGTGAGGGCTCCGGCCGAGCTCCGGCCGCCTCCCACCCTCGATATAGCCCATATTAATTGAATTAATATACACCATTCGAATCGTGGGACTGTTTTAAACCCACATATGATTATTAATTGGAGTTTAATCTTGGTTTGATGGGTCTGCGAACCCGTAACCGAAAGCCTCGTGAAACCAAAACTGTTCTACCCTTTAAACAGTGTTATCAATGCAATTAAACCTGTACAAACGTCTATCTAATCATATCGAAGTTACTGATATGAGTAATTGCATCTTAAACCATCTTTAATCCAATTAAAAACCAACCGTAACCCTCGATTGAAAATTAAGCTTATCAGACTCGAATTGGTTGTCATTGAAGTATATAAACGGAGGGTAAAACCTCTAATCGACTTTTCTAATCTATCTGTGCACTCAATTTCACCTGAATTATACCCACATTGATTTCTCGATTCGAGACCTCTTCGACCTGTTCATCTTGAGGTTTCACAAGAATACGATCACAATAGGTAAATTAAACACATACACACACTCGATTAATCATAGGGAACCAAAGCCCTATGGTTAATTTGATTATCATCATCGATTGGATGATCAATTGGTCGATTTCGAAATTAGGGTTCTTTGGTAATTTGAGGATTTCTGCTGAAAATGGTTTTAAACTTTGTTTTCAATCCATAACACCAAACAGGGCTTAGCCCAACCGTGTAATTCATAGATGTTGGGCAGGAGGTCCCGGGTTCGACCCCGGGCACCTGCCACATTTTTTTAAGGTGTTTTAGCAATAATAAAATTCTGAAAAATACTTAAATATTATTATTAGTCATTTAAAAATTATTTTTAACCAGAAAACCTACAAATCATTTTCTTTTATATTTTCTTAGAAAATTTAATTAAGAAATTTTCTTTTTTTTTCATTTATTTTAAAAATTATACAAAATACTCTTTATTTTAATCCTAAATAGTAATGAGTTCCACTTAATTCTTAGTATATTTATTTGAATAAATTCTTTATTATGATAAAATAAAGTTATAATTTATTCATATTTATTTATGAAAATAAATATATAAGTACATATTTAAAATGTACACTCATTGTAACTAATATAATTATTTAAAACATTTAAATCCACAAATTACTATTTTACTTAAATAGTAAACAATAACCATTTGATCATAAACGCATAACTTCTACTAATAGTGATTATCACTAAAATCCTTATTTAAATCATTTAAACATCAAAATAATGATAAATGGCACCTATTTAATAACTTAAAATCATGGACTAAATTATTTATAAATATACCACTATAATCACCATGATTAACTAATACGGCGTTTCATTTAGGTTGAACGTTAGCGTATTCTCAGCATTTTATACAAGACTCCTTATTTGTCATCCTTATTATTCATATGAGTTTTTCATACCCCATTTTATATTATTTCACACCCTTTAGGGTGAAACATGTTAACTTATTATAAATACACTTGTAAACACGTTTTAATCTTAAACACTTGTGCAATTCATTTTATGTTATCATGGTTATTTGAACACTTGTAATTATCATATGATGACTCTTGTAAGATACAATCATTAACTATTACTAGCCTGACGACGTCATAGATCTATGGGCCTGACAAGCCTATTTGGTGCTAAAGCCGAGGTATTGCCTGCTTTTAGTGTCGTATTCTTGAGCACTATGGGAACCAAATACACTTAGCTAATCGTTTAATCTTGTAATAGCTATATTTGTCAAGGTTTGATTGTTACATTCGTTCATCCATCTTTATTTACTTTATTCAATAACCTATGACGTGAATTGCCATCTTTGATATATACCTATGTATGAAAATCTATGGAAACTCACCAACATATTATTGACATTATTTTTAACATGTTTCAGGAAATGGTACTGCTTGGCTTGTTATTGAAGACTTGCTTACATCTAGGATTGGACCTGGATTAAAAATAAAAAGAAAATTATTATCACATGATGTTGGAAATCTTATGTATTGTTGAATGTTTGAACTTATGTTATTTCTTAAATGTATGTTATGAATCTTGATATTTAATAATATTGTCATTTTTAATTTAGCGTTGTGTGGCATGAACAATCTTAACCCTCACATCTCGACGTTTCCGCCATTAAGGTTGGGGTGCGACACTTTGACTTGGTCATTCCAGAATCTTTCCTCTCCTCAGGAGAATAGTGACCCTTTTTAGGATGACCTTCTTCACTCTTCTCTGAGTCATCCTTCACTATCTCCTCTTCATCCTCTTCAATAATAGGGTCTGTGAGAGGAAGCTCATCTTCACAAGTTCCACACCTTGGAGATCTTATAGACAATAGAGTGTGTGGAGGAGCTATCTCAGTATATCCTAGTCCCTGCTTATTCTGATAACAAAATTTTGTATGTAGGGATGAGGATATTATGTTCTTGAAGGTCTCTTCTTCAAGAACACATTTTTCTGCCCTGTCTTTGCTGATCACAAGCTCAACCTGGCATTCAGTTAACTTTGAGATGAGATCTTTGATTTGAGTCCTGTAGTTTGTATGCTCATGCTTAAGAGTTGAAATGGTTTTCTCTAGATCTTCTATCTTAAGTTTATAATCATTTTCAGCGCTTTTAAAGTAAGCTTTTAAGATATTTAAGGACTCAAGATCAGATCTCATCTCTAAGTTATAGGACATGTATCTATTAACTTTAGCAATGCATTCAGGAGTACAAAGATGTTCCAATACCTTGGCTTCATCATGATCTGCCATTAGTGCTTGGTTTGGAGAAACATCCTCACCTGAAAGCTCCAGTCAAAGCCTCCTTCTTCAACAGCAACTACAGCTTGCTGTCTTGGCTTCTCATTCTGGTGAACTCCCTCAGTGTAGTTTGGCCTGGATTGTGCTTGGCCACTTTGGTGCCTTGCACTCCCTAGCAAAGTGTCCCATTTGGTTATAGTTGTAACACTTTACCTTGCTTTTGTCCAGCCTAAACTTTCCACTAGCTGCATTGCTGGGAAACCTTCTCCCAGTCCTGTTATAGAACTTCTGGACTCTATGAGTGAGTAGTGCCATCTGCTGGACTATTTCCATATATTCCAGATCATCTAGATGGATACAGTCCAGGTCTTCAAAGGTAAAAAGAAAGTTTCCTGAACTTTCATCAGAAGACACAAAAGCTTGTGAAGAACTTGTCTCCTGAAATGGGCTTCCAGGGATGTAGCCTTCCCTTGGTGTCTCCGGAAAGGTGATGAAAGGACCCTTTTGTGATTTGTCCGGGTACAGATGAGATGGTGCTGTGGTTCTCTGCAATCCCTTTCAACCACATGGAGGGCTGAACTCTGATGAGTGTTGGAGTTACCAGATGAGTTTTGCATGTTCATCTCCATTTGGTATCCACTGAGTATTCCATATAACTCAGTGAGAGTAAGAGTCTTGAGGTTTTCACTCCTCTTAATGACCACACAGTAGTGTGTCCATTGTCTGGGAAGAGAGGACATGAACTTCCTAACAATATCTCTATTCTCAATGGTTACTCCAACATCAGCTAGAGTATTCACAATCTCAACGTACCTGAAGTATTGTTGAGTCATGGTTTCACCTGTCTTAAAGGTGAAATTTTCAAACTGCTGCTTCAAGAGGTCTTTCTTGTTTTCTTGGCTTCATTGGACCCCTCATACATCAGCTTCAGTGCATCCCATAGTTGTTTGGCGGTCTTGCACTTCTTGAAACCTCTGTAGATGGAGTTAGGAAGAGTAGTTTGAAGGGTTGTCATAACTTTCTGATCAATATCAATTTTCTTCCAATCTTCTTCAAAGAAATCATCCATTTCCTTTGTATCATACCACCACCACCAGCTAAAGTGGTGCATGGTACACAAGGTCCATTGACAACAGACTCCACATCCGAAATCTTGAGACTTGATGAAGCCTTCCATTCTTTGGCACCAAGTATCAAAATCCTCAGGAGTGATCAGTGGGGACTTTATCATAGTTCCAGTTTCCATATCAGCCTTTGAGATAGCTGCCATTTGAAAAGTTAAGTGAAGTATGAAACTAAGAGGATTTAAGATGGTGAGATCTTACAATCAAGAGCCTGGAATGCTCTGATACCAATTGCAGGACCGGTAAGGGTACTTAAGATTACAATTAGCTTCATAAGAGGAGTGATCTTAAATCACTTAACCACTCAAATAGGGAACTGGTAACTTCACTGATGATACAAAGCAACACAAGTAATATCAAAGAGACAGAACTATAAGAACAAGAACAAAGTCACAAGAACACAAGATTAAGTTTTCAAGGAAGTTGTATATTGATTCCCTAGTTCTATTACAAGTGTTTGCCAGTATATCTAATTACAAGAACCGGATACTATTCATACTACAACCTACAACCGTTAATATACAAAAAGAAAGTTGGAATTTTGACTAATCTAGACAACAAGATCAATCTACAGTCAAAAGGCAGATTGCCTTTTGACTAGTGACTATGACATGCCATAACTCACTGACTTAATCTAATACAGACAAGTCTACAGGAACAAAAGTGGAAAGTTACAGTCAAAGACTTTTTCTACTGTTTCATAAAGTATGGAAGTTTCACCAACTAATGTTAGCAGGTGAGTCTTCAGAGCAGCAGCGGAAAGTACATCATCTTTATCAAAAAGTAACTCAGAGAAAGCATCTTTTCTCTGTCTTCGGAAGAAATCTGTCTTCACAGCAAAGCGGCTTCGGAAGACTTTGTCTTTTGAAGCTTCGGAAGACTTCATCTTTGGCTTCGGAAGAAATGAGTCTTTAGCTTCGGAAGATTTCACACTTGTAATAATTTTCTGATAAGTGTGAAACTTCCGAATTAACTTCTTCTGAACTGTTGGCTTTGGAAGATTTTACACTTAGACTTATTTGTGAGTGTAAAACTTCGAAGCTAGTTCATCTTTGTTCCTTAGTGCATGCAGGAAGACTTGATTGTTCTGGTATCCTTTGGTTGCATCAGCCTTTAATCTTCAGATGTTCCTTACAATAAGTGCCTTACTAGAATTTAGGCAGCATGTAGTCTGACTTCAACCAACCATAACTTTATCATAACAAACTAATTTTAAGCAAACTCACACTCCACAATTAAGTTCGTCGAGTTACCTTTTTAACGATTCCTCAACAACCTCCACAAGATAAGTGCGCATTTCAGCACTTTCTGTCTTATGTTGTGTGTTTGACCCTATTTGTGTCTCTTTTATAAAAGAAATTTAAACGAAAGTTGTTCGGGAGACTTTGAATTAGTTGACTATGAATTTTCATAATTTTTGAAATCGTTTAATGTTTTTAAAACGTAATCGAACGTGTATCGAACATTCTGTCCAAATCTAAATTTGGTGCAATAATCCCTTCTCAATCTAACTTTGGTCTTTTGGCATTCCTTAAACATCCTAACTTATTGTAATTACTTTCGACCCTAAGTATTATTTTTTAATCCTTTAGAACATCACCTTTGACTCTTTATCATCCAAATTTTCTTGTGAATTCTATAACCATCATCATTAATGTGAGATTCATAACCCCTTTTTAACCATTTGATTTGGGTGGAACATGTACATGTTTGTCACACTTATACATTTATACAAACAAATATCTTAAAAAAGTAATTCAATTATGCGTTTTGTTACTTATACCAATATGATAGCGTTGTGATCACTAACTCGAGTACAAACATATGATAATACTAATATGACAATAGGTGGAAACCTGAAAACATACTTTATGGACAACTCGAAAAGTTGAACATGTTGGACCAAAAAGAACCAATGAGCCTGATCAGAAAAACCTTTAAGTCCCACGGACATTACAACAACTGAAGTAGTCTGCAACAGCTGAAGACATCAGCTGATAACAAGGTCTGAAGACAAAGTCTGAAGTGAAAGAGCTGAAGACAAAGTCTGAAGTGAAAGAGCTGAAGACAAAGTCTGAAGACAGAGCTGAAGACAAAGTCTAAAGCTAAAGAGCTGAAGACAAAGTCTGAAGTGAAAGAGCTGAAGACAAAGACTGAAGACCAAGTTTCAGATGATTGTCACAACAGCTGAAGAAGACCTCTTCAGTAGGTTGATGGTTTCCTTTCAGTAGTTGTATTTTCTTTTCTGTACTTGTAGTTTCAGTAGTTTTATGTTTCTTCGTGTACTTAGAATACTCTGAGATGTTCTCAGTTGTGAACATTCTCAGTAGTTTGCTTACTTTCAGTAGTTTGTAATAATTCTGTTAGACGTCACTATCAAGTGACATCAGCAGACGTCACATTCCTTTATATAAGGAATGCTGACCTAATTGTAATTGGCGCAGCTTAGGAAAACCTAGCAGCCGCCATACCGAAGCATGTGTGCATGAATGTTATTATCCCATGCAGAAAACCCTATTTCTATATAACCGTGTACTGTTCCATTGAATATTTATTGTGTTCTTGCTATATTTGCTTAATTCTTGCTCTAATTCCGCTGTGATTCAACTCTAATTGATCAAACTTAGATCACTGATCCTAACAAATGGTATCAGAGCTGGTTAATCATTGATCGGTTTAACAATTGATCATTGAAACTGCTATTTTGATATCTATAGTTTGATCGAATTAGCATATGTGCAAGAATTGGTTATAAAGATTGATTTTCTGCTGCTTCTGGTTATTTAAATTGAGTTTCTTCTTGGTTCTTATTGAGTTTGTTGTGTTTTTGTGCTAAATCTTTTGAAACTTGATTGATTTGGTTTGAATCTGAGAATGACTACTCCATCTAATGATCCTCACAATACTGGCTCCTCAACCAAGCCTCCGATGCTGGTTAGGAGTGAGTATAACATATGGCAACGAAGAATGCTCCATCACCTGTCTGTTAACAGTTCAGGTTGTTGGACATCTGTGGTTCACGGTCCACACAAGCCTATGGTGAACAATCCGGAGACCAATCAAATGGTTCCGAAGAAGAAGGAGCAATACTCAGATGAAGATCGTAAACTGTTTGAGATTGATGCTAAAGCCCATGGAATTCTGGCCATGGCACTGCCGAATGAAATCTATTCTGGGCTTATGCATCATGAAACTGCTCATGACCTCTGGAATGCTTTGAAGGAACAATTCGGAGGAACTGATGAGGTCTTAGCAAACAACAGAGAAATCCTCGCCCAACAATATGAGACATTCTCTCATAGGAAGGGTGAGACACTGACTCAACAGTTTGAGCGTTTCTCCTGCTTGATCTCTGAGCTGAAAATGGTCAAGCATGAGTATACTAACAGCCAGATGAACAACAGATTCCTCAGATCACTGCCTGAGAGATGGGACACATACACCATTGTCCTACGCTCCAGTGCAAATCTGGATAGCCTATCTCTCACCCAACTCCATGGGAAACTGCTTACATTTGAAAGAGAGATAGAGCAGAAAAGGAAACTGGCATCATCAGGAAAGCTCTCTGATGACTTTGTACCAGGTAACACTGCCTTGGTCGGTCATGAGTCAGAATATGCTGGATCAGAAAGTCATTATGATGAGCATATAGATTTCTCTTCAAACAGTTCTGATCATGCATTTGTTGGTGTTGACAGTCATTCTGGGTGTAATAGTGATAATTTATGCTTTATCATGGATGATTTGCAAGGTATTGCTGATGATGATTTAGAAGAGATGGATATTTTGAGCCAAATGGCCCTGATCAATATCAGATCTCAAAAGTTCTACAAGAGAACTGGTAGGAAATTTCCAGGACTCTCTGGCAAAACCAAAGTTGGTTTTGACAAGAGTAAGTTGAGGTGTCACAAATGCCACAGGCTTGGGCACTTTGCAAGAGAGTGTAGATCAACTGGATCTAACTCCTCTGCACCCTTTGTGACCTTTCCAAGCAATAGTTCACAAAACAAAGGGCAACATCCTGCTAGTTCTGGTCATCACTCACAACCTCAATCTCCTGCATACTTTGTCCCTCAGGGTCCAATGCCATATCCTTATCCCTGCTATTACATGCCACAGCCAAATCCAGTTCATGTCCCTATAGCACAACAACCTCAAGCCCTACCTGAGCCTCAACCATCTCCATCACAATCTCAACCTCATCACAGCTTCTTCACACCAGGAGTTGTTGACTGGAGCAGCTTACCAGATGATCTTTCTGGTTTCAATGAGCAATTATCTGCTGGTGCTGGTCAACATGGTGGTGAACATCCTTTTGGGAATCTTGCTCTCATGGCCCTGGAGTCTACTGAGGGTTCCTGCTCCGATGCTTCATCTTCACAGGTAACCCAGGTATCTTCTGAGGCTAAAGCCAAGTTATGTTCTGAATCATGCATAGCTGCCTTTGTCTCTATTAGAGAGGCAAATGTAGCTTTAATCAATCAAAATCTTGAGCTTGAGAAAACTATTTCCAAAAGAAAAGATGAGTATGTGTCTGCACTTAATGACAAAGATGATGAGATTTACAAGCTTAAATGCCAACTTAATGATGAAAAGGCTAAGGTAGAGGTCATACTCGAGAACCACAGAAGTCTCAAAGAGACACTTGCAGCTACCCAAGTTGAGTGTGACCGCTGGGTAACATCCTGCAAGGGATTTGAAATGCTTCTCAGCAAGCAAACAGCTTCAAATGTGAAGTTTGGAATAGGTTACAATCATACTGCACCACCTACTGATTTTACTTCAAAATAATAGTAAAATCTGAAGGTGAAAGTAATTTCCAAACCACATCATCATGTGATTCATCCTCAAATGATAATACAAAATTAGAGGATGAAGTCAGTGTTAAGATCTCAGCAAATCAATTGCCTGATGGTTTAAATGCTGATAAACACATGAAGCTGAGAAATTCAGATGTTGTCCTCAAAGTACTCCAAGTACTGAAGGGCAAGTCACAACATCTGAAAAGCATTTCAAATCTGATGAAATAAAAGGATTAACAACTGCTGAGGAATCTATCATAGGTCTTTCAGGACGGATAGAGAACAGCTGAAGAACAAGTCTTCAGTTGTTACCGATCCTTCAGTACTTAACACAAGTACTGAAAGGAGGAAAGTACTGAAGATCACACCTTCAGTAGTTTCCACTTCAGCAGTTGATCAATCCAAGATGAAGAATAAGCCATGTGAAATATGTGGTAAATTCAATCATCTATCTGATGAATGCTGGTACAAAAAGGGTTCCAAACTCAACAGAGATAAGCTCATTAAAGAAGAGATAAATAAAATGAAAAATGAGTTTGAAACCAAGTTTGTACCACAGTCATCTCAAACTGATAAACCCAAGGCCTCACCAAAATCCAAAAAGAAGGATGGGGTTTATCAGAAAACAGCTGATAGTGTTCCTCATGATAAACATCAGACGAAGTCTGTGAATTTCAAGAAGGAGGAAATGGTGGGTCACAGGAACTCATCAAAAACAAGTACTGATGTGTCAAATGAGCTGAAGGCTTTAGCAACAAATCAGACACAACTTGTTATGATGGTTCAGCATTTGTTGGGGAGAGTTAACCAACTAGATGCACCTGTGATCAAACCACTGAAAAGGAAATCCAAGCCCAAATCTAAGAATTCCATTTCAGCACCATCTCCACCTTCATCAGCTGTTAATCATGAGAAACAAGTTATGGTTAAATCTGTTGATGAAAACAGACCCAAAACCAAAAAGGTTTGGGTCTCTAAAGCTAACTAGTTTCTTATGATAAATGCAGGGTTCTTCAGCATGCCAAAGAAGCATCTGGTATGTAGACAGTGGAGGATCTATGCATATGACTGGGAGCAGTTCTCTTCTTAATGACTACTCTCAAGGAAAGAAGGGATTTGTCTCATTTGGAAATGATGCTAAGGGTTACATCATCGGGAAAGGATTTGTGTCAAATGGAGAAATCAGATTTGATGATGTTAACCATGTGGAGAATCTCAAGTATAATCTACTGAGTGTCAGTCAGATGTGTGATAAAGGGCATGTTGCACTTTTCACAAGCCAGAACTGCCGGATTCTGTCTTCCAAAGTTCTGAGGCTGATTGACAAGGTATTGGATGAACATACTCTCCTGAAGGCCAACAGGATAGGAAGAGTATATGCCTTGGATTTGTCAAAGAAGATTGCGTTAAAAGGTCATCCTTGCCTGTTCTCCAAGGCCTCTCCTCAGGAATCTAAACTGTGGCATAGAAGGCTGGGTCATGTTAATCTCAAAAACATGAATCAGCTGATCCACAATAGTTTAGTAAGAGGTCTACCAATAAAGGAGTTCCTCTGTGATGAAACCTGCACTGCTTGTTTAAAAGGGAAAACAACACAAAGTCTCATTCCCTCCTATAGAAGAACCAAAGTCCACTGCCTGCTTGCAATTACTGCACATGGATCTCTTTGGTCCTGTGAGAGTAATGAGCATGGCAAAGAAGAAATACTGTCTGGTAATTGTGGATGATTACTCCAGATTTGTATGGACCTTCTTCTTGCATTCAAAGGATGAGGCTGCTCAGACAATTATTAACTTTGTGTTGTATGTTGAGAAGCAGTATTCCCTATCAGTCAAGTGTATAAGAAGTGATAATGGAACTGAATTTAGAAACCATACACTTGATGATTTCTACCTTTCAAAAGGAATCAAGAGGCAGTATAGCATCCCAAGGACTCCAGAACAAAATGGAGTAGTGGAGAGAAAGAACAGGACCCTAATTGAAGCTGCAAGGTCCATGTTGGCTGACTCTGGTTTGCCACTGACCTTTTGGGCTGAAGCTGTCAACACAGCATGCTATGTGCAAAATAGAGCTTTAGTGAATCAGAGGTTGATGAAGACTCCTTATGAAGTTCTACATCATTTGGCTCCTCTAATTTCATTCTTCAGAGCATTTGGGTGTCCTTGTTACATTCTCAACACAAAGGATCAACTCCAAAAGTTTGATTCTAAGGTGGATGCAGGGTATTTTGTTGGGTACTCATCCACTTGCAAGGCTTACAGAGTGTTCAACTGTAGAACAAAGATGGTTGAAGAAACCTTGCATGTGAAGTTCAATGAATCTCCTAAGGACAAAATCCACAAAACCCTGTGGAGTTGTTTGATCTGGACATACTGCAATATGTTCCTTATCAGCCTCCAGCTGTTGCAGATCATGTGAATTCATCACCTTCTGTAGCTAGTCATCCATCTGGTGGTACTGATGTTCATGATGATCCCAGTACTCACCTATTCAAGTTTAGTGATCAACTGCCTGAGTCTACTCAACTTGATGTGCCTGTAGCTTCAGTAGCACCATCCACAACAAATGCTGATGAGATTTCTGAATCCTCTACTTCATTTGACCTGCCATCTAACACTTGGTTTCAAGAATCTGGATCAACATCTGTTGCTGCTGAGCGTGCTACAAACACTTGCACAGATCTCATAGTGTATCAAGAGCTGAAGAATCACCCAACGTCTCAAATCATTGGTGATATCAATGCTGGTGTCTCAACTAGAAGTCAATTGTCCAACTTCTGCTTCTATGCTCTTTCATCAGTCAGCAAGAGCCAAAGAACTATCATATTGCATTAAGAGACAATGGATGGGTTGATGCCATGCAGCTTGAGCTTCTTCAGTTCAAAAAGCAGCAAGTGTGGGAACTGGTTCCTCTACCCCCAGGTAAGTGTGCAATAGGCACTAAATGGGTGTTTAGGAATAAAACAGATGAAAATGGGCAAATTGTCAAGAACAAGGCCAGACTGGTGTCCAGGGGTTTTCACAAGAAGAAGGTATTGATTATGATGAAACCTTTGCCCCTGTAGCCAGACTGGAGGCAATTAGATTGTTCTTAGCCTATGCTGCATTCCACAATCTTAAAGTTTTTCAAATGGATGTCAAAAGTGCATTTTTATATGGTAAAATAAAAGAAGAGGTTTATGTGTGTCAACCACCAGGTTTTGAGGATAATAAACATCCTGATTGGGTGTATAAACTTGATAAGGCTCTTTATGGGTTGAAACAAGCTCCTAGAGCCTGGTATGAAACACTGTCAAATTTCTTCTTCAGAATAATTTCACTAGAGGCTCCATAGATAAAACTTTGTTCATTAAGAAAGTGGGTCAGCATAAGCTCCTTGTTCAAATTTATGTTGATGATATTATTTTGCTTCCTCTGATCCACAGTTGTGTGATGCATTTACAAAGTTGATGCAACAAAAATTCGAAATGAGTGCCATGGGAGAATTACAGTTCTTTCTAGGTTTGCAAATCAAACAAAAGGCTGATGGAACTTTCATTCATCAGTCAAAATACACAAAAAGTCTTTTGGCAAAGTTTGATTTACAACACTGTAAGCCCTGTTCTACTCCCATGTGCAGCACCACACAACTGGATGCAGATCAGAAAGGTAAAGCTGTTGATGAAACACTTTACAGATGTATGATTGGGTCCTTGATGTACTTAACAGCTTCTAGACCAGATATTATGTTTGCAACTTGTGTTTGTGCTAGATTTCAGGCTGCTCCTAAAGAGTCTCATTTGATTGCAGTCAAGAGGATCTTTAGATATCTGCAAGGTACTCAATCTCTAGGTCTTTGGTATTCCACTGGGCACTCTTGCAAATTAGTTGCTTTTTCTGATAGTGACTATGCAGGGTGTAAATTAACTAGAAAATCAACTTCTGGTGGATGTCAATTCCTAGGCAACTGTTTGGTTTCTTGGCAGAGTAAGAAACAAACATCTGTTGCTACATCCACTGCTGAAGCCGAGTACATTGCTGCTGCAAGTTGTACATCTCAGGTACTCTGGCTTCAGAATCAATTACTGGATTATGGCATTACAGAGACTAAGACTCCATTACTAATGGATAGTGCTTCAGCTCTTTGTATTGTCAAGAATCCAGTCCAGCACTCTAGGACCAAACATATTGAGATCAGACACCATTTTATTAGGGATTGTTTTGAAAAAGGTCTGATTGATCCAAAGTTTGTTCCTAGTGCTGATGAGCTTGCAGACATATTTACTAAGCCTTTGGACAGTTCAACTTTCCAAAACCTAGTGTTAAGGCTTGGTATGCTGCAGCTAGAATAAGTGACAACTACTGATGATCTCAGTCAACAAGTACTGATGAGCATTCGTATACTACTGTCACAAATAAGTACTGAAGTTCTTTTATCCTCAGTAGTTTTCATAACTACTGAAGACTAAATTACTTAAAAGTACTGAAGTACTCATCTGTTGAAAGAACTGATGTGGTTACAACTACTGCTGTAGTTACAACTGCTGATGTCAGAATAACAGATAAGTACTGATGACCTATGAAACATCTGAAACTCAGACAAAGTCTGATGAAGTGTTGAGGTCAGAATGAAACAGCTGATGAGCTAAGAATTGACGACAACAGCTGATGAGAAATTTTTCTCTTCAGTTGTTTCTACAACTGCTGCTTCACTTCAAACAACTGAAGCCAAAACCATGTCTTCAGTAGTTTCACAACTACTGATGACTAACACCAAGTCTTCAGTTGTTACAACACCTGAAGCCAAAACCATGTCTTCAGTAGTTTCACAACTACTGATGACTAATACCAAGTCTTCAGTTGTTACAACTTCTGAAAGTTAAAACCAGGTCTTCAGTTGTTTTCAAACAACTGATGACAGCACCAACACTTTCAGTCGTTTTATATCAGTTTTTTCTTACCCTATAAATACCTAAACCTACTTTCAGACGTTTCATTAGCCGTTTTCCGTCCTTCACTCTCTCAACAATGGCGACCATGAAACTCAAACCCAGACACAACTGTGTTGCCTACCTCTCGAAATCGGCCTTCTGGAACAAATTTGATAACGCCATCGATCTTATGGTAGATTCCCAGTACCGAACCGCGTTTCTTCTGAATCCTACCATATACCCCGATTCCCTAAGCCAGTTCTGGACCAACGTCTCTGTGCAAACTAGTGAGAATGATAGCCAAATCACTCTCCAGTCGTTGGTCAACCAGAAACAGGTGGTCATCACTCGGACATCATTCGACAAACCCTAGATCTACATGATGCCACCTGTGTCACAGAATACCCGAAAGGCACAACCGATATGTCTTTCATCAACAACGGGTATGAAGGAGACTTAAGTGCTACCACCATTCTGAAGAAGCACTTCCATGATGCTGAACGTCTTATATTCCACATGGTGAATGTCTGCCTTGCACCAAAAACCTCCTCATGGGATCAAATGTCTTCCCGATGGCAACAGGTATTATACTCTATCTTTGAACGACAAACTTTAAATTTTCTGAGATAGTGTTTATGGAACTAAAGGATCTGGCCTTGAAACCTGTGGCAAACAGATGGATATTATATCCCAGGTTTCTCATGGCCATAATTTTAACACAGCTAAAATCAGACGGCCTTGTTGGCCTTGGAGTCCCTGCTCCGGCTGTATTGCCTGAAGTATACTCCAGGCACAACTCTGACCCTACATGAAAGGGGCTGCCCGGCTGCTAAAACCCAAGCAGCGGGAACCCACAGCCTCCACTTCCAGATCCAAAGTCCCCACCAAACCCAAAACCAAAAAGCCCAAAAAGGCTACTCAGGGAGATGAGTCCCCTGAGGATGCCCCTGTAACACCAATACAGGAAACACTTACTGGTTCTAACCCCCCAGTAGTGTCCAAGACTCCACCAACCCTAGCCGCTCAGGCATCCTCTCAACAGGATCCTGATGCAACCAAAATTGGGGATACCACAATGCTGGAACCTATCTCAATTGAGAAGGTTACCATTGAAGAGCACCAGTCACCCCGGGTGCAATCTGCTTCAAACCTATCTCCAAATGCAACCGCCCCTCAAAGCCCAACATTATTGTTGCACAAGTGTTGAGTCAGCTGCATTCCTCTCCTCCTCCCCAAACACCAATTACAATGGGGAGAACCTCCACAGCTGAGGAAGAGGACCAAAATGCTGCTGATAACCCACAGCACAGGGGTTATAATGTTCAATCTCCCCGTGTAGAGGAGGAGGTTAGAACATCTGGTGAGGCTGCCACTTCTACTGATTCAGCAAATGAACAGGATGAAGTTGGTAACATCTCTAAGACCTCACCAGAGGCAACTGCCGATGAAGGACTCAGTCCTGAGGCAGGAAGTCCCCAGAACCAAGAACAAGGGGCACATGCTACAACTGATCTACACTCAGGGCATGTACATCCTGATTCAATCAGGAGGTCAGATGATTCAGCAAAGACTGATGATGACCTGGGCTTTTTCTTTGATGTTTTAGCCATAACACAATCCTTGAGGCTGAGGTGAGCAGACTCAAAGAACTGCTTGCCAAAATGTCTCAGGATCAAAGTCCATCTGCCCCAATAAACCCACAGATGGCACCTTCATCTGAAGGTTTACCAAACACTCAGCCACTACACTCAACTGAGCCACCAGCCACTGTTTTTGGCACCACCTCTCAGGGACAGAACCCCTCTGAGCAGATGGTTGCTACCTTTCAAAATTCCTTATCTCTCATCACTCCCATCATCAATGAGATTGTGCATAAAGCCATTGATGAGAGGATTTCCTCAAATCTACAAACACTTGTTGATGATGTTGTGCAAAGGAAGCTTTCTGCCATTCAAACCCTGAACCCAATGCACCCAAAAAAGAAGGAAAAGAGTGGAAATGAGAAACAAGAGAAGAAAAAAGGAAAAACAGCTGATCACATACAAAAAGAAAGAAAGTGCTGAAATCAAAAGCCTGATGAAGAGAAATCATTGGAAGATCTGATTAAAGACGCCGATGAAGCTCACAGCAGATCAATGGACAGAATAATTGAAGGTAACAACTAGGTGAAACCTATAATACAAGCTATTTTCCTTGTTCAAGGGCAGGTCGAATCTATCTACCTTAATTTGGCCCAAAAGGTTTTGAACACGTTATATAACCCGGCCCAACTCACCTCTTAATTGAATGAAGGTAACAAGTAAAGAAATACAAGAAATTAAAAGCCGGTTTTCGTATTTACCATATTGAAAAGTCGATGAAATGCAACAATTACAATTTATGTTTCATATATTCATTTATGTATTTATTATTATTACTGTCTACAGGAACAAAAGTGGAAAGTTACAATCAAGACTTTTCTACTGTTTAATAAAGTATGGAAGTTTCACCAACTAATGTTAGCAGGTGAGTCTCAGAGCAGCAGTGGAAAGTACATCAACTTTATCAAAAAGTAACTCAGAGAAAGCATCTTTCTATGTCTTCGAAGAAATCTGTCTTCACAGAAAAGCGGCTTCGGAAGACTTTGTCTTTTGAAGCTTCGGAAGACTTCATCTTTGGCTTCGGAAGAATGAGTCTTTAGCTTCGAAGATCACACTTGTAATAATTTTCTGATAAGTGTGAAACTTCCGAAGTAGTAACTTCTTCTAAATGTTGGCTTAAGAAGATTTTACACTTAGACTTATTTGTGAGTGTAAAACTTTCGAAGCTAGTTCATCTTTGTTCCTTAGTGCATGCAGGAAGACTTGGCTGTTTGGTATCCTTTGGTTGCATCAGCTTTTAATCTTCAGATTTCCTTACAAACTCCCCTAGGCTGCTTCCAAAACAGAGAAGTTCTTCAGATTTTGATAGTCCACATAAGGATCTTCAGCAAACCTTCTTCATCATTAGATCTGGATCCTTCAGGCTTACATAGAACCCTCTCATGTTATAGAGATCATGTAGAGGAAGTTCAAGCATGTCATTTGTGAAGTAGACATGCTGTTCTCCCTGATCTCTTATGACATACCATCTGTCTGGATCTTCAGCATAAGTCCAGGACAGAATTTGTCGTCCAACAGCAAGAGGCTCTACTATGATTGGAGTTTGTTGAGAGACCTCTTCATGCACTTCCTCAAGATGCTCTGACACATCCTGAGGTTGGGAGGTGGATGCCTTTCTTCTCTTTTTCTTTGAAGTAGATCTTCTTCTGGCCATCCTTTTCTCCTCCCTGATTTCTTCAACTGAGAGGACTGGTTTGAGTACCAGTTGGATCTGTTGTGTCTCTTCAGTTGGGTTCTCCTCTCTCACAGGTTCTGAGGGAGAGAGAGGAGGACCCTACTATGGATCAGAAGATGAAGTTGGCTTAGATGCAGCTCCAGGTTCAGGTTGTGTGTCTCAGTAGGTTCAACCTTCACCTCAACTTCAGGTTGAGCTGGACTTGGTGGAGAATGCAAGTCCACCAGATCTCCCTTCTTTATCTTCTGCTTGATCACCCTAATATGCTCATCCATTATGGATAGAGACATAGGACCAAGCCTCCTTCCGGAGAACCCATACAGCTTCAAGAAGCTCATCATCCTTTGTCTGTCAGCAGACTTCTTTTGGCTTTTGTGGATGATGGCTCTTGACTTTACAACTTCTTCCTTTAATCTCTTCTTTGCAGCTTTCCTTTCTCTTTTGGCTTGTTCTTCCAGCTGCTTGTTGTATTCAAACTTTATGTACTATATGATAAGGGAAGAAGTGTAGGTGCCTGATAGAGACCTGTGGCACTCAGGTAGTTGATCATCTTTAGTCTTTCTTCTTTATTAACTACCTAAGGTTGTTCGGTGGCCACAGTCTCTGGCTCAGGACTTCTTGAACTGGGGAGAGGACAGGAGCATCTTTGTAGAGTCTTTTCAGCCTCCTTTATTTTTTGACTTTGAGGAGCAGTTCTGCATCCTCTGCCTCCCTCCTCTCTTTTGACAACGCTAGTGTCAGCCAGTTCATTTAACTCCTCTAAGGGGAGAGAGATGAGTTCATCAACATTATAGTTTCTGGTTCCCAGGAAGTTTAACTGGCTACCCTAACTCATCTTCTTGAGTGTTTAGCCTGGGGGCAGCCGGATTACAGCTTCTATGAACCTTGGGGAACACTTGAACTCTCTCCCCTAACTTCTTCTTCCTCTCTCTTCTCCTCCTCCATCTCCTCAGGAGTTAACTTCCTTTTCCTTTTTCAACCACAGGCCTTGGTGACTCAGGGAGGTGAGAGCTTTGGCCTTCATTGCTTGATTCGGCTGTCAAACTCTGGCCAGAGAGAGGTTGTGAAGCACCATCACCAGCGATGGTAAAGGGTGCAGAAAGAGATCCTGTCTCAAGGTTCACAGGCTTAACCTCTGGGCCTTCAGTCAAGGATTTCCCTTCGAAGTTAATTATAGGGTCCACCTCAAATTCTAGTTGACAAAAGGCCTCACCTGCTAGCCTCTGTCTATATAATCTTGATCTCTATTAGAATTCTTATAGCACCCTGTCTTGTATCCTGTCAGCCAATCTGGCAGCTTGTCTGTTGTTGCTAGGGTTGACAAGTGGCAGATCCACCAGATTTGTACTCTCATAGAAACTAGGTGTGAAATGTTAAAAGTTTCTAGTTGACCCTGAGCTCTAGAGATTACAAAAGCTCTCTGTTGCTGTCATACCCCCAACCATGATTGGATTCTCAAAAGGAGCAGACATTGCTCTTGGGATTTCCTCCTCAAACAGATGTGTGAAAAAACAAGTCTAGATCTCTAACTTGAGGAGGTTGCTAGTGTGGACAATTGCAAAAGAGGATGGTGATTCCTCTATGTTCTACTTGGGAATAACTCCCAGGTTTTGTGACTGTCAGGATTTCCTCCCCTTTTTGGTAGCATCACCCTCTTGCATAGGTGAGCTGGGAGATTGATCCATAACAATCATAGGTTCTTGTGAGCCTGGTTGAGTTGTCCTCATTGGTCTCTCAGCTAACTGTCCCTTGAGATTGGTGATCTCAAGATTGGTGATCTCAAGTTGCTGGTCATTGACCCTTTTCAGCAAGAAAGTCACTTGAGGTTCCAAGTGACTTATCTTTGAAACCAAGTAAGTGAAGTATTTGTCAGTAGGTGCACTCTTTGTTTCAGACTCCCCTCATCTTCAATGAAGAATCATTGGGGGATGAGAGAATTGGACCTAAGTCTTCTTCCTCAACACCAACATGGGTTCTTGGCTGCTGGATTTCCCTGTCGCATGATAACTTCCAGAGAAGTGTCAATAGGCTGGGTTGCCATGGTTGAGATACTAGTTATGTAATCACTTGCAAAATTGAGAGCTTCTTCCATATGGGTCTCCTGAACAAGTTTAGGAAGATCCACCTCAGTAGGGGGTTGCTGATGTGGGCTAGAAGTATGAGAAGCAGGAGTACTCATCTCTCCTAGAGTGTGAGAAGAGAGGAGAGATTCATGGTACTCACTAAAACCCAAATCTTCATCAGAGTAAAAGTCAAGGCTGGAGATGGGTCGGTTAAGGTCTAGAGGTTGGGGATGGTAGCTGTCCCCAGAAGGTTGATCACTTCAGTGTTAAGACTCAGAGTGATGGCTTTAGGCTGTTTGTGAGGTTGTGAGCTCATTAGGCTGAGCATGAGGAACCTCAGCACTGATCATTTCAAGGATGGGAGTGGTCTGCTCCTTAGGGGAAGTGGGAGCTCGAGATTCTACTTCCTCTTGTATGGGTTGTGATATATGTGCTGCACATGCTCAGTAGCAAGTGCAGGGGTTCGTTTACGCTTTCTAGTGTAGGTGATGGTGATGGTAGGCTGTGTTTGAGGTGGTTGAGAAGTGGAGGGTGTGGGATCAACACTAGCTGGTGCTGCTAAGTTGTCACCCTAAGCAATGAGCTTAAACATTTGTGGAGAAGGGCTGTTTCTACCCATGAGAAGCCAACAGTTGGCTTTTTCAAGATTTTGAAAATGTCAGGCCTTATTTGTCCCAATTTAAGAATATTACCTATCCCCCTCAACTGTGAGCCCAATTCATAGTTGAGAAGTGTTGAACATACCTGGGGAACATGTAATACTCTAAGGAGTCCAAGTCAGCAAGCAAATTTGTGTAAACAATTGAGAGTACCTGAACTTGACTCCTGTACCATCCTATGGACTATGAAGGTGAGGTCTTCTGGAACTTGATCCCATCCGCCATGTTTGTTAGATAAACTGTGTACGATACATGGAGGAGGTATTTCCACTAGGATGAGACCTTATCCTTAGAAGTCACCTTCATAGCCCATCTGCTGGAAGGAATAGTTGACAGCATCTTTTGGGAAGGACAGTTCACCTGCTCATCATCCAGCTGCAAATGGGTATTTATGATGGCCGGGTGATGAAAACAGTCCTCCCTTGCACTGTAGTAGACAGTTCCCTCTCCCCATCCATGGTGACCTCTTGACAGGTCCGCCAGAATTCAAGCAACTGATCCTCATAGAGGGAGGATCGATTGTAAGGGAGGTGAGGTAGTGAGACGAAGAAAGGTACCTACACACATCGGAGAAACTTGGATCCTTCTCAGAGTGCAACAGGGCAACTTGATTGTGTTGCCTGTGTAGGTGCATGGAGAAGTTTGGGTCGTTTCTACGATCGATGTTGGCCATTTAGGTGAAGCTTATCAGTGAAGAAAGGAAGAAGAAGGTGAATTTTAGGAGAATTTAGGCTAAAGATTTGTGAGAGTAGAGAGATGAAGTGGAACCGTTGAGAAATATATGCTGTGGATTTGAGTCAAAATTAAAACAAAAAGATAAACTTTGAAATCTGAAAGTGGGTCCCACTTCTGAAAAAACGCCCAAAAAGTTAGTTTTCTTGGAAGTTGCAAATCTTCCGAAGGCAATTTTTGCTTCGGAAGCTTTTCAGCAAAGCTTCCGAAGGCAATTTTGCTTCGAAGATATTTCAAAGAGTTGTGAAAATTTGGCTTCGGAAGAAATATACTTAAAGAAATTCTTCCGACATATATTTTGCTTCGGAAAAACTAAGCCAGAGAAAATTATTATCCTTAGATAATAATTCTTCCGAGACTTAGTTGCGTTCGGAAGACATTTGTTCTTTGAATGCATTTAAGTATTTATAAGCATATTTAAGCTTCAGAAGATATTCTAAGAATTTCTTCCGAAGGTAAACTCTGATAAGTAGTTAAATAATTTAAAGACATAAATTTCTTCCGAAGGCAATTGAGTTCTGCCGAGACAAAATAATAAATTTTCACAAATCTAAGGAATATCATTCGAAATTTTAATTTACTTCCAAAGAGAACTGGCTTATGAGGGTGATCTAATAGACAACTTAGGACACACAATTTTAAGAAATAAGGTGATTAAGTGTTTAAAGAAAATCTATTCAAAGTTAATCATCCCAATAGCTGATATAAGATATTTAAATCTCTGTTCATCAAAGGCTTTGGTGAACAGATCAGCATATTGTTCATTTGTGTAACTTTGATTAGTTTTGATTAACCTTTTTCAAAATTATCTCTAATCAGATGATACCTGATGTTGATGTGCTTGGTCCTTGAGTGCTGCACAAGATTCTTTGTAATAGAGATGGCACTGTTGTTGTCTATATGGATAGGAGTCTCCTTGAAATTAAACCCATAGTCTAGCATCTGATTCAGAATCCACAGCACTTGAGCATAGCAGCTTGCAGTAGCAATGTATTCAGCTTCAGCAGTTGATGCAAACACACAGGATTGCTTCTTGCATTGCAAGAGACTATCCTTCACCAAGGAATTGACATCCCCCAGATGTAGACTTTGCAGTCATGTTACAGCCACCATAGTCACTATCTATAAGCATACAGATTAAAGTTGAATTCTTTGGATACCAAAAGCCAAGTTTAGGGGCACCTTTGAGGTATTGAGAATTCTTTTGACAGTAACTAGGTGTGACATCTTGGGTTTGGCTTGATATCTTGCACATATACATGTGGCAAACATGATATCAGGCCGGCTAGAGTAAGGTACATAAGACCCAATCATAGCTCTGTGAAGATGTTCATCAACATACTCCCCTCAAGATCAGGACCAATGGAGTGGTTTTTGGCTATGGTGTCTTTGCAACCTTACAATCAGTCATCTTGAATCTTGTAAGTATGTCTTGTAGATATTTTGACTGACTAATAAAAATGCCATTTTCAACCTGCTTCACTTGAATTCTCTAGAAAAGAAGTTGAGTTCCCCCATGGCACTTATTTCAAATCTATTCTTCATCAGCATTTCAAAGTCTTTACAGAGCTTTGAATTAGTTGAACAAAGATAATGTCATCTACATATCTCAAACTAGCATTATGTCATTCCCTGTTCTTTGATGAAGAGAGTCCCATCAATAGTACCTTTTGTATCCATGTTGACAAAGATACTTTGATAGTGTCTCATACCACTTTCTTGGAGCTTGATGAAGTCCATATAGGGCTTTATCAAGCTTGCAGACATAATCAGGATGATCTGGGTTTGCAAAGCCAGGTGGTTGTTTGACATAAACTTCTTCATCTATCACCCCATAAGGAAGGCACACTTTACATCAAGCTGGTAGACCTTGAAATCCTTGGATGCAGCATAAGCCAGGAATATTCTAACAGCTTTAAGTCTTGCTACAGGAGCAAAGACATCTGTGTAATCAATTCTTCTTCTTGTGTGTATCCCTGGACAACCAGTCTAGCCTTGTTCTTGATGACAATTCCTCTATCATCCTTCTGTTCCTAAAAACCCATTTGGTTCCTATGACAGTCTTCCCTTGAGGAAGAGGACATAGATTCCAAACCTTCTATCTTCTGATTTGAAGTAGCTCTTCTTGCATAGCTTCAACCCAGCTTCCATCTTCAAAGCCTCATCAACTTTCTTTGGCTCAATCTGGGACAAGAAACAAGAGTGCAGACAAACATTTTGATCATGGGTTGTCCTCTTGTTCTCACCCCAGTATAGTATTAATATTTCCAATGATGTTTGGTGGGGTGTGACTTGTGGATTCTTAGTTGAGGGATCACAGCAAGTTGGTTAGACAGATCCAGATTGGAGAAATTTAGATCTGGCAATGGAGTGCACCCACATCAGCATATTTATCAAGTGAGACTTGATCCAATGAATGTGTGATATCATTTATGTTGTCTCTATGGAGTGGTATCAAGAAATTCTTGATCACTATCACCTCCTCCATTTCCTCCTACATTTGAAACTCCTTCTCCTGAGTTTTGAACCTCTAGCTGGAATTTGAAGGTACCTCAGATGTATCAACAAATTGTCATGTTTGAGCTAATAGGATCTTCATTTGCGGGTTAGTCACCAAAGGAGCTAAAGTCATAATCTTGCTTAGTCTTCTCAGCTCAAATCTTGGGTCAGGATCTCCTTTTGATATATATTTTAGAACCTAAAACATTCTCACAAGACTTGTTAAAACAATGGTAACTAAGTCAAGATCAAATAGCCAATCTGGACAGAACCTTTCACACTTGGAGTGTGCTCATTGAAGGTCACATTGGTTGACTCCTCAAACTACTCTAGTTCTGAGATTGTATACTCTATAAGCCTTAGCTGGGAAGAGTATCCAATAAGTGTCCATCATCTGACTTCTCATCAAATTTGGCTACTTGATCTTTGGTATTCAGATGGTACAAGGACATCCAAATGACTGAGAAAACCAATATATGGTCTCCATTTGTGTCACAGCTCATAAGGAGTCTTACCATAAGTTTTGACCACTAAAACTCTGTTCTGCACATAGCAGGCTGTGTTAACAGCCTCTGCCCAGAAGGTGATGGGCAGTTAGAGTCAGACAGCATGGTCCTTGCAGCTTTAATAAATGTCATGTTCTCTCTCAGCAACACCATTTTGCTGAGGAGTCCTGGAAGCACTATATTGTCTTGTAATACCCTTTTCATCACAAAATGTATCAAGGATTTGGTTCTTAAATTCTGTTCCTTGATCACATCTTATGGTTTTGACCTTGTGATCAGATTGATTCTAATTTTCAGAATGAAATTTTTCAAGATCTAGGGGTCTCATCCTTAGTCTAAGGAAAAAGACCCAGTGAATCTTGTGAAATCATCTGTGATACTAAGCAGTAAGAGGTCCTTCCTAAACTCATTACACTGGTAGGGCAAACAAATCCATATGTAATAGGTGTAGGGAGTGTGATGGAGTTCATTTCCTTCGGTTTGTGAGACACTTCGTGTTGCTTCCCTTTCAGGCATGCAACACAGTGGTCATCACTTGTAAACTCTTTCTTTGGCATTTCAGTTACCAAATCTTCTTAATCAATTATTCATGTTCTAAAAGTTTACATGGACGCATTCTTTTATGCCAAAGGAATGACTCATCACTATTTGCTTTAGACAGAAAGCAAGAAACTTCTCTTGAGAGAGATGTTTCATGTAGATCTATCTTGTACATGTTCCTCTCCTGGGGGCTCTGTGCAAGATATGCTCTTGAGGAATGGCCACCCAAGGCTTGAGAACGATGCACTCATGCTCAGTGAAGAGCATATGGTGTTTCTGGTCACAAAATTAGGATACACTCAAAAGATTGTATCCAAGCTCTTAACAAAGTTTACCTTTTCAATGCTGAGCTTACCATTTGTGACTTCTCCTTCCAGAAATGTAACCACCCAGAATCACCTCCAAAGCAACTGTCCTCCAACAATTTTCTCAAATTTGGAAGCAGAGAACCATTGCCAGTCATGTTTCCTGGAACAGCCACTATCATGATCCAAACGTTCTTCTGGGTCTTTAGTGGTTCCTGCATAAAAAGAGGTGATTAGTTACACTTAGAAAGCCAATCTTATTGTCTTGGGCTTATTAAAAAGAGTTGAAGACAATGTAGCAGTAAGTGATCCTATATTCAAGCTTTGAGGATCATTTGCTGTTGTTGATAAAGAACTTTTAGTTACATGGTCTTCCTTCATCTTCCACACCACCTTGGAGGATTGGGCCTGACCTTCAAAGCTTCGGAAGTTTTGACAACTTCAGAAGTCTTGGAGAGTAGACCTTCGGAAGATCTTGCTTTCCCTGCTGCAAGCTTCAGTACTTGGGAAGCATTCCTTCCTCCGATACCAATTTTCTTCCGAAGGCAATGTTTAACTGTCTTTTCTTCATTTTGGAGCTTTCGAAGGAAACAGATTTTCCTTCCGAAGCTATTTGGTCCTTCTTCTTTTCAAAACTGTTCTTTTTGGCCATGTGGATGGTACTTTTGGGATTGTACTTGCAATCCTTAGCCATATAAGAAGTACCACCACACATGACACAGTTGAGTTCCTTCTTTCTGAGAGTATTCTTTAAGAGCAAGACTGAGTTTGATCACTTTCCTGGTCCACCGCATCTTTGCAGATGATGCCACAAGCTTTTAGGGAGAGACTTGCTCTTGGAGCTGGATGGTTCAGTGCTGTGTGCAGTGGTACACAACTGGTCAGTTTTCTTCTTCTTGCTGGAATGATTTGGAACTAAGCTAGAACTCCTGGTACTAGAGTTCATAGTTGAGTCTTCAGTCTTTACCACTTCAAAAACCTACAGAAATAAACATTTGTTTTGCTTTGAGTCAAAGTGGCTTGATTTCTTGAGCCTTCTTTGATCTTCTCTTCGCTCTTCTAATCAAGTTCTTTCTCTTGACTTGGTCATTCCAGACTCTTCCTCTCCTCATGAGAATAGTGACCCTTCTTAGGATGACCTTCTTCACTTTTCTCTGAGTCATCCTTCACTATCTCCTCTTCATCCTCTTCAATAATGGGGTCTAGAGGGGAAGCTTATCTTCACAAGTTCCACACCTTAGAGATCTTACAGACAATAGAGTGTGTGGAGGAGCTATCTCAGTAGATCCCAGTCCCTGCTTATTCTGATAACAAACTTTTGCATGTAGGGATGAGGATATTATGTTCTTGAAGGTCTCTTTTTCAAGAACACATTTTTTGCCCTGGCTTTGCTGATCACAAGCTAGCCTGGCATTCAGTTAACTTTGAGATGAGATCTTGATTGAGAATTGTAGTTTGTATGCTCATGCTTAAGAGTTGAAATGGTTTTCTAGATCTTCTATCTTAAGTTTATAATCATCTTCAGCTCTTTTAAAGTCAGCTTTAAGATATTTAAGGACTCAAGATCAGATCTCTCTCTAAGTTATAGGACCTGTATCTATTAACTTTAGCATGCATTCAGGAGTACAAAGATGTTCTAATACCTTGGCTTTATCATGATCTGCCATTAGTGCTTGGTTGGAGAAGCATCCTCAACCTGAAAGCTCCAGTCAAAGCCTCTTTCTCAACAGCAACTGCAGCTTGCTGTCTTGCTTCTCAGTCTACTAAAACTCCCTTAGTGTAGTTTGGCATGATTGTGCTTGGCCATCATTTGACTTTGGTGCCTTGCACTCCCTGGCAAAGTGTCCATTTTACAGTTGTAACACTTTACCTTGCTTTTGTCCAGCCCAACTTTTCACTGGCTGTATTGCTGGGAAACCTTTCCCAGTCTCTTGTAGAACTTCTGGGCTATATGAGTGAGTAGAGCCATCTGCTGGACTATTTCAATATATTCCAGATCATCTGGATGGATACAGTCCAGGTCTTCAAATGTGAAGAGAAAGTTACCTGAACTTTCATCATAAGACATAAAAGCTTGTGAAGAACTTGTCTCCTGGAAGGGCTTCCAGGGATGTAGCTTCCCTTGGTGTCTCCGGAAAGGTGATGAAAGGACCCTTTTGGATTTGTCTCCGGATGGTGATGTGGTTCTCTGCAAACCCTTTCAACCACATGGAGGGTTGAACTCTGATGAGTGTTGGAGTTACCAGATGAGTTTGCATGTCATCCTCCATCTGGTATCCACTGCAATTCTATATAACTCAGTGAGAGTAAGAGTCTTGAGGTTTTCAGTCCTCTTAATGACCACATAGTAGTGTGTCCATTGTCTGGAAAGAGAGGCCCTGAACTTCCTAACAATATCTCTATTCTCATGGTTACTCCAACATCAGCTAGAGTATCCACAATCTCAACGTACTGAAGTATTGTTGAGTCATGGTTTCACCTGTTTTGAAGGTGAGAAATTTTCAAACTGCTGCTTCAAGAGGTCCTTCTTGTTTTCTTTGGCTTCATTGGACCTCATACAGCTTTAGTGCATCCTATAGTTGTTTGGCGGTCTTGCACTTCTTGAAAACTCTGTAGATGGAGTTAGGCAGAGCAGTTTGAAGGGCTGTCATAACTTTCTGATCAATATCAATTTTTCCAATCTTCTTTAGAAAATCCCCTTTCCTTTGGTATCATACCACCACCAGCAGCTGAAGTTTTACATGGTACATAAGGTCCATTGACAACAGACTCTCACATCCGGGAATCTTGAGACTTGATGAAGCCTTCCATTCTTTGCCCAAAGTATCAAAATCCTCAGGAGTGACAGTGGGACTTTGACATAGTTCCAGTTTCCATATCAGCCTTTGAGATAGCTGCCATTTGAAAAGTTAAATGAAGTGTGAAACTAAGAGGATTTAAGATGGTGAGATCTTACAATCAAGAGCTGGAATGCTTGATACCAATTGCAGGACCGGTAAGGGTACTTAAGATTACAATTAGCTTCACAAGAGGAGTGATCTTAAATCACTTAACCACTCAAATAGGGATATTAAAGAGACAGTAATATTAAAGAGAAGACTTAAGAACAAGCCGAAGTCACAAGAATACAAGATTAAGTTTCAAGGAAGTTGTATATTGATTCTCTAGTTCTATTACAAGTGTTTGCCAGTATATCTAATTACAAGAAACGGAGACTATTTATACTACACCTACAACCATCAATATACAAAAAAGACAGTTGAAATTTGACTACTCTAGACAACCAAGATCAATCTACAGTCAAAAGCAGATTGCCTTTTGACTAGGACTATGACATGCCATAACTCACTGACTTAATCTAATACAGACAAGTCTACAGGAACAAAAGTGGAAAGTTACAGTCAAAGACTTTTTCTACTGTTTCTAAAGTATGGAAGTTTCACAACTAGTGTTAGCAGGTGAGTCTTCAGAGCAGCAGCGGAAAGTACATCATCTTTATAAAAAGTAACTCAGATAAAGCATCTTTTCTCTGTCTTCGGAAGAAATCTGTCTTCACAGCAAAGTGGCTAAGCTTCGAAAGACTTCATCTTTGGCTCGGAGAATTCACACTTGTAATAATTTTCTGAAGTGTGAAACTTCCGAAATTACTTCTTCTGAACTGTTGGCTTCGAAGATTTTACACTTAGACTTATTTGTGAGTGTAAAACTTTCGAAGCTAGTTCATCTTTGTTCCTTAGTGCATGCAGGAAGACTTGGTTGTCTGGTATCCTTGGTTGCATCAGCCTTTAATCTTCAGATGTTCCTTACAATAAGTGCCTTACTAGAATTTAGGCAGCATGTAGTCTGACTTCAACCAATCATAACTTTATCATAACAAACTAATTTAAATAAACACACTCACAATTAAGTTCGTCGAGTTACCTTTTTAACGATTCCTCAACAACCTCCACAAGATAAGTGGCATTCAGCACCTTCTGTCTTATGTTGTTGTTTTGACTATATTTGTGTCTCTTTTATAAAAAGAAATTTAAACAAAAGTTGTTCGGGAGACTTTGAATTAGTGACTATGAATTTCATAATTTTTCTGAAATCGTTTAATGTTTTTAAAAGTAATCGAAGTGTATCGAACATTTTGTCCAAAATCTAAATTTGGTGCAATATCCCTTTTCAATCTAACTTTGGTCTTTTGGCATTCCTTAAACATCCTAACTTATTGTAATTACTTTCGACCCTAAGTTATTATTTTTTAATCCTTTAGGACATCACCTTTGACTCTTAACATCCAAACTTTCTTGTGATTCTATAACCATCATCATATAATGTGAGATTGTAAACCCTTTTTAAACCATTTGATTTGGGTGGAACATATACATGTTGTCACACTTATACGTTTATACAAAAAAATATCTAAAAGAGTAATTCAATATGGTTTTGTTATTTATACACAATATGATAGCGTGTGATCACTAACTCGAGTACAAGCATATGATAATACTAATATGACAATAGGTGGAACCCTGAAAACATACTTTATGGACAACTTGAAAAGTTGAACATTATACTAAATTAGACAATCCCAGGGATTGTGGACACTAAAATTAAATTTTTAGGTTTGATTACAAGATCATGTGTTGAAATATCATGGTGCTTAAGTGATTAATTGTAAATGGTATCGTAAATTTTACGTGAACTTATTTATTTATTTTTAAAATTATGTTTCTCGTCAACTTTTAATTGACCCTTTTCTTTACATATTTCAAGAAATATGAACCATATATGTTGAAGATCACTTAGAATTTAAGACTTTCTTAAAAATAATAAACAATCATTTGTCATATTAACCTATTGGCTACTTATGGATATAGATTTCATGGCATTATATGAATCTACGATTACAATGTGTCGATCTAAAAGCTGAGGCACCACAGCTTAACGCAACAACAAACCGTTGAAACAAGCGTTGCAAATTCTTACAACCCGTCGTATCTTTGTTTCGAACCCGCCTGAAAAGCGGGAACTTACAAGTATGACAACCTATCGCGTAGCCGTAGCCATGACAGAGCGCGGGTAACCTCCTAGTTGAAAACATATAATACAAGCTATTTTCCTTGTTCAAGGCAGGTCGAATCTATATCTACCCTTAATTGGCCCAAAGGTTTTGAACACGTTATATAACCCGGCCCAACTCACCTGTTGTTGAATGAAGGTAACAAGTAAAGAAATACAAGAAATTAAAAGCCGGTTTCTATATTTACCATATTGAAAAGTCGATGAAATGCAACAATTACAATTTATGTTTCATATATTCATTTATGTATTTATTATATTACTGTTACTATTACTATTACTATTACTGTGAGTAAACTCTCAACTTCACACCTTCATCACATGAGGTTTCTTCGGACCTTGGACCGAAACTCCTTTTTCGTGATGCACCATGAGTTCGGGAAAGTGCTCAACTGCACCCCAGAGTAAAAACATGTTATTTTCTCTGTAGCTTTCACTATATAATAAACCAAAGGTTTCACCAAGAAAAGACTTAGGTTTAAGCTTACATTGCTTATGAGCTTTGCCCCATACCACGCGGAATCTGCACCATAAGGTGGCGGAATAACTTTTATTCCATTGGCTACGGAAGGCGAAAGAACACCATGCAGTTCCTTCTCTAATCTTCTATGAGTTGGAAAAAAGACGCTTAGAAAAGAAAATAACCACCATCAACCGATTCAGTTTTCATAGGGAGATGAGTTGTACAGCAGCAAAACTAGTTCACACACCACCAACTGATTCAGTTAACGAGCCGTGTGGTGTAAGAAGTAGTTTTAGTGGTGTACAATACACCTACCATTTATATAGGACAATCGATTATAACTTATACCTGCTACTCCTGGTAAGCATGCTGTTCCTCCAGCTAAGACAATGGTCTTGAACCAACTTTCATCAGCGGTCAACTCAGCCGCATGGCAATGGTCAATACAAAGAGCCACTGCCTGATGCAAACCCATGGCACGCCTGTACCCAATAGGCGATGATATCATAATGAAATTAAAAACTTCTGAAACGTAGAGATGGTATGAAGATGACAAAAAGTCAAAGTCAAAGGATGCATGTACATACATTCCGGCTATACGTGGCTGGAATAAAATCTCTCCTGTTTGAAACCGTTCTCGTCCGAGTGTAAACCAACCTGCAGCAGCCACTTCATATGATGCTTCTGTATCCTTGCATAATTCGGCTTCATAGTCAAGAGCAACATAACAGAGGTTCTGCATGTCATATAACACACAACATCAATTTAGCGTATAAAAACGTCATCAACTTCGATCCAATTTTTGTTTCGGGTAACCAACTTCCTAAGACCAGAAAACACCATCTGAAGAAAATTCGATTTAACTTTTAAGGCGATCTGATCACGTAACCAGTCAAAAATGATGCGTCAACTAACACGTTGGTAACTTTTGACCATGTTGACTTTTCCTTGAAATGGCACTGATGGTCATTTAACAAAAGGTTATCTTAGGTAACTATCTTATAAAAAAAAAATGGAAATTTGACGGTTTTTTCTAACGCAAACCAAGTTGGTTACTTTTATGCCAACTTATAATATTTTTAGATACCTCTTTCAGTGACCTCACTGTGTATAATGAATCAAAATGTAGGTTTTTCTGCTGCATTTGCTCCCTAAGATATCCTGTAAGTTTTAAGGCTCCAACTCCCACAGCTTCCACACCTACTTTCCGCATTATCTTACCATTTAAAACTGGAAATACAACATGAAATTTATATTAAAAAAGGCTCAAAGTGATGAACATAAACTGTAAGCAGGGATTAACATTATTGTTTGTATTTGCTCAAGTAAAAACCAGCATACTTGGGACAACAGATGTTTGATGAAAACCGATATTGACAACAATTCCTGAAATTCTTTTGGCTGCAAATAAAGCTAAAGTTGCCTGTACCGTGATCAAAATACAACATCAGGGGTGTAACAATATAAAATTTATATTTTCAGAATATAATGTTCTTTCGCCTTATATTTCAGCGGATTTTGATTATTATCTTTTGAAATATATATAGGAATAAAGTAATGACTAGTTAGTCAAACCTGACTGACTGCACAAACAGAAGGAAATTCATGCCGAATAATGCCGTGTGTATTGCTTCTTTAAGTTGTTTTCGGGCTGCTTTAGCAGCTTCAGTATCTATGCAAATTTAGAGAACAATGAGATGGGATTATATGAACTAATATAAGACGCAAACGAAAAATAATGAAAGGACATGAACTGCCTACATGAATATAATAGGATATCGTATGGGACATTATTAGAAGCATACCATCGTATTGGCATAATGGAATTGAGACAACAACTGGCTGTGTGGATGATTTAACTGCATCCTGCAGGTTTTTAAATATGTGCGATCAAGAAAAATCTCAGATTTAAATGAAGGGGGAGAAATCTAAGGCTTAAAAGTGTTTATCATACCAAAATGTAACAAAACTTCAACATTTTTGTCATCATATATAATCTAATATTTTTTAACCATCTGATATATCAAATTGTCATCTCATTTGATGCAATTGACGTGCTATGACCAGGAAGTACCATTACCACATTACCTTTTTCCTGTTATAGCACGTGAATTGTATCAAATGGTAAAATAACAGAAGTTTGTTACACTAAATTGTAAAAGAAATAGTTGATCACATACAACGACAAAATGCAAAAGTTTATCATGTTTTGGTACTGTAGACACTTTGTACCAACTACCAAGTCAGCTAAGATGTGCAGCAAAAGCAACAATGAGCAATACCTGTTATAAATTGTTGCAAAAAAATGACGAAGTCTTGAGTACATTGGAGACTCGATATTACCAAATTCCTACATAACATCACATAATAAAATTAGTGTTATTGGCCCAAACAAAAGCTATTTATTGAAACTGTCATTTACCAAGAACGTTGCTGATCGTCCGATGGAGAATCAAACTTGCTCCAACCAAATTTACAATAGCCAGAACCACCTTTGTAAGAATTAAACAGAAACCGTCTCGTTACATAATTAATCGACTTTGAACTTCCAAAAGCTATTGAAATTAGAAAAATAACATTTTAATCCCTGAGATGATAATAGCATACAACCACTTCCATGAGCATAGGAGATACAATCATATTTCATATTTAAGAACAATTTAAAATTGATGTGAAAGTATTCAATCTGATAGATACACAATCTAATACCATCAATGATTATAGCTCCGGGAACCTGTGCTCGTATCCATAGATATCCATAAATGATTGGATCTGAGAATATGTTCTACAATCACAAATTAAGATTGTTAGTCGCGCCCAATTATACTTGATTAACTGTGCTAATCAGCACCAATGAAATAACATTGTAAATAACAGTTCTATCTTCAAATTTCATTGGATCAACCCACATTACTCATTCTTAACAATCTAAATATGATTGAAGAAGTCAGAATCTTTTCACAAGAACTGAAACGATGAAATGCAAGCATGTAAAAGCGACACAGCCTGATCTAAGAGTTAGCAGACATTTATGACCGATTCAAGAATCGCAAGCAGGTTAGAAAGGGACCAAATTAAAGCGAGCACAACTTTTGACCTGTCTGGAGTTACAGCAACCATTAAACCAACACAAATTCTTTCATCTAAATACTCATGTTTGTGATTTTCAAAAACTACAAACCATTTCTACTAACTAAATACTATATTTAACCTATTCACACTTCATAAGCACATATGGATAACAAAATTGGCAAACTAACTAAAAAAACTATCAGTCATGACACCTGCAACAAATTTCACATGCTTCACAGAACATATAATTGCCATACGACGATTCAACAACTTAACTTAGCTCCCTCTTTATGTCATATCTTATACACACAGTCTTACCCTGCACTTTGTATTGTAGTTTGTTTCCTACGGTTTCATAACCTCGATATCATAAAGCAACAACCAAACCAGTTGCTTCGAAACACGACGATTCACAAACTAAACTTAGCTCCTCTTTATGCCATATCTTATATACACGGTCTTACTCTACAGAAAATGTCTGCAGTCTTCGGACAACATCTGTAAACATCTGCAGGAAAAGAGGTGGACAAACGTATGCAGTCTGCAAGAAAAAGACTCTTTGTTTTTTAACATCAGCAGGCTAACCTGTGAATCATCACTCAGGTTCAATGGCTAACCTAGTTTACGTACACACAACTCAAAAACCTCTTAACCTAACATATACACAGTCAATCCCATCACACCAATCCATTCCAAATCCAATCAAACTCCTATAATTCAAATCACACCTGCACACAAACAAAACATATATTAAAAAATCGAATCATACGCATCAGCAATCAACCGATCCTCCAACCAACACAACGCAAACAACTCCAATCAAACGCATCTGATCTGCATCATGAACAACCGAATCGGAAACAGAGTAAACTGTAAACCTTCTTCTCGATGGTGGAGGTCGGGACCGGAGCACCAGTAGCCACCGGCTGAGACGAAGACAGCACCTGACGCTTCTTCACCAAGTTCTCCTCCCGCTTATTCTTACGGATCTCGACCATATTATCTTCTCTCCGTCGCCTTCCTCATCCATCTGAATCGACGGCGACCTTGTAGCGGTTCCGGCGAACCTCCGTCCTCGCGTTTGGCCTCAAAGACATGATCTGATGATCGATCGATGCAAATCGAGGTGAAATCGAACCCTAAACAAACGAATTCGTGTGCAAAAAGGAGTTAATATGCAACGAAGTTCATGATTTAGGGGAAGTTGAGTGTGTGTAAACTAGGTGAGGGGTGGCGGGTGGGCCGGCGGTGACGGTGGCGGGTGAGCGTGTGACTGATGGTGAAGAACGAATCGCAGAAGTGGATGGACTTTTTTAAGGAAAGGTTTTCGAAAAACAAAAAACATGCAGACTAACGTCTACCCGTCACAAACAAAAGTGATTACAAAGTGCTTCAGACAAAAAACAAACGCCGCCTAAAACACAACACGCGCATATTATAAAACAACAACTTACGGGTTGCTCTAAAATACACGCTAGTGAAATTCAACAACATATTATTCAAATCCAGTACTAAAACCAGAAACATACTGAAGAGGAAAACCAGATCGCAAGTAAACTTCCGAGAAGAAGATAGAGTCCCACGGCACATGCTGATTCTGAAGGTAAACACCCACAGCTTATCATCAGACACAATAAACCTCCACGATTTACACACCGCAGCGAGTCTCGCGACCTCATTCGGCCGCAACAGCTTCACGATTTGCATAAACACATCGAGAGGTATCCGATCAAACTCACCGGTGGATGACGAACACATGATAATCTGATCGGATAAGGACGATACACGCGATGAAGATGTGTAGTTCGAATTAGTGGATGAATTTGAGCTGTATTTGCTCCAATTCGAACGGTTAGAGACCGATTCCCACACTTTTTTAGCAGATTTGACATCGTGAATCGGAAGTTGTGAATTGGTGGTGTGAGTTGTTCGATTGTTGATTGTTTGTGATGATTTGATGTGGTTTTTAAGGTTTTGAATGGTGGTTGCGGTGGTCAATTGTGGTGGATGCTGGTGGAGGGACTGAGGTGCCGATGTGGGTGGAAAATGGCCGTTTGATTCGATTGTGTGGGTCCCACTCTCGTCCACGTGTGCTTCTTTGGATACCACAAATATCCGATAATAATCATTTATACCTGAATCTTACGTATTGAAACAAGGGCGGTAATTCCGATGATACGATTAAATCTATTTAATAAAAAATATATTTATTATTTTTTTATATTTTAAAAGTAATTATGATACGATTAAATCTATTTAATAAAAAATATTATTATTTTTTTACATTTTTAAAATAATTAAAATCAAAAGGCTAGATTCTATTATTTCATATTCTGGTTCATAAACACAATAAAAAATTATAGGCATAATATATAAGTAGTTAAACAAGTCTTTTGCATGTTTGATACGTAAGTTCTGCGCGTCATCTTTGACTTGTTAAACACGATAAAACTATTTAGCCATCCCTAAATGGAACACTCCACCTATTGAATAGATGAGAGATATCTTACTCCTGTGTTAAATCTCATTCGGACATTTATTTATTTTTGAATGGGTAAAGTCGATTATCTGATTTGTCACCAAATGACAAATCATATATGAGGAGCACAATCATGTTTCAGATAAGACTATGCGTAGTGATTTAACTAGTTGTTTAATTAAAGTATCACCTAGATGACATATAGGCAAAATTGAATTCATTAAAGCTTTAAATCAAGTGTAATGATTTAATTAATTGCATCCATTACTCAATTAAATTTTATTTAGTAGTTAATAAACATAAGTAATTTTAATTATTTAAACCATAGATTCAAAAATATTTAATATTCAATATATGTAATTCTAACTTATAGGGTGTGAGTTGTATGTAACTTTAAGATTTGGTTAAGATTTCCTAAGCGTAAAGATCCACATTCTTTCTTTCATCTCACAGTATTCCCCTTTTTATCATTCGCCATACATCTAACCGACCTCATTCATCTTCTTTTTCCTCTCTACAGTTGCCCCTTGTTCCCCCACCACCACCTTGCAATGACAATTCCCCTACTTCCTATCAACATTATAGAGAAATCCGAAAAGGGTTTTTTTTTTAAAAGATCGAATTCAACAGGTAACCGACTGATTTGAAGATCTTCCACCGGCTGTAGCGTGTTTTGAACCGATTACGGCGGTGGCCATGGCGGAAAGATGGAAACTTTATGCTCAAACGTGAGCAATCGCTTAAAGAGTATGGATGTAATCATAAACAATTCATCCTACAACGCCCGTAAAAGGCTTGGCGACACAAGGTTTGGGTGCCACCTTTAAATGGTACGTAATGGTTTTAGCGCCTTACCTGCGTCCCTATCACCATGTTTAGCTCCTCCTCTTGTGTTCACTACGTACGGTCTAATTGTGAAATAAACCCATAAATCTAGTAAACCCTGAGAGTTAAGATCAAACTCATTACCTAAAAAGCTCATAGCTCTATCCTATGCATTGAACCAACTGGCAAATGACATTTATTTACTTTACTTTGCCTCCTAATCCTTCACCATCTATGTAATGAGTAAAGTTATTAAAGAGCTACTTAAGTTTATATGTTAAAAAATAAAAATCAAGTTGACATATTTTCCTCAAGTTAAAATATTAATTACATATTTCCCCTTCTTAAAACATATATATTATTATTTATCAATTTCATTAAAGTTAACCTATTAATTAAGTATTTTACCTTGTTTGCTGAGGATTTTTAAATTTTGATGTTTTATTATTATAATTGTTTAAACTTTTGACAATTATGCTTTGTATTTGAAGATATAACTTTGATTATCGGTTATTGTTGTTTTGAAATAAAGTTTGAACGGTTTTAAATTTTGTTGTTTTATTTATATAGAATACTCGAACACGAGGCACTATATAATTGATAGTCTTAAGAAGTAACATGTGTAAAAATACTTTAGTGAAAATACGAGTAAAATAATCAATTAATAAATAATTTCAATAATATAGGTAAATATGTAATATATATGTTTTAAAAAAAAGAAAATATGTAATTGATTTTATTATTTGAGTTAATATGTAATTAATGACTTTGCGAAGGGAAATATGTAAATGCCCCATTACTATTTGATATAACTTTATGATAAAAATACCTATAAATCTATTCTAAGTCTATATAAAAATAGTTATAAGTGTACCAATAAAATAGCAAAATCTATATAATATATAAGACTATATACATTTAATTTTTAATACTAATTAATAAATATATTAATGTGGACTTATGTTTATATGTACATCCACCTATAGTAGTCAAATTATCCGTATCTTAATTCATCTAATTATTCAATAAGAGTGGTGTTAGTTACATAAATAAATAATAGGCTGGTTAGAGTCAACTCCTCTACGCAAATTTTGTTAAAGACATAAGATTTAATGCTAGAGGGGAATATTGATTTCTTTTGATGCTGGTATGTTGTATTTATTTCATATAGGGGTGTATTTGGTACCATGTATATGTACACATGAGTAGTGAGGGAGATAGAAAAGACCGTTAATAGGACAATACAATAGTAGCGATGGTTATTATTAAAACGGGTCGGGAGAAAATATTATGATAACTTTGTGGTTAGATTGAATATAATAATAAAACAGGGTCTCATCCTTATTTAACTAATGATTCTTGTAGTTTCAAAAGATCCAAATACATGAGACAACCATGTCCAATAAGTTGTATAATAAAAATTACTACATAAATAGAAAATAAAAATAATTTTGTTTCGAGGAAAAAAAATAGTTTTGCAATAAATTAAGGGGTAAACTACTATATTAAACATTTGACCAACCTATTTTACTAAAATAAATATTCAAAAAGTATAAATTAGATAATTTCTTTAAAACTAAATAACTTTTATACTTTAAATTCAGTAACTTTTATATTTTTTAAATAATGTTTGAAAGAAAAGTTAATATGTTTTTAAACTAAAAGAAAAAATACGTACCTAAAGCGACACACGAATCGTAATTTTGTAAAAAACAAAACCCAAAGGAGACCTGTGACAACGCACGATCTCAAATTCAACTTATACTTTTATTTCTATTAAACTTAATTTAAAAAATAAACTATTTTATTTGAAAGAAACTTGATAAATCTCGTCGAGTGGCCCTACTTTAAAAACATTTAAAAATTTACTAAAGCTTAATATATGTTAGACGCCAGAAAGAAACGATGATGAGTGGTGCAGGAACACCAAGTATTTTTGAAATAATGAAAACATGCGGACATTGTGCAAAAACACTAAGCCTTAATCATGATATATATATATATATATATATATATATATATATATATACACACACAACATAAATATATATATATATATATATATATATATATATATATATATATATATACACACACATCTACATTGATTACGCTTTTTGCAGCCCCATATAGGTCAGATCAATATGATAGCAACCATTAGTGACGTATCCGGGGGTTTTGTTCAGTAAAGGCCAAAATTATGTCTTTTTACTACATGTTAGGTTAGATTATAACGTGAGGATATGACGTAAAAGTACAATAAATCATTAAACAAAAATGTTATTAAGAATTCCAAATCTAAACCTAATATTGATCGCATTATTTCATCATTTTACCATTAATACACAAGTCTAATTTTTTTTTTCTATATTTTTCATATATACTCTAGTTTGGTTCGGCATTTTTGTGTGTGGTGGCTTAGTTTTTGGTTGTAGCTTGTTTTTTAAACTCTTGTTTGCATTAGTCTTCCTTTGTTTCAACTTGTTTAATAAACTATTGTTTGCATAACTTTAGCTTTGTATTGTAGTATCTTAGTTTTTTTTTTTTTTTTGCTTTAGCTTGTGTTCCCACTCGTTTGTTGTAGAATAATTGTCTTAGTTTGATAATACACATGTTCTCTAACCTCTCGCCAAGGTGAGGAATTTACGTGACGATTGATTATGTGAGTATCTTGCCAATTTTTTAAAAAATATTATTTTTCTAGTCCCTAGGAAATAAAAATTCTATATTTAAATTTAAAAGATGTATATACTAGATACATTTATTTTACAACAAAATAACTTTTGTACTTTGAATTTAGTAACTTTTATATTTTTTAAAGAAAAATAATTTTATTGTTAAACTTAAAGAAAAAATTATACTTACCTGAAGCAACGTGCGAATCATACTTTCGTAAAAAAAAACAAATCCAAAAGGTATCCGCGGCAACGCTCGATCTCAAATTCTATTTATAATTTAATTGAGCAAATTGATAAATCTCGTCTAGTGGTCTCGCTTTTAAAGCTTTTCAATAATACACTAAAGTTGTACGTATGTTAGATGTCGAAAGAAACTACGATGAGTGATGCATGAGTACCAAGTATTATGAAATAATGAAAACATGCATGCATTGTGCAAAACCACTAGCCTTAATAAGTGATCGTGCTTTTTGCAACCTCATATGTAAGTCAGTTTATTATCACGCAGACCATGAGTGACATATCCAGAGTTTTTGTTAGTGGTAGGGGTGTGTACAGGACCAGCCCAATGAGCTAAGTGAGTGAAGTTAGGGCTTGGGGCCCCCAAAATTTAGAAGCCCCAATATTTTAAACTTTTATCAATGTATTGGGCTTTTGTAGGTTGGTCCAGTAGAAAAACAAAGTTGAATTGGACTTTTGTAGGCTGGTCCAATAGAAAAACAAAGTTGAATGGCGGCAGCCAGTAGTAGGTTTTTTTTGTAGGCACTAGGTAGCGACTATTTACATATCTTGTATTTCATACTATGCTTCACAATAGCATTCGATGGGAGATTAACCGGCAGCCACGCTTTATGTGACAACTCGTATTTTCGGGTTAACACTGTTACCATTATCCAACCTCTCTCCGATATTTATTTTAAAAATAAACCGATTTTATTATGATTATAAATAATAAACTCTAAACTAACTAAAACTTAGTTTACTCGAAATACAATCTATGTAAACTTGAGGGACTAAACTTGACTACTTGCAAAATATGGATTCTTTTTAAAATCCTCTCCCGTAACCGACTCATCCCCTCACATCGTTCACTTTTGCCGCCCTAGAAATCCCGACGGCAATACTTCCTCTCGGCAACACCCATACGCAGCCCCACGGCGGTTACTCGACTGCGTTGGCGGTCAAGCTGTATCACAGCCATATAACTTTCCCCGCCTCCGACCGCGAACGTTTGTAGAACTAATTGTATCGGCAGCCGCAAACGGTGGTCGAAGCAGCGTCATATCATGTTCGGTATGACCCCTCGATCCTAAATCATGTTTGTATTGTTGCGGTTTCGAGTTTCGGTTATGGTTACGAATGCGGGTTCGTTCTCGGTGGTTATTTCTTTGGTTTGGAGTTTGGTCGTGGACTTATGTGTGTTCGGTGTATGAGTGTGTGTGTGTGTGCTTTCTGCATACATGGTTATGTTTGTATCCATACCTTGTATATGTATGTGCGATTATGTATACTGATGTGTGGGTGTGCATTGGTTTATGGATTCTTGCATGTGAATGTATCACATAAGCAGGATTGGTTTAGGCACATGGGGGTTATCATATGTTGGGGTGCTTGTTTGTCTACGTTAAATAAATGTTGATAACCAACACCGTAACCGAACCGAGAACGCGAAACCGTACGCTTCATTGTTAATACTTAATATTTAATATTAATTAGATAATAAATGTGCATTCAGGGTATTCGGAGACCTAATTGTTTGTGTTGCGTTTACTTGTTGTTGTGCATCTAAGGTGAGTATACAGCCCCACTTTTCATTCTATATTCTCTTTTGGGGGAGAGAAACATGTTGTTTTCATATACTATTCGTTACTTAGATTTGTAATACTGCATATACTTGTGTACTATGGTGTTACCACTACGCCTCATTCGGACTGTTAATATGGTATTAGCGAGGTGATTGTTAGTAGATCTACTGGGTTTGACAAACCCCACCTGGGCTAGTCGCGCTAGCTGACTGGAGGTCGAACGGGTGAATGGTTAGCCTGTTATACAGTGCTGTGGTTTGGTACCCACAGCCGGGGCATTCATTACATTACATTACTGTCAGCTCGGTCGGGAAATTCATACACATAGTGACTTGTTGTAGGCTAGCTACCTACTGATATGCTTTGATTACTAAATCTGGTTTCCATTACTGATAATTACTGTTTTCTGTAAACTCTGTGAACTCACCAACCTTGTGTTGACACTTTAGCATGTTTCTTTCAGGTTCACAAGACTCGCACGCTTAGGATCATCATTCATGCATTTATCATCTCACGTGATATAATGACAACTTTTAAATGAATTTCCTTTATTTATTTTGCACGTGATGCGCCGGTGAAAAATTTATGATTTATTTATGCTTCCTCAATTGCTATTACATTTACATTAATAACTTTGCCTTGGAATATTTTAAACGTTAACAAGTAATTATGTTTTGTAATTAACGTGTCGTTTGGTGTAACTAGTGGCTGAGATCCTGAAAGTCACACGCCTAACGGTAATACCCCGTTTGTGGAAATTGAGGGTGTGACACTTTACAATAGCAGTCGATGGACTTGGGGATATGAACCAACACTCGACAATTGGCGGCACTAACATAAGGTTTCTTTTTCAATTGTCGATACAACGATGACCTAGGATTTCAACTTACGAGTAATTGCAACAATGACCATTGAACTTTTTGATTAGTTGTTCAATTATTAAATGTTGATTACTGATTCTAAGGGGCTGTTTGGCAGCATCTGAATCAGCCTCTTAATGGTTCAGATGTCTGAATGGTTCAGACTGTTTGTTTCGCGAGCAAATGTCTGAATGGTTCATACATTTGCCTCTAAATGGTTAAGCATTATACTAATGTTATATGGTTAAGAGGTCTAATGCTGAATGGTTAAGACCTCTTATCTGAATTGATCAGACATTTGTCTTTAAATAGTTAAACGATATACTAGCTTTTAATTCAGACCTCTTAATGGTTCAGCACTTAATGATTCAGACATCTTATTAGTTCAGCACTTAATTATTCAAAAATTGTCAAACAGCCCCTAAGATTCTCAAGTTTTTGAATTGCGATTTAAAGTTTGCATTTTGTCAATCTGATTACTGGTTGGGTGTAACAAAGGTTGCGCAACCACACACGTGCATCGCAATCTTACTTTGCTAAATCTTATTGATTTCAGTTTTGATCTTTGGTTTATTTTTTATTAGTTATCAATATCAATTTGATCATTACTCGTTAACTATTTCTACTAATTTGAAATCATTTGTGTGTTTTATTGAATTTAGATACGCTTTGTATGCCTTAAGATTATATTATTACTCTTTAATATTATCCTCTTGATTAAATGATTAATTGTTGATCTTGTCCTCTTGATTAGTTGATTAATGTTGGAAAAATAATGCTTAGTTAGCCAAAAGAGACATTGCAAAGTTTGTTTAATCACTGCTTGAAGATCCTCTAAACCAATCTTTGAAGTGTTGTTATATTGTTAAAGAACTTTCTTGACATTGCTGGTAGTTTATGTTTCTTGACTTGTTATATTGTAAAAACTGCCACCACTATATATAGTTTATTAAAAGATTTATAAGGTCATTAGTCTATTTCAAAGCTTTCATTTGTTTTTAATTTTGCTCATCACTATTTTAATATCCTGTCACATATATATTTGACGGGTCCTTTTTAGTCATAAATTATCTTTTCCTGAAGATAAAAGATTCAAATTCAATTATCAGCTCAAAATACAAGTTGACAAGCCTAAACAAAGTAGCAGTGCTTTCCACCAAGTGCTTTCTACATTTTTTGTTTTTACTTTATATGTATATTGTTGTTGTTTATAACTTTTTTTATAAAAGTAGCTATTCGTAGATTATTTAGTAGTGCTTTTCACCAAGTAAGTTGCTTTCTAATTTCTTGTTTTTACTTTATATGTATTAGTTGTTGTTTATAATTTTTTTTTATAAAAGTAGCTATTCGTAGATTACTTCTATAGAAACTTAGATGTCAAACCACTCTAGATAGGATTTTTTATAGAGTAATCGGCTTGCAATCTTTATTTAGATTAAAACTGTTATAAGAGATTGTAACTAATGTAGATATAGGAAATCATTATTTTCATGGTTTTACCAAAAATAAGGATCGAAAATGAATTAAATGGTTTTAGCGTAGAGGGCCTCAATTTTCGTTTTCGCTTCGGGCCCCGAAAAGCTTGAGTCGGCTTGGGTGTGCACGTTGCGGTTCGGTGCGGTTAAGACCATTTTCGAAACTAAACCGTAATACGGTTAGTACCATTTTAAAACCAAAACCGCAACCAATACTTCGGTTAATCACACTTCGCTTTACCACCGCTTATGGTTATTTCAAATGATATATATCGGAGTAGGCAACTGTGAAAAATATTAAAGTTCAAATGAATGGTGTTAAATATCATAAAATTCAACTAAAACTTGTAGAAATAGGATAGTTCTAATGCTCATTTGTAATATGTATACAACACAAACAAATGATAGAGTGAAGATGTTCAACCGTAGATATACAGATACACTACTACGTTAAATAATTGGTCTAAAAACACCACCCAACATGTAATAATTGAGCTATCATAGACAAATCAATTCACTCAAAATCTAATAAGTAAATTAAAATATAAAATTTGATCATAGAATACTAACTCTGTGCAAAGTTCAGAACATAAAGGAAGATGAGATAGCTCACCACTACTCATTTTAAACTAGGGAAAACTAAAAACTAAAGTACTACTTGAGGAGCAAAATGTACAACTAATGAAAGCACAAAAGAAACTAAATATAAGTTGTAAAAGAAATGGGGAAAACCAATGCAGGTCGGTATAACCTTAGTTGATAACTTGGTGGGGTTTTTTTTGAACGGCTAATGGATCACTGACGAATATGGTCTACCCGATCATCTTCGTTAAGAAAAACTTATAGAAATGTAATCAATTTTTATAACTGTTCAATCAAATCACTCAAACTTTTTTTTTACAATTTGTAATGTGTTAATCTATATATTTTACATGTTTAATAATTAAAATGCTGATGTGGCTTTTGTTCTTTTTCTTCAAAAAAATTATTTACTTGAAATTATCAATATAATTTAAATAATATGTAGTTTTAGAACATATCTGTTCCCAAAAAATATAGATCAAATTCTAATCTATTCACTCTAATTGATCCTACAATTGCAACCAAGAAAATTGAAGCGAACAAGAGAGAACAAGAACTGTGAACAAGAGGTAATAATTACTTCATGTTTATCATATTTTTTGATTTAAACAGTGTATTTTTAGATGTATAGTAACAAGCTTAAGTGCAATTATCTAGAAATTTCTTGGTGCTTATCGATTTCATACAAGCGAACTCACATCTTGAGTTTTTTAGTGTTACTGATTTGTTTAAGAATTTTATTTTTTAATTCTTTTTGTTTTAAGGCTGTGACAAGAACACAAGCTTACATCCGTTGACTTTTTGTGTTTTATAATGAATTTTATTCCTTTTACGTAGGTAAAGATGAACACAGAAGATATTATTATTTTGAACCAACCAATCAATGATTTTTTTTTGGGTTTACTTGCCATGAGAAGGATAATAATAAAGAAGTTGTTAATTCAGTTAAAGATTGGAATGCAAAGTGAAGTTGTTAATTCAGTTAAAGATTGGAATGCAAGTGAGGACGGATGCCCGGTAGACCAATAGTAAAGAGGAAAGAGACCCTTCGGAGAAGGTGAAAAAAACTCGAAGGTGAATTTGGAAGAAAAACGACATGTTAAAATTTTCAAGGATTTGAGCACAATATCAAGTCTTGCAAAAATAAGAAAATAGACCAACAACCAAAACAGACGAGATCAAAAGATAGATGTAAAAAAGTCGATTTAACGAGTGTCACCAATGATAAAAATGTTGACCAGTAGAACGATATTAATTTGTTTGGAATTTTGGATATTGAGGAAATTGTGTATATAAAGTTTGGATATTTATTTGTTGGATTATTGGAGCATAAATTGGAAAATTTCTGGAAAATTATTGTTGGACTTTTTGGTTTTAGTTTGAAAAAATACGAATTCTGTTTGAACCTACTATTTGACATTTTTAATATGAAATTTTCAAAAATGGTTAGTAGGCACAGATATATTAATTAGAATTTTTTACTAGCAGTTAATAGGTTTTTAAAACTTAATATTCATTTAAATTGTTAATTTGTTAATGCAAAGCCAATAAGTTTTAAAAAAAGAAAAACAAAAAAAGCTACACGAGCACTCTAACCAGTTATACAGATAAAATGTATAAGTTTAGCACATTACCTAGAAGTTGAATAACTAAATTGGAACGGAAAGTTTGAGCGACTTGATTGGAACAATTATAAAAGTTGATTACATTTCTATAAAGTTCCCCTCATTACTCGAGTGCGTAATCGAGATCACCTGAAAGAAGCTCACTATAGGTGAGAGAAAACCCTTTGACCCAATCTAAAACCCCTTTTTTTATCATGTGGGATTTGAGCTCAAGAACTTCTTCTATTTTAATGAAATCTTGAGGTATTTTACATCAATCATTTGGACTAAAGATCATTGATTTGTGGGGCTTCTCATGGGTCAACTTGATCCATTTATTTATGCGTTGACCCAACCTGTTCGACGCGAGTATTTTTTGTGCGAGGATTCGCCTGGGTCAAATGGGCCCAAACGTGTATCGTTTGTGCTGCCTTCACGTGGTCTTTATATTGCTCTGATTGTCATTAACATGAAGGATCCATTGGTGTGGGAGGTGGCTATCATCTGTTTTCTTTTTCAGGCGATGATAACAGATTTCAGTTCTATTTAGAGAGAGAAGCAAATCGTGAGAAAAAGGTATAGAGGGAGGGAGGTCGAAACACGAATCAAATTTCAATTAGAAGGGGCGGTAGTGGTTTTTAGCTCTTCGGATAAGACATGAAGTAATATGGTGACGGATGACCAATGATGATAAACCAGTGAGAAGTTGAAGTAACTCACAAATATGCCCTTCTACTTAGGGTGTTCGAGAATTCGACCCGAATCCGAGAATTCGACCCGAATCCGAGGAATTCGACCCGAATCCGAAATATCCGAAAATTTGGATGCCTGGAAATTCGCATTCAGATTCAGATATTAGTTTTTAAAATTTTTAGATATTCAGATTTTATCCAAAAACTTAAAAATATATTTTGTTATTTTTTAAATGTAAACGTTTTTTTTTTTATTTAGGTTGGGACTTGTTAATGTATAGGGTTTATTAAGTTATCTTTATAATAGCACATACCTAATATTATAAAAAATAAAAAACAAGAAATAAAAAATAAAGTTTGGATATCCAAATCACTATTCATTTCCAAATTCGGATACAAATACAAATAGTGATTTCTACTATCCGAAATTTGGATATGACTTTGAACACCCCTACTTCTACTTAAATAGACTACTTATAAAAAAACATATTGACTTTAATAATCCAAACTATAAACATATTGAGGGGTAATAATCCATATTAGCATTGACCAGTAATATCTTATCTTTTATTTTGTTGGCAATAACATTTATAGTAACATAATCATTCATTTGTTTGCACTTAATTTTAGTTTGATTTTACTTACGATGATGATTATGAATTAATAGGAAAACATACAACGAAAATAGAGTGTAAATCAATGATGATTATGATACTAAAATCGCCCTTGACAACGAAAACTAAAGTTACGATTATCATTAGCCATACTGTTAGTATGGATTATAATATCAGCAATTGAGATATAGTTTAGATTATTAAAATATAATTTGGCTTATGTAAATAGTTCGTTTGGATTGAAATAAAGTGAATTACATAAATAACCCCTTTAGTTAAGTAAATATTATGATTATTTCACCCTAATTTAATAATAAAAAAGATAACAAATATTAGCCTTAATACCCACACTTTTCGTAAAACTAATATAACAAGCTTAAGTTTTACCCTAGCCTAATACCCACACTTTTCGTAAAAACTAAATAAACAAAGCTTTAAGTTATTACCCAGAAACTTAGTATGTAACCTTGTTATTTTCATTATCCGGATCCTAATATTAAGACACACATAATTA
>CM046431.1:4237728-4648292 GCA_025506505.1 Flaveria sonorensis
GAGTGAAATCTCTCTTGGGTGTTTTCATATGGACATGAGAACTATGTAATGGGTTTGCAAAACATGGGCAGCTTGTCCAACATGTGCTGTATAGTCAAGTGTACACTACTAAGTTCAACATTGTTGGTCTGTTTGAGGTCTATGGCAGATCAAATATGAAACAAATACCATTCAAAAGTCAATTACTACAGAACTGAATGATAGGGTCAACTGGTTGTTCATATGTGATTTGAGCTGAAATGTGAGTTTATTGATATAGGTCAATTCTTTTCAGTAGAGACCAATATACAAAGTCAATACTACTGGTTTGAATTGATTTTATCACTAATAAGAACTTATAAAATGCATATTTTGGTTTACAAAGTCAACATGTATACAACCATGTGTAAAGACGTTTAATTTCAAGATTATTTATAAGACAGTGGTTTGGAAATTTGGGAGCGAGTATTTTAAATTCCTGTAAAGAAAAACACTCAAAACTAGAAATATGATTCACAACAGTTGTGCATATTTTTTACAGAGTTCCACAAGAAAATACAGCAAGCTCATACCATAACGACCACCGAATAACCCTGAAACCAAACCAAACCCGAATCAAACACAAGTTTCTGGATCCAATCAGGGTCCGGTTCAAGGTTCAAGATATCTTCTTTGGTTAGAAATACTCGTTTTTTATGAAAAGAAACGGCATTAGAAAGCTTTACTCCCTGCGTCCACTTCTCATCATGGTGCAGAATTCTTCATAATTTATCTTTCCATCCTGCAAAAGATGTTTCCATTTACAGAGTGAAAAAAATAAAAATAAATTAAGGAAAACAAGATGGAAGAAGAAGATGAATTTACATTATCAGTGTCCACTTCTGATATAATCTCTTTAATGGTAGCTTCATTACCCATTCCATATTCTTTCATTGCTGTTTCAAGTTCATCTCTTGTAATAAACCTGAATTCAGAGCACATGTTTAGAAAACTCATTTTATGAGAGAAATTCCGTCAAAAACAGGTTTAGGTTCGACCTCAAACCCATCAAATGGATCGCATGGATAGAAGTCGTCCAAAGTTCCATAATATTTTGTAAACTTTGTTTTTCGATTGACTAGTTATTACTAACACATTAATTGGGAATACAAATACTTAAGAACAGAGAAAAGTGTTTGCCAGGTCAACAAAACCTAGCACGACCCTTTTTGACCCGTAGTAAAATGACGTGTTTTGACCCATTACCCAACTTGCCACATCTAGTTTAGATACATACCCGCTACCATTTATATCAAATGCTAAAACGCTTTTATATAAATTTCTGATATTATTGTGGAAATATATATATATTTTTTATTAACTAATTATTACTAACACTTAATTATGTATAAATTTTTTTAAGAATGGTGCGAAAGTGCTAGCGGGTCAACCAAACCTAACATGGCCCTTTTTTGACCCTTACTTGAGTTTTGATCCGTTACTCAACTTGCTCAACTAGCAATCTCTAGTTAGATACATACCCGCTGCCATCTGTATCAAAATGCTGAAATGCTTTATACAAATCTTCTTCACGTTCTAGTTTGTGTCGATGCATTGTTGCTGTGATGAACTCGATGTAGTCAATCGACCCGTTTCCATCTACATCCGCCTGTAACATAGAATCTTTAAATCTTCAAAGTTCAAGCTTGTTTTCATGTTTGAAAATTTTTTTTTAACAGAGAATCTTTAAATCTTGAAAATTTGATGCTTGGAAAATAATTTTGACAGACTCTTTAAATTGTGAAAAATAAAATACAGTTTTGATGTTTGAAAAAAATGATACACATGGAATCTTTGAATCTTGAAAATTGAAGTTCATCTTTTATGTTGGAAACCTGATGTTATCAGATTCTTTGAATCTTGAAAATTCAAAATTCATTTTGATTTAAGAAAAATGTTCTTTTAACAGAATATCTTTAAAACTCATTTACTTTTATGTTTATAAAATGTTTCTACTAAGAATCTTTAAATCTTGAAAATTCAAGTTTCATTTTTTATGTTTGAAAGATGATATTATAATAGATATTTCTTCAAAATTTGAAAATTCAATTTAATTTTTGATATTTGAAAAAATAGTTTTTAACAGAGAATAAATCTAAGAAATATTTAACTAACTTACGGCATCCATAAGTTGTCGAACTTCGGATTCTGTGAGTTTTGACCCAAGCCTAGCCAAACCGGTTTTAAGTTCTTCATACGTGATTGTGCCACTTTTATCCGTATCCATATCATGAACATCGATTTTAGCCCTTGGATTTCCTCTGTTGATAGATTTTCAGCAATCACCTGGATTATAAAAAAAATCAGATTACTGTTGACATAACTAATTTTGATAACCAACTCGGTGGTCGGTGGTCAACTCGTCCATTTTGTCACCTTTGCTAGATTACTGTTTAGCATAACTGTTGACAAAAATCAGATTACTGTTTTAGCCGTTAACCAACTCAGTGAAAATCCAACTGTTTTAGCCCGTTAACCAAATTAGTTTTATAAAAAATCAGATTACTGTTGACATAACTACTTATGTCAACTCGTCCATTTTGTCACTGTCATGAGCAAAAACTAACTGTTTTAGCCCGTTAACCAACTCGTCCATTTTGTCACCTTTGCTAGACGGCAATGTTTACCCATTCACCTAAATGTAAGTCTATTTCGGTTGTATTTTAATAAACTCAAATTAGTTAAAAAACTTAGTTAAATTTGCAACTCATCAATGGGTCGAAAGCGACCTAAGGTGTTTTCAATGCTTAAAACCGCAAACAACCTTATTAAACAAAATCATATTATTGTTATAACTTATAACGATAAAGTTTCTCTAATCTTATTAAATATATTAAATGTTAAGATTTAAAAATTGGACAACCTAACCCGTTTGAAATCATCATAATATGACCAGTTTAGACTTGTTACCCAACCCATCCATTTTATTGACTATAACGCAAACCTTAAGAGCAAGTTTCTTTAGTTTATTCATAGCTCGGAATTGCTTCATTCTTGAAAGAACCGCACTATCTATTGGCTTATCTGGTGCATTTCCGTCTTCTCTAATCCATGGATGCTCTGTTTCGTTTAAAAGAAAGTGAAAAATTAAAAAAAATTATTATGATGATCAAAAGATTTCAACAGATTTAAATGAGATTCAAGATTTAAGCATACCAAGAACTTGAGCTGAAGTTATACGCTTTTTTGGGTCAAGAGTGAGCATTCTTTGCACAAGGTTTTTGGCACTGGCTGAAATCGACGGCCAAGGATCACTTTCAAAATCAATCTCTCCTTTCAAAATCTCATCAAATATTCCTTTCTCGGTCTCTGCAATTTGGTAGGCGTTGTTAGGTTGTGATCATATGATATAGAGATAAGAATCGACCGATGAATGAGTAGAATCTGGTTGTGTTCTAGTGTCAAATAAAAAACAGCTAAAGAAGAACGGGTAAAACGGGTCAAAGTGTCAAACAGGATGAAAGTCGGTCAAAGTCAATTTTCAGTGAGATGATTAGTACACAACCTTTTTTTTACGTTATACACAACTATGCATATTTGGACAAAGTTACCCTCTATTCGATTTAACACATTTTTTTAGCACTTAAATGGTGTGAGTGTTAAACCATGTAAAAAAATAATAGTAAATGAGAAACCATTTTTAATGTATACAACCTCTTAGACCCATTTTTATCTCAAAGTTACCCACTATTCGATTATTACACATTTTTTTAATTATTTAAAAAAATGCATGAATTGCAGGTCAACCCAACACAACCTGCCCATAGTTAAAAAATGACATCTTCCAACCTCGACCTGTTTTGACCTTTTAAATGGCAGCCTGTCGTCATGTTTGTAACCAAATAAATTAGACCCTTTGAACGAGTCATTCGTGTTGTTTTATCTAGAACAAATCAAATAGAAATAACTAAAAGAAGAACTCTAGTAGGTGAAACAAGTTGAAAATTGCTCAACTTCTATTTTCAATTTATACAAACCTCGTAAATTTTTTTTTATTCAAAGATTTAGATCATGGTAACACTAGTGTTTTTGAAATCATAGTGAATGCATTAGTTATTTATAAGGAGTGGATGAAAAGATGGATATGGGTCATCCAACCAACCCAGTCCATACGACAAACGAGATGTTCCGACCCAAACCTGTTTTGGCCAGTTAATCGAGATTTACAACTTACCAGCCCAAAATGGAGGCACACCACTGAGTAGAATATACAGCATTACCCCTGCACTCCATATATCTATTTCCTTTCCGTATTTACGCTTTAATACCTCTGGTGCAACGTAATACGCGCTTCCAACAATATCCCGATATGATTTTCCTGTAATATATGTTCCATTATCACCACAAGGAAGAGTACATGATTATTTTGCTAGAATTCTACTTCAAGATCCATAGATAAAATAACACACAACTTGGCAGATTTAAAATGGACCAATTGTCACAATTCTATTTCTAGATCCATAAGTAAACACAGATAAAATCGAGAGTGTAGAAGAGTTAAAACTCAGTTAACCAATGCTTTAACACAAAATATTGCAGGATCGAAGATTTCATTTGCTAGAATTCTGCTTCAAGATCCATTGATTAAGACTAATTTTATCTTCTTTTCAAAGTAACACACAATTTTGCAGGATTATATGGTCCTATTGCCACAATCCTACTTGTAGATGCATAAATAAAAACAGATAAAATCAAAAGTGTCAATAGGGTACAGACTCATTTAACCGTGATTTAACACACAATCTTGCATGATCAAAGGATTCATTTGCTAGAATTCTACTTCAAGATCCATTGATCAAGACTAATTTCATCTTCTTCTCAAAGTAACACACAATTTTGCAGGATTTAATGGTCCAATTGGCACAATTCTTCTTGAAGATCCATAAATAGAATCAGATAAAACTAAAGAGTAAGACACATGAATAAAGACTCATTTGACCATAATTCAGCACACAATAAACAGGATTGAATTGTCGAATCGCCATTAAAGATCCGAAATAAGACAACAGAAATCAAGCAAATACCTTCTTGAATGAAGACTGATAACCCAAAATCAGTAGCTTTCAGCAGAGCTTTCTCACTTTTATCAGAAAGCAAGAAATTTTCAGGCTTCAAATCCCTATGCATCACACCCATAAAATGACACACATGAACCACATTAACAATTGATCTACAAATAGAAGCTGCAGCTCTTTCACTATAATGACCTTTTGCAATAATCCTATCAAAAAGCTCTCCACCTTCACAAACCTCCATAACCAAATGCACAGACTGCTTATCCTCATAAGCACCTTTGAACTCCACAATATTAGCTTGACCACTCAAATGCTGCATAATCTGAATCTCTCTCCTCATATCCTCTTTATCACCCTTTGTAATCAACTTCTTCTTAGATATAGACTTACAAGCATACTTTTGACCTGTGGAATTCTGTATACAAGCATATGTAACACCAAATTGACCTCTGCCCAATTCTTTCCCCATGGTGTAATATTCTTTAACATCTTCATATGGTTTTCCAAGAATCGTGTCAGATTTGATCACCCTTTTGGGACTCGCCGGAGGTGGTGGTCTTTTGGCCGGAATTTGATCGGCCGGAGTTGGGGATTTGGTGTACACAATGTTGGGCTCATCGGATCTGTGATTATAAGCAACACCCACATCAGTTCTTGAAGAACTCTTGCTTTTGCTGATGCAAACACCCATTTTTGGATCGAATTTTGAGACACCCAGATGGGGTTTTGAGCAATTGAGTTCAAGATATTGAAACCCCAGGTTGAAAAGTATGAATTTGAGGTGCTTTTTGGGGGAAATTGGATTAAAGTAACGAAATTTATGATGGAAGTAGGGAAGAAAGAACGTGGGTGGCTTGTCTTTGATGGTTGTAAATTGAAATAATAATCAAATTGGGTGTGTGAGAATCGATCTTTACGCGTTTGTTTATTGCTTTGAATCGGTTTGACTTGTGAATGAGATTGTCTACATGTGAATGGGAAATGGTGGTGCCACCATGAAAGTGATTGCTATTAGACAAATAACTATAATATCTTTAGCAACTACTTTGTGGTGTTTATCATATATTAAAGAATAAAATGGAACACATTGAATGAACCATGGAGTAAATTCTTGAGATTAATAGTTGCTTGTAACAAGATTCTCTTAAAAAATTGTGGTTATTCGAAACTCACTTAAATTATAAATCAACACCCTAAATTTTTATACGGGTCCTATACTATACGTATCATACAAAGGGATCGTATAGCCTTATACAAGACGTATAACCCATCTGACAGCCTCCTGAATTTTTCCTCACAGTCAGTGTCGAAATTTTCTATGCGCAGCGTATAACCTTTTATGTGTCGTATAGGGGCTCGTATAGGGCTATATGTGACGTATATCCCTCTGATAGCACCCTTGAATTTTTCTCGTTTTTAGTGTTTCAACACTATATGTCGCGTATAGTGCTATACGATGTGTATAGGAAGTGCCGATTTATAATAGTGGGTGTCTTAATATTAGAATCTTATTTTAATAATAAGGTCCAAGTAAATAAATGAGCAAAAGAAAAGGAGATTTTAGAAGTTTATGACATATAATCTTGAATCCGTTCGTATGTTATTTAAGATTGATTTGTTAGAAGCTTGATCGAGTCAAGCTTTAATTTGAGTTGGAGTTGAACCGGAGTTATGGTAAAGAAGTTTGAGTAAGAATTTATAAACAAGAGCTTGATTGGTGTTGTCATCTTATTAATTATATAGATGCGATGATGTTTATATAATATAACATAAAGTTATATACAAATACTATTATATCTCTCATGATTATAAAAGGAACTAAATACTCTATATTCTTTTACTAGTTCATGTCGTGGATTTCTTTTAACTAAGTAACAAAAATATAAAAGGTTATAACTGTAATATATATGTTTTTTGTCAATAAAAGTGACAATTATCATAAAAAAACAATTGTGCATCATATTGGTCTAACATGGATGGCATTTTTAATTTTGATGAAAATTCAACCTAAGCTACCTTTTGTTTTATTTCATTTCATCTTGCGTCTTCCCTGCCTGAGTTATTTCTACCAATTATCAAATTACTAGCTATTCCAACTGTCGACAATCTTGTTTGTAATGCTGACAATTGGAACTGATGGGGAGTGGAGTAAGAGTGACAATAGGGGATGTTGGTGTAATGTGGGAAGGAATTATTATGGTGGGCGCGGTAAGGGCTATGGGAAGGCCAAGACCAAACACAAAGACGTGGGTAGTGTGAGTAACAAAGTGAACCATATCCCGCTTGATTCTAGAGGAATGGATGCAGTGTTGTTAGTTGATGTGACATGGGTTTACTAACCATCATGTGAGGAAAAACTTGGAGGATGACTTGTCCATCCCACGGATGGTGCCACTTAAAAAGCAAATTCCTATCACTGAAGAATACAAATCTTCGAGCGCTTCGATAGGTTAAAACATGCAAAACAGATCTTCTTTAGCCTTACCACATATACGGGACTTCTCCATGTTTCATAAACTAAACACTATAAATATCATCCTCATAAGATCATCCAATCTTATTCACTCTCACTCAACAATCTTTAATTACTATTTTCTCAACCAATAAATACTTGTAGAGAAATACCGTGATAAATTGAGAGTCATGAAACGTTATCAGATTGAAATTATTTTGATTCATACCAAATTTTCAATCGAATAAAACTCAATTCCAAAAACAAGTATGATATGTGTGTGAGAATTCGTGAACAAAGAAATATGAAGAGTGACCAAAAATTGTTTCGAAATCAACATTTGCAGGGGAGGGGCTCTGCCCCTTGGACCCCGCTTCGGGGGGCGTTGCCCTCTTGGAACCCCCATTGCTTAGGGTTTCGCTCCTAAGAAGGTTTTCAATTTCGAAGATTACAATAAACTCAAACAAGTGTGCACTGCGCACCTCTTGACTTGTTTGATTGATATTATGTTCAAATTAGTCGTTAGACATTCCAATAACACTAAAATATCTAACAATACTTATTAGTTATTATCACACCAGATGATGGCCACAAGGAGAAATCATTTTTTTCTGTTTCCGTGTTTTGTAAATCCATCTCAAACCTGATCCAAAGTGATCGTCATCTTCTTAAACTGTTCCTCCTATAAGTTATTAGTTTTGAAGCAACAATTATCATACGTCAATACAATTTGCCACATAAGCAAAATACTATAAATAGACCTTACACAACCCGATTCATATATTTTCAATAATCAGTATATATTCTCGATGTTTTAAATTTACTATATATGTTATGTCACCCAAAGTTTATATATTAATTAGCTGTTTACAACGTAGTCGGTAAGAGGGGGCTAGACTTTTCACATTTCTTTATAATCATGTGCTCTTCCACTTTGGTCTTTTTTTGTTTTTTAAAACCTACCTAATTTATTTGTCTGAAATGACACGTTTAATATAGATACAATTAAATAACATTATTTGTTAAGATATATTATTATATATGAAGATAATGCATAATGTAAATAAACTTTTTTATTTAAAGGGGTCCATATATTAAAGTTATATGATAGGCACCTAAGTATGAACATATATGCTAAAATTATTTAGATGTAAAAATATATGAAATAACACTTTGATAATGATAACAAAAGTAATGATTTGGATCTAAGAATCTACTAATTTCACGATATTTTATATTTATCTATTAAACATTCATTTATCAAGATTATTTTGTGTCGAGATTATATTGTAGCAAGAGTTAAAGTTATTAAATAATACCTACTAGTATTGATACCCGCGCTATGCGGCGGGGACATGAGAGTTAAACCCGCAGTCAACATAAGTATAAATAAGCACGTCACTTGTTCGTGCAACCAATAGATAAAACGATACTTTGCGAACGTAGATTGAAATATTAACTCATGCAACGCATGTTGAACCGAATGGAGCGTTGATAATATCATAACTTTATATAAAGAAAAAACAAAACATAAACATCGTTGATAACATTTAAAACTTTATATAAGCACAAAACCATTGCAAGCCCAGACGATGCGTCAAAATAGTTGACAATATTCGGATATATAAAATAAACAAACCTCTGATAAAAAACACTAGCTTGTAAATATAAAATTTATAAAAGATTATATTTTAAAGTTGTAGAATATAATGAATAATTAGCTTCAAGTAAATACACTTTAATCTACAAACCTATATAAGAGTTATAAACTTATTACCCACATATATATAGTGTGTGAAATATATCAATTGCATAGAGAAAAAGATGAATGATGTACCCAGCCTCATTGGATGTTTATGCATTTAACCCCATCTAGAGCTTTGTTTGTCCCATATGCATTAAGGTTGTAAAGAATAATTTTTTTGAATTTATAGAGTTATGGGTCTCAAATTTTACTTGGGACTTTTTAGCAAACAAATCCTCTGGTCGCCGTCTCGAGCAACCTTTAATTTATGTTCAGCCGATCTATTGATGATGTTGTTGGTACCATAAGCTTAAACATGCACTCTTTGGTAATCACAAATAGAAGTTACCATTTAATATATATATTAAATTTGATATGCATGGATTATTATTATTTTATGTATGTAGAGAGTCTCATAAAATTTAGATTTTATATTAAGTTTATGAGAAAATAAGTATTTTTTAATCAATTCTGACATAAAAAGTATCAATTTGTAAATTATATATTTGAATTAACATATACATTTAAGTATAATCTATTTACTACTTGAACAACCTGTTAACTTGGATAAAAACCACGGAAAATGATACATCTAATACGGGCATAATTTTCTAACAACAGAATATTATCAAAACATCACCATCTAACAAATAACCAACAAAAAGAAGAAAAAAAACAAAAGTTACAGACACATGAGCAGATTTTTCAACCACCCAACCCAACTCAGGTTATTTTTATGATTTCATTTACCATGTCACAAGAAAGACTAAATGCAATAAAATCAAACATTGTTTCTTCCCGATTAGACTTGTTCTTGCACATAAAAATCAAAATCACATGTATATAATTTTTTTTGTTTGAGGTATCAAATAAGTGGTATCTTATTTCTTACTTTACACAATGATAAAAAAAAGAAAAAAGAAAAAAAAAATCTTACATCTACGATATAAATCTTGATATATACAATATAAACTCCGGTATGCTTATTCTTGACTGATCATGTTTGAGAATTTTTTACTTTACTAGTCATTTCTTTTGTAAAATGTGAATCTTTTATTAAGATAGTTTTTTATAAATCTAAAGTTTTTAGTTAATCATAAATAACCAAGAAAAAAACAATAACCTATACTAAAGGTGTCTACACAAAGAAGGAATGATAAAAATAAACCCAATTAAACATGACTGAAATGACAATCAATAATGTGAAGAAAAAAAAAGAGGAAAACCCAAATCAAATTAAAACAAAATACATCCGACAATCACATAAACACTACAACGAAGAAAAACAACCCAAATCAAAGCAGGTGCAAGAATCAATGCACGAAGAAAAGCATATCCAAAGCGCATGCTATGAAATTCTATGGTGGAACAAAGTGGACATGCTTACATCAAAGGAAATTAAAACACACTTGTACTAGACACGCGGCGTAAAGAGAAAATCACGTTCAAAAAAGAAAAACCGCAAAAGCAAAGGTAAGGGCGGGATCTAAACAGCGGCAAACAAAAAATAAACAACCACATATACTAGTAGACCAAATGGTCGGATGAATAGAAATCTCAATCAACAAATATATAACCTAAACCCATAAAAGAAAACACTATTCATCAAAGTTTGGTTTTAATATAGAGTTAATTAATTGTTTCATTTTTTCATAAAATGACTTATAGCTATAAAACATTATGTGTATTATTGACATAATAAAGTTCTAAGTAAATGATTGTTGCCACTTTCCAGTTGGTTTCTGGTTCACTACTTTATTGTATTGCACACAGAAATTTTTTTGTGAAAAGGCAGGACATAGTTATTAAAGTCTAAGCTAAATAATTAAACACTTTTTACAATCCAATCACAATAAAAAGACTAAATAAATGTCTTGTCACATTTTTTCAAGTTTCGTTCGATAATAGTTGACGGCCAATCAGTTGCAAATATATCATTATTTATAAAACATAGTTTTCTATAAACATGCTTCTCTAAATGTAATATCTAATTTTATTGATTATTTGTAATTGGTATTATGGTAGAGAGTTTATTCACAGAACACATTGGTTTGTTTTTTTTTACTAGAAAAGTTTATTAAGTAAGATTAGATGTCTTGATTATTAAAGTGTTAGTTTATTATAAACAGAAATCTTAGTGTAATATGTGTGCTTTTTCATTGATGTAAAATAAAAGAGTCATATGAAGGATCCACAAACCGTGTGTCTTCTTGTTCGAGTTTATCGCATTCGGTTAGCGATTGTGAGTGGATTTTGGTAAAGTGCCTCATTGCCAAAACTAGTTATCAAAACTCCAAGATTGAATGCGACTACAAGAAGTTTTTCTAGTTGATCAATAATCAACAACAAAAAAGGGTTTCAATTGAGACTTGGAATTCGAGTATTTCTTAGTTGGAGATCAATTACGGGATTTTTTCTGACATGTAACAAGCCAACATATATGGTAGAAAAAACGATATCAGCAGGCCGTGGAGCTAAAGTAGATCGTTTAGCAGATAAAGAAGATAGAAAAGCAGTAGCTCATCATGGTGGGTGGTCGATAGTAGCGAGTGCAGGTTGATTAGAGAGGTTCTCAGGTTTAATCAATTCAAAGTTGGATGGTTTTTTTACCGGTTATAAAGAAAATATGGGTGATAAAGAAGTGGCTAACGTCTCATGTGTTCTGTGAATTACATGTGTTATATTTTAAGTACTAAAAACTATACAAGTTGGGTGGTACACAATTAGGCAATCTTCAATGTTTAGGGCTTATAAGATGTTAATGAGGGTGGATGCCAAAAAAAAACATGTGTGATTACTATTGTTTCAACAAATACAAAAAGAGTTAACTATGCAAATTGAATAGTCAAAGTTGGTCAAAAAGTGTATCAAAAGTCTCCATATTATAAACTTTATCCATATATTTGCCTCAATATAGCATATCTTGGATCTCAAGACTATCGGGCTTGAAGATGTCATAGGTTGGATAAGGCTACAAAGGGCGCATCAATGAGCTAGATCAGGTGAAGATCCATTTAGGAATTGATGTTTATAAATAATGGAATTAGAGAGGGATATGTTTAAACAATATTAAATAACGTTTAGAGAAAAATGAGTGAGGTGAAAGGATGTTTAAGACTTTTATATATAAAACTTGGAGGTGTGGACTGTTAAAGTGACGACAGTTGGGGCAGTCTGATGGCCACTCTCAGATTTTTATTTCTTGTGTTGTGAATGTTATGTTTAATTACGTTCATACTTTTTAAACCATTTTCACATTCCATCTCCGAATTTTGAGTTTTATGCATTGGAAAGAGTTTATTTATAAAAAGAGAGAGTTTACTTTTTGGTTCTTTAAAAGTTACAAGGATATTTTCTATTTGATATGTTTCAATCTTTTGGGTATTGTATTCAAGATCTCTTTAGTAAACATACGCAAGTTGGTAGATCACATCCACCAACTAAATCAAAATCAAAATCTCACTGGTCTTCAACAATTTGATTGAAAACAAATTATGAATTTTAGTTTGTATTTTCTAGTTATTGCATTGACATACATTTTTACTTATCTTGAAAATATAATTTTGTTTTAAATCTCTCTTAATTTTGTCATATAATTTGACATTTGATTTTCATAAGTTGATGATGTTTCTGTATTTTGAAAGCATGATCGTAGCTTTAACATATTACACATTTATGTGATATGTGTTCATTTTTAATTAGCAACGTAATATCACAAGATATATATGATCTTAAGTCATTATTAAAAGAAAGTAATAAAGAATCTGAGTTAATTTTATAATTTATAACTATTTCAACACACCTCACTCACCGAGGCATCACAAAAATTATTGGCACAGAATCAATATATCAACAAAAAAAAAATCGCTAAGAATTCAGAGTCTCGACTCTAAATATATTTTTATAAACAACCACAACAAATACAATGATCATAACCCCCTTTTATATATTACATTTATACTAAGATCATTCTTATTCTATCCCCCATTTTTACAAAATCATCAAAATATTCATTTCATTTTATTCCCTTCTCTATCCCTCGTCTTCATAATTATAGGGGAAAACAATTTCAACCCTTAATTATTAGGTTCATTATTCATTCTCAATGTCTATTTTTAATATATCTTAATGGATGTGAGTAAAATACAGAGAGATATTAAATGAAAATTAAATAAATTTGTTTAATTGAGATATGAAAGAATACAGAAAATAAGATATGGGAGGTTTTAGAAAAAAATAAGTACAATTAGAAAATAATATTTTTTTATAAATTATAAAAATGAGGATGAAGAATGGAATATAAATGCTCTAATCCTAACACAACTCATATTTTATTTAAATACTCAAATAAATAAATAGACAAACTCAATGTTAGTCTAGTACAAACCCAATCAAAATATTAATAAACTAATATTAGTAATTATCTTTTATATAAATCAAGATTAAACCTTCATTCTCCCCCTTAATCTTGATTTGTTCCATCCGGGTCTTGAATATCACGTAACTCCCTTAATTCTTCAACCTTAATCCTTGGTGTTACGACTGGTGTCACATTCGGTTCCATTCTCCCAAATCCATCTAAGAACTCCCTTGATCAGTGGCTGTATTATTTCGGCTCCCCCCCCCCCCCCCCCCCCTACTAACTCGAACATACCCATAACCTTCACCGCCACCCCCTTGGTTGCAATTATGTTCATCCGATCAAGTATATACACCCCTTTTTTGATCTTTACTCGTTCCATTCTGGCAATGGCATGCCACACCTTAGTGTTCTTCAACCGGATCTACCACTAGAATATCACCACCGTTGGCATCCATAATGTGGCCCGTATCTATCAAGATACCAACCATCTTCATCTTACCAATTTGGTTGTATTTCATCCCCTTTAATCGTAGACCTGTAATACCCGCTGTGCCATTGGTAACAGTCGTTATACATTTCTTTTTTCTCATGGTCTTGATCAAAGTTTCTACCCTGGTTACCTAGAGAAAAACCAACACCCAGCCACTGCTAATTGTTTTTTGAGCTGCCAAACAAATGCTCAACCACGCCTACTGACTGTTTTTTCCTGCGCTCCTGTTGGTTTACTTCTGCCGAAAACCATTTCGACCAAACTTGCTTGCCTTCTACTTTTTTAACTAATTTTGCGAGTAAATTCAACAACTACCTATGTTGCTTGCTCCTTAAAGTAGTATCACTAGCAAGCCTACATTTATCCCGTTTTCATGTTTCCGTGTTTGGAAGTCATCACAACAACAATATATGTCTTGGTGGTGCTCGGTGAATTTTCACTAGCTTTTGGGATTTATGGTTTTACCGGGTCAAGGGGGTGGTATTCCCACCGAGTTGAGTTTTCACAACCCTCCACAGTGTATGACCTAAGGATGAGATCAGTATTGTACCGGTACCGTACCAAAAAATACTGATACCAAAAATTGGTAAAGACGTAAGTCGAATATCGTACCAAATTTGTTAGTTTGGTACCGGTACCATTAAAAACACCGAACCAAAAGGTACCGACACCGAAAGTCAAAAAAAATAAATACTTGTAACGGTATCGATTATGCTCAATCGATACTAGTTTGCTACGCTATCCGTACTCGGTAAAAAATATTCATCCTAGTGTGACCTTAGACATATGAGACGGAATGAATTCAGAATTACAGGTTCACCATTCATCAAAACCTTTCAAAGGGGGTGTTTGGGAAAACTCTTTTTTTGACTTATTGATTTATTCAATAAGTTAATAAGTTAGTAAGAATTGACTTTATTAACTTATTTTTCTCACAACTATTATGTTACCAAACTCTATAAAATAATTTTTTAACTTTTTAAAAATTAATAAATTAAAAAAAAATAAAAAAACACTCCCAAACACCCACAAATTCCTGTATATAACCAATTAATTTTCGCTTTTCGCTTTAAAAAACCAATTAATTTTAAATATTCATCCTAGTGTGACCTTAACTTATCACAATCACAACAATATTGAATTTTGTAGTATTTTCTTGATAGCAAAATCGATTTTCGCTTTAAAAAACCAATTAATTTTACGCCTTCGAGTAATCCCCATCATCAGATTCTCTTCTTGTTCGTCCCAGCTGTTTCTTTAACTTCTGAAGAAATTCACAGGCACCCTTCATTCCACAGATCTCTATTCTCTCTTTATCGATCTTCTAATTGTGTTTGTTCGTCTTGAAATGCTAAATTGATGATGTTTGTTTGGTAAAAGTTCGTGAATCCGTTTTCCCATCGAACCCTTGAAGTTGCTTGTGGTGAATATGTTCTTTTGAAACACGTAATTGAGCAAACATAAAGGAAATATGGATTAAAGATTAATTTTTCTGCTTCTTTGAAACATAATCAAGAACTTAGATTACGATTGTTTGATATAATTCAGGTGGGGAAAAAGTTGTGCACACCAAGTGTTTGATTTATTGCCTGAGTTAATCTTTTACTTGATGGGTGTTGGTTAATGGTTTTCATAGCTGTTTACATCTAGTTGATGGAGATTGTGATGTATTGTTGTTTTGTAAATTTAAGATCTTGAATTAACCTCTGCAATTTTGTGGATTTAAGGTGCTTGTTTACGAGATGGAAGGTAGTATAGTTAGACGTGTGATTCCTTCTGATAATAGCTGCCTCTTCAATGCTGTCGGGTGAAGCTCGAAAACATTACACTTCATTTTTGTTATTTGTTTATCCGCGAGCTACTGATTATGTTTGCAGGTATGTCATGGATCATGACAAAAATAAGGCTGCAGAATTGAGACAGGTTAAATTCAACTCTTTCTTTCAATTGTTTGTTTTCTTGATGATAAATAATTCATTTGTTAAACATAAAGATGTTTTGTTTTTGTAAGTGTGGTAATATCATCATGTTCTTAAATATATTTTTATTACGTGTTGTTCTTTTCTAAAGGTTATAGCTGCTACAGTAGCTAGTGATCCAACGAAGTATTCTGAAGCATTCCTCGGGAAACCTAACGAAGAATATTGTGCTTGGATTCTTAACCCAGAGAGATGGGGAGGTATGTTTCTGCCTTTTTGTGTGTTCTTGTTATGCAAGTAACCTTTTGTCGTTGGTATATTTTGGGTGTCACATTGATCCATTTTGGGATTAAGTATTCTGTTACCTTTATTGTTGATAAACTTCTTATTTCTTGATTCATTCATTAAAATTTCCAATTGAAATTCTCCCTATTGGTAGCTTTTCTACATATGTCTGGACTCCATGAGCTTATACATCCAAATTTTGAACTTCAAATGAGAATCTTGTATATTTCCCGCATTTGGTGCATTAACTTGCCATTATTGTTAGATTGGTATATAATGTATTGTAACATCTAACCCTCATACCAACTAATATCAACCCCTTTGCCCACAAGATGCTCACAAGTTTGATTTTGGTTGCCTGAGTGGAGATTTCTCAAGGGCATGGCTCCCACCTAAGCATGCTTAATTGTGGAGTCCACCTCTCCCATTGCGTTTTCTAGGTTGATGGTATTTGTGACAGGGTATTCCTTATGTACCTAGTATCTCTCTTGGCCACTATCAATGTGAGATTGCCATAAAGTATTGCAATATTTTACTTCATTTACTTGGTTACTCCCCCGATCAATGAGCATTATTCCTTATGTACCTAGTATCTCTCTTGGCCACTATCAATGTGAGATTGCCATAAAGTATTGCAATATTTTACTCCATTTACTTGGTTACTCCCCCAATCAATGAGCATTGTTTGTCCAATACTTGCCGTTTCTTTCACTCATATAACTATCTGGTTTCCTTTATCAACCCCCGAATAATTATATCCTTCATAAACACGCATGTACACTTTCCTTCTTTGAGGTAAGAAAGCTTGGACTTCCATTGATTATTTTACGCATCAGGTAACTTTAGAAGGGGTGAGTTCAAACATCAGATAGTTAAAATACACACTTTAGGCTTCTTCTTAGAATCTTGCTTGGATCTATGTGCATCTTAACTAATTTTGGCTTTTGATGTTCAAATGTCGTTCTTATATGAAAACCAAATGTTCAGTAGTTTTGCTTATCAAATAAGACAATTACCTTTACAGGAATTTATTGATTACTCAAAATATTTTAGGATTTGCTAAATACTTTTTTTTTCCATTATGTTATACCCCGTCTCCCTAAAAAATAATTAGAATTATGCTAATTTACAAGAATTTACATGTATGCTTGTTAACATAAATGTACATGTTATTTCTTCAACTTACAAAAAGTAATTGATTTAAACAACTCTTATGAAGGCGCGATAGAGCTTTCAATATTAGCAGATTATTATGGTCGTGAAATTGCAGCATATGACATCCAAACCACACGATGTGACTTGTATGGACAGGTCAGCATACATAACCAGCATTGTCAAATATTCATCTTTTTGCAGTGAAATCTTGATAACCTATCTTTGTATTATTGTTCGCCAGGAAAAAAATTATCCAGAAAGAGTTATGTTAATATATGATGGACTCCATTATGATGCCTTGGCTGTATGTCACTCTATTCTTCTTTGATTTTGCCTTATTCTTGTATACATGCATTACATTTGACAATTCCTGATTGAGATTTTAAAACTTACTATTCTTTTTGTATCTTTTCTCCATGTTGGGACTATCTAAGGGGGTGTTTGAATATATGGTCTACCAGTACCACGGTGTGTTAGAAAGGTGTCCCTTCCCATGTGGTTGAGGGTTCAAGTCTTGTGACAAAAGGTGTAGGTTAGGAGTAGGATTAGAGGGTGTGTGACTTAGTCATTAAAAAAAATCTGAGGGGGTGTTTGGATGTGTTATGAAACTGATTATCTGATTATTGTGTTTGTAGTCACTATCATAAGTTTTTAGTGCTTGATATTGTGCTTGATTATCAGAGAGTAAAATAAGTTTGTTTATTTACCGTCTCTCTTAACCTAGTTTGAGAGATTTTCACTCATGTTTATCACACAACACGTTACATTTTTCACAGTAATGTTTTCTGGTCATACGTCTAGAATTCATAAATAATCATAGTTTGTCAAACACACGAACATCTGATCATGACAATTTCCACCCTAAACACCATCTTCTATAGCTTGTTTTACAATGTTGATTATTCAAAATACGTAATCACTTTCAAAACGCGCATCCAGACACCCTTTTAACTTGTTCAAGTTTACCTCATTTCCCCTTTTATAATGTGGGTGCGGGATAACAAGATATAAAGTAAATAATGATGATTGTAGGTCTCATATTGGATAAAGGTACTAAAATTGACAACCTACATCATTGATCCCCTCACAGAAGGGCAAACATACATTTATATAGTTTTTGATTTAGGCTAACATTCTTTCTTTAAAAGGCAATCCTTTTAGTCATATAATTAGGAAAAAGGCGACCATTGTCTATAGACTATAATACATGTTTTTGGCAAGTTAAAGCGAGGTAATTTGTTGAAGTTCATGTTTCATATTATGCTAATGTCATTATAGATGTCCCCTGCGGATGGAGCTCCTGAGGAGTTTGATCAAACAATTTTTGCTGTAAATCCAGATAGAACCATTGGGACATATGAAACACTTGCTCTAAATCTTGTAAAGGATCAACAAAGGTACATCCAGTTTGTAGTTCATCTTTATTTGTTGAAGAAAATAACAGTTTATTTTTGGCATGTTTTAGGAAAAGAAGTTATACTGATACCGCCAACTTCACATTGCGTTGCGGGGTTTGTCAAATTGGTGTGATTGGTCAAAAGGTAAGACATTTAAGGAAAATACACTCTTTTCTTCATAGCTAGAAGTGGTAAATTCGACCTGTTTTGGTTCATCTCTAATTGGTCAAGTTGGTAAAATCAACATAACTAAGAAAAAAGTCAGACAGATTTAAAGCTGACTAAAGAGTATTCTTTTTAAAGCATAAAATCTCCTAAATAATTTCATCAAAAAAATGGGTAAAGGTTGAAATAATTTTTTTGTTGTAATCATATTTGGCGTTAAATAAGTTTTTGAATATAATGTGTTTCAGTCCGTATTGATCCAAATGAATTGCTTTACTGGTTAGATGGGTAAAATCAACAAAGCTAGCTACAAAAAGAAATATGTCAAACCCGTGGAAAGTCATTTAAAATGAGCTTTTTAACATGGTTTTAAAAAACGGCTGAGGCATGCGCCTCGAGGCGAGGCGCCCTAAAAACGAGTCTGAGGCGACTCCTCAGAGGGTTATAATGTTTGTGCGCCTCAGGGGGCTGAGGCGCTAAGGAAAGTGCGCCTCAGGGGTTTTACCGTTTGTTTTCAATGTTTTAGGCTCTTTGTGTCAATTTCAAACATTCCATATCTTCTTAATGTGTGTTTTTGATCTTTTTGATGAATATGATGATGAAATTATTTTGTATTTTATTTTTTATGAGATATATAATTTTTATATTTTTTTTAATTCCGCCTCAGGCTTACGCCTCGGTTCGCCTCGAGGCTTACGCCTCATGAGGCGAAGGGAAAACGCCTCGAGGCTCAATTCCGTACTTTTAAACTTTGCTTTTTAATGCATGAAGCCTCCTAAATCATTTTTTAACTATCGAATAATGCAATTTTGTAACGAGATTAGACAGTAGACACAAGTAGTTATAAAAAAAATTCAACTTGTCATAAAAAGTGTTCCGGATGCGTACCAATATTACTGGTTTTGACACGAACATGTATTGTAGCCAATGACATTTTGTTTACATTTGACCTCTTTTTTGTATTTTACAATCTAGGAAGCTGTGGAACATGCACAAGCAACAGGGCATGTCAACTTTCAAGAATATAAATGAAGACATTAGGGAATCTTGAATTAATCAATCCTGTCATTTAATTGTTGTTGTAGTACCAATAAGTTTGTCTTGTTAATTTGTCCAATTTGTTGTAGACCTTTGTATCATATCAACTTTTGTCTGGACTTTGCGCTTCAAGAGGCGAAACCATAGCTTTATTTTATGTGATACTATTCGGAAGCTAAAAACTCTAGCTTAAAAGAAAGATTGATTATCATCTTCCAATTAGTTTGCAATTTGCTTCTCATCACTTTTGGTTTTATGTTCTTGATGTCAATTTGTTTGTTGGTCTTTTCACTACCATTAGCGCGATTCCTTCTATTTTTGTTGTTTTTAGTTAATGTTGTTATTAAGAGTGATCATAAACAATTCAAGTAAACTAAACTTTATAAATTTTTTTTTGTCATTTTAAAAAATTTAATGCAAACTACAATTAGAAATTCTGTATAAACAACAAAGCTAAACCGTTTTGGTTGACTTGAGCAACCACCGAGCGGTTTGTTGCCAAATCTATAATCCGTGGTTCAACCCAAAAAAGTTTAAATTTTATAAGCCTCAGGATTTGAACACAAGTTTGAATCCCAGCAATGAAACCTGGGTTAGAAGACAAGACATGAAACAAGCTAAAAAACAAGATTCATAAAGTGATAAAAGAGTCCTAAAACATGGTCCCAATTTCATAGTCTTTATGGATCCTATGCACATGATCTAAACAATAACAATAAACCAAGTTACAAGACGGAAAAACAAGCTAAAAATGGCGATAAGCAGGACCATAAACATGGTCCCAATTTCATTTCACATGCCACATCATAATCCTACAACCGAATAACAATATTGCGCGACATCTTGAACATGAATTAGTTATCCTGCAAAATAGACACTCAAGATTGAAACTTTAACGCAAAACTCGATCCACATGCCCAAGCATTAAGATCGTCTCTTTTTAGTAACACGAACGCTCGGGTTCATATCTTCTGCTTCAACACTTGGCGCAACTGTACCTTTTGGCTTTCGAACCTTGCTTCCAATAACTTTGCCTTTAAGCTATTTTTCTGCATAACTCCACGTGGCCACTCAATGCACCCTTTCATACCTTTTGTAATATGCGGGTTGCTACTGGACCCTGGTGAACTCCAGTCAGACGCGCTCACCCCGAGCTACGGTCTGGTGAAAGGTGGGTCCCGTTTGTAAGATGGCTTTCGTTTGATAACCGCCCGTTTAACCCTTCCATTGATATTATCTTGCAATTGTCACCGTTGCTCGAGTATGATGACCTCCATAAACGCGATATTGAAGAACCTTTTTTGTGAACTTTATTATTCTGTACAAGACACACTTCGGTTATTTCGGTTATTGGGGTCCCGTCGTTTTCTTCCCATTCTCTTCGGGTGCTTTTAGTGACAGATGGAACACTCCCATTGGGCGAATAATTTGACCCTTCATCTTTAACATGACTCACTGTTTCCCATCCACTCTCATCATCATCATCTTCATCTTCCTCATCATCCTCATCTACAACACCATTTTGATCAAACTGTTGAATATCTTTTGCATTCATCTCCCCAAAGTTAACTTCTTCAAAAACCGCATATATGTCATCAGGGTTCGCGGGCTCGTATTTAAAATCCCTAATTTCTTGAATACTAACCGAATTAGCACACTGTTTAAGGGTTTCGGCCGTTTGATCTCTTCTGCATCAAGATTCAATCTTTTTGAATTCAAGAAAGTTTCAAGATCCGCTACTAGCTTATTCATTTGAGAATATTTATCTTCAAGAGCTACTTTTGCATCAACAAGCTTCATTTGCACGCGTTCTTCACGCCAAACTTCCGCCATTTGTAACATTTTTCTTTCATCATCAAGTTCTTCTCTCATTTTCATGGATTCCCGTTTTAAAGCTTCGAATTCTGCTTTATCTTCACCAATTTCTTTAGCTAATTCATCACATACTTCCTCTGTTAACTCTCTTGTTTTCCTTTCCTTTTCATAATCTTGCATGTACCGTTTGGCGGATAATTTGGCATCCGATAACTCCTTGACCAACTTCGAATTTACAACTTCCATTCTTTGTCGATTTTTTCTTTCCCTGTTTAATTCGGTTTTCATATCATCAATGACAGCACGGATCTTTTCGTGCTCTCGGCTCCGCCACGCAGCACGTTCTTCATTTAACTTCTTTAAAAACTGTTCAAGCTTTTTCTTTGAAGCCCGTCTTTCGGTTTCAAGATCTTGAATGCGGCCCCGAGCTGTTTCAAGTTCTGATTCAAGCACCGACACCATTGACATCACCCCTACTTGGTCTTCAAGATGCTTTGATTCACCGTAGATCCTTTTTACATCTTCTGATGCTTTCCATGAACACGGGTCCCACTTGGTTGCACCCTCCATAGCAGAGTTCGAAAAATGGAACGTTGGTTCAAGCTAGAAGATCACAAAAGTTGAACATGAGTCGGTTCAATTGTTACACTTAAGTTAATACATCAATCAATAAAGATTGTTTTCAAGAACTAAAACTCAAAAGCTGAAAGCAATGTAAATACTTCACTAATTGCATAAAGAGGTAGGTGAAAACCATCAAAGTTTCAATATAAAAATTAATTCAAGAACCTATCTAATCAGCCCCATCGACGAAGTGAAATATAATATGATTTTTTAGAAATTTATTGAAGTTTGAGAATTTATTTATTAATTTTTAAAGTTTTAATGGTTATTTACATTAAAAAGAAAGAGGGCACCAATAAAACAATCAAACAAAAGTTAGGATACCTTTTTATGCAACTAGTGCTATATATATACAGTCTAATGTCATTTTCAACCAGATTTCTCATCTTCTAAAGATTTACAAGATCTTTGGATGTGCTTGTAAACTGATCATTGAATGTTTAGGTAAAACTGATTATGATAACAATCTTGGTTTAAACAAGCACGTCTCGGGGCACAAGGCGCACAAGCGATCAGGAACACGCCTCATGATCCATGTCAAATTTGGTTTAATTGATAAAAAGGGATGAAAATATTAAGGGTTTATTTGATAAATAGGCTAATATGTAAAAGAGACAGATGCAACTTTTGGTTGTACATAGAGCAATGCCTCACGCCTCGGCTTTTGGGACCTTAACACCCCGGAGTTTCTTGCGCTTTTTAATGCAAGACTACAAATTTATGGATTACTTGAAGTAAAAACAGATAGTGGGTAAAAAGAAGCAAGAAAACTGATTAATGAGACAAATGTAAATCACCTACATATATCTAGCTTAGTTAACTGATCTCGGTTTCCAAAACGCACATCCAAACACCTTCTAACTTAGAATGCTAACCAAACATAATGTTATAGTTCTATCAGTTTATATAATTTTCCTTCAGTATCTACATTTTGAGTCGAAAACAGAATCCATAATCGCATCATTCGTTCTTCTTGTACGACGTAAATATAAAAATAATCGATGCAAAGAAGATCACTGGGTTAATGTAGAATGTTAAACTCTTGTTTTCAACTGCTAGTCAAACTTTGACTAAATGTCAAACGAACTACTTTCATCTTCAAATTGATTAGAAAATCATAAAGTAAAAAGTACTCCATCTTGTAAAAGAATTGGTTTTAAAAGTGTAAAAAGGTGTATAGGAACATTAAAGGTCAAAGAATACTAGGTGGATCATAGTATTTGATTATCTGACTATAATAAGTGAATACCTTGTGAAGAAACTTATTTCTTGAGCTAGTAACAGAATTAGGGCTTTGTGGCACTTCTTTCATACGAGAATCAAACGATATTCTATTGTGGCGAGCAGGAGAATGGATCCCTGAATGATCCAACGCGGGCTACAACAAACACATCATTCAAAGTCAACTTCAAGGTTAAACTGATTTACTAAGTCAAAATCAAGATTTTAGCTTAAACTCATAGTTTTTCAAATTTCTACAAAAATAAGCAACTTATTATCAATCTTATAGCTACTTAAACGACCCATTCAAGTATCACACCCTCAAAAGTCAAATGTAGACTTTTCCTTTCAGGATTATTTATATATAAGAACTAAAATCCTCTATCACCAAAGTTCTTAAACTAATGATTTTTTGCTTTTCTATTAAGCAATCATTCATGCAACAACAATGGTTTTTTATGCATCTAGATTTGGGTGCTACCATACATACACCGCCCCAATCTCCATACAAGTTGTATAGAGGGCAAATAAAGGTCATACGGCCTGTATGCCCATTGTCAGTTGTATGCACCGTCACATTAGTCACTTCAGTGTCAGTCAAACACATCATACGGTCCGAATGATTTGTAAGAACAACAGCTTATACAGGTCATATGATTAGTGAGTATAACACCCATACGACCTGTATGAGACATTATACAGGCCGTTAGTGGCATGTGTATAGTTCTGACCTTACATTTTCACAGTTTGCCCAAAAATCCAAAATGGTTACATTGTTCAAGAACCCAATCACCAAGTCTAAATTAAAGAAACTTATTTAAAGAAAATACAGATTTGGGGCCAGATTTTTTCATGATTTCCAGACAAAAAAATAAATCAAAATGATGTAACCCTGATTTTAACAGTCCTTTAATTAGGGTTTGTAACTAGCCAATAAATTGGGGATAAATTACTGAAGTAAATACTAAATAGCCCTAATGATTAATATTTTCACATGATTGACAGCATTTGTGAAATCAAAGAACCCTAATTGAACAGTAATTAACTAGGGTTTATAATAACAGATCAAGAACTAATAACAAATCCACTCACATTGCAAAAACCCTAATAATTTCTTTACCTGAAGAACAAACCCATTACTCTTTGCAACATCACACAACTCCCCACCGGCGGCAACACAAACCTCCGGCAGCTGCAACCGCCACAGTCCGGCGGCCAACTTCCTCGCCGACACGGCGGCGACATCTCTCCGGCCACTTTTCCGGCCACTTCTCCGGCCAGAATCCGACTGTTTCTCACTCCCAACATCAACATCCTTCACTTCATCATCTTCCTCCACTTTACTCTCAACAAACTTCCACCGGAGCAAGGGCGTCTCCGGCCGAGACCCCCTTTTTCCGGCCGCCGGAGCTCCGTCCCTGTGGGTCTTCACCCTCACCCCACCGCCGGAGTTTCTTGTTTTCCGAACAGATTGCTTTCTTGAAGTGGGTTTTTGCGCAAGATCCGAATCTGGGGTAAAGTTTGAAACTTTCGACGAAATGGTCGCCGGAAGATCTGTTTTTCCGGTGATCTTCATCTTCTCCGACGAGATTCAGCCATCGGTGGAGGTTTTGAAGGGTGTTTTTGGGTGAAATGATGGTGAGAATGACTGATCACCGTGAAAATGGAGCTCAGAAGAGTGAAGAAACAAGATTGAGCTGATGATTCCTGAAAGATTTCTTGAGAAAGCGATGTTTTCTCTCTCACACTCACTTTATCTCTCTCTCACACACTATGAAGAGAGTATGAAGATGAACACACACTGTTTTAGTAGAGTGTTTGTGTGTGTGTGTGTGTGAAGTTGAAGTATAGGGGGGTCTAGTGTAATTTGTAAAGTTTGAAATTGAGTACACAGTGAGTTACAATAATGGTTCCTAGAGTATTCAATTATTACAATATTGTCGGCTTCTGAAATTATTGTTACATTTTAGTCCTTGAAAGTTGAAAGAGTTATCTATGGAAATTCTCCATCCAACCATTATTAGGAGCTGTCGTAAAGCTGCCGAATGATGTTCAGAAAAGATAAAGACAAAGGCTCGTTTGAAAACACGGGTGGTGACAATGAAGAAGCAAAAACTTGAATTTGTATAGATCCGGACACAAGCTACCCGAATGATGAAATCTAAACACTTCTGACTAGAAATGATCTACAAAACGGAACATCGTCGGTCTCGCTACATGAAAGGAAATCTTGTCGTGACCACCCTTCGAAGAGAGAATGAATATTTGTGCAATCTAAGATAAACATTACGTAAGAGGGAGATAAAGTATAAAAAGAGTGAATGATCAAAATACCTATCATCACTAGTATATATACTTGATGTTGGCGCCTGTTATTTTTAGGCTAGTGGACCTCACACGATGTATAATAGTTATGATAACTACAATGGAAGATTTGATTGGAAGTCGTTTAACATACCCTCCACATAGCTTGCTAAGTAGGCGTAGCATCATGGACAAATCCCCGCACATCAAAAGGTGTTATCAAGCTTGCTAAATAGGTCGAGATACCGTCGTTATATCCAATCTTATTTATTGATCTGGTATCATGTCGCTTTATTTTAGGTTATCAAGTAGTATGATAATTAGGTAATCAAGTTAGGTTTTTCCTTAAATTATTCATTTGTACTAAGATTCTAAAAGTGTTAAAGATGGTTTATAAATATTAAATAAAAGATAAATAATAGAGGTAAATGACCAATTCACTTTACAAAGTCTGTTTCAAGTTTCAAACTATTAAACTTACTTTTCAAACCATGAAGAGATGCATAAAAGTCCTAAAAACAATCTAGATAACTTTTTACTTTAATTTTAACCATTTATTAGCACCTAAAAGAATTAAAATTGAAGCAACTATATATATACTACCTTATAATGCATATTTTTAAGGTAAAATTGATATTTATTTAATTCTAAAACACTTATCAGGACATTTTGGGTATTTGATAATTATGATACTTATGACTAAACTTTATTATTTAATGACATGTTATTTAGTATGCTTCAAAGATTAAATATAAACATTCACAAATTAAAAAATAAATGCATTATTAACTTAAATGTATATAAACTAATATATTTATAAACTCATATTTAAGTTATTGATATAAGAAACTCTAGATAAAAAAAATTATCAATTACACACACATATATAGGCACTTATACTTTTATGCTAAGATATAAATGTTGCATATAAACTAAAATTAGTACAAAAATAAGATGTTATTAAGGCACATGCAAATATTATGTATTGTTGTACATTTGGCAATGATGTATATGTAAATCATCATTTACCATGTAAGATTGAATGCATTAAATGTTGGGAATGTTCAAGTAAACATAGACAAAAATAAAATAAAATAGCTTTATCTTAATATATCAAATGTGTTCTATACATTATACTATTATAGTGTAACATTTTTTAAACGGTATGAATCTTCTAAAAAGAGATTGATTAAAAAACCTAACAAAATTCAAAGAAAAAAAAGTTACATATACAATATGAAATTGCATAAGAATGTGTAAAGATATAACAATTTAAACTTAAGACATAAATCATACCCCATCATGAACAATGGGTATCCCACTAATAGATATAACAAAAATGTTATATGTGATAACACTTGCATTTGCATTATCTTGTTCTTGCCCCCATTTTTGACCCGGTGGATGCCCGACCTTAATTAATTAAATGTCTAAATAATTTATGTGTGTGTGTATTTGTATGGGGGGTTGGACGGATGATGCATTGAAGATGGATGAGGATTTTTTATTTATAAACCATCCACTTATATTTAGAAATTATATTATTTAGAGGTTGGGTCTTATGAATATGTTCTCACTCATGTTGGTGTTGTTCATCTCTATCCATGTGTATATTATTTCTTTTTCATAAACACTAATGAATTTCTCCACCTCTCATTATAGTGTCTCACGAATGCACCTCCTCTCCCTCTCATCCGGTGGCGGAACTTAAACATCCCCGTATGGGGTGGGGGCGAAATTATTTTTTTAGGGGGAATAACTCGATATTTATATAAAAATATACACTACGGGCTAAAAATTTACACTACCGGACTAAAATTTAACACTACCGATGAAAAAAATAAGGGGGCGGCGGCCCCCCCGGCCCCCACTATTCTCCGCCCTATGCTCTCCTCTACCTATCTCCTTCCTATTGACGACAGGTCCCTCGCGAATGATAACAAAGGCCCTCGTTAGAACTAAGTGTATGTTTGTGTAAACTATATAACTTTTAGGATATAAATAGTTATATGTTGCACTTTAGAAATGAGTAATTGATGAATATGTAACCTCATTAGCTTAATGTTTTATACTCAAACCTAGTTAGCTTTCAAACACTTTGTTGTAACTTATTTAATCACAAGTTAAAAAGAAACTTCTAATCAAATGACCAAATCATGAGAACTAAGTACCATTTAGTACAAATAATACTGCTTTTTACTAAGATCGGCTAAAAAATTACGTGTTTATTTGTATTTTCAAACATGTTTTTCTTTCATAAAATATTTTATTGACACTTGATGTGATAAATATCATATATTACTAGGTTAATAAATTCACGCTTTGAAACGAGTATGACCATTAGTGTATGAACCATCATTCTACACATTTTTTTATATAACTTATTATAATGAATGATATAAATATTTTTGTTTTAAAACATGGAGAATACATGAATGTTTTAAATATACACACACACACATATATATATATATACATATATATATATATATATATATATATATATATATATATATATATATATATGTGTGTGTGTGTGTATTGTATAAATGATCTATTATTATTTACCATCATAACTTTAACTATTTTCTAACGGCTAATACTTTTATTAGTTTTTAATGTTTTACTTATTGATTGTATTATCATTTCATTGAAATAGCCAAATTCAAGAACAAATCAATATGTTGCAATAAGTGTTTATATATTTAACAGTTCTAAAGCATTCACACTAGTTTCCTCATCCTCATTCTTATATTTATATTAAAAATACTACTTTTTTACTTACTTTTTCAATTAAATAATATATTTTTTAATATTTTTGTCATTACATTTTCTTTCTGCTTCACTTACAACCACTTTTAAAAATATTAAAAAATTTATGGGGTTGTACCGTAAGCATACGGTACAACCCTCATAAATTTTCTCTCTCATTCGGTACAACCCCCATAAATTTTCTCTCTCATTCACTCACAACAACTAACAACCATCCCTTATAATATAGGATACACACTTACATAGAAAAAAGGAAATCTACTGTGAATGCTCTTACGAATAAGAATACTGATGTTAAATTAACAACAAAACATAAATTTTACATGGAATTTATGCAGCTATAATGGTTTTCCAAGATCCGGATTTAGATGTAATAATGATGTTACTAATCATGATTAATTTACTATGTAATTGTTTATGTATTTGATTAATCATGTGCTAACACTTAACACCATAAAACGTAATGTTAAAGGGGTTAAACCGCAATTGGATTATATTCTAAGGATCAAAAGCAACTATATTTATTACCATTTACGACAACCGAAAATTATAGGCCCTCGTATTGTGGCCATTAGGCATGTGACCATTTCGATTTTCACTTTCTTTTTATGTTTTCTATATAACATATCATTTTAAACTTTATTTTATATAATTCATCAAGTGAAAAACTAGAGCGCTACAACGCGAGTGTTGAAATCTTGGCTTGATTTCAACAGGATATTAGTATTCATTTCTTGAAAAAAAATTCTATTTAAATATGAAGAAAAATAAACACTAATCTCGAATTTAATACAAAGAAAAATTTTACCTAATAATAATCAATATTTTTAAACGTTTCATTAATATCACTCAGATATTTTTCATCCTTTGAAGTTACTCGATTTTTATTAGGCATTTCAATTTTGTATAATTTTTCTAAGTCATAAAAGGAATTGATTTTTTACAGGAAGTTTGGTAATATTAGAGAGTAAACATTTTGAATAATTTTAGGACGACATTTGTGAAACTTGGTTGTTGGGTAAGATTTATATATAAAATAAAAAACTGAAAAAACAAAAAAGTTAATTATCAATAGAAAGACTTCGTGGGTAAAAGATTTAAGCAAGTAGATCCACAAAAAATACATGGTATAGGAAGATAATAAATATTAAATTACTATTTTAGCTCATAAGGTTTGGCTTGTTTAACACTTTCAGTCAAAAAAAATTATTTGACATATCAAACTCTAAGGTTGTAATTTTGTAACAATTATAGTTCCTAATACTAACTCTGTTAAATGTAAGGATATTTGAGTAATTTTACTTTTAAAGGACTATACAGGTAACTTATTAATAATATTAGATAGTTGTTGACCATTAGCTAATTTATTCAGAAAAAAAAAAGTTGGCCAATTAATTTTTTTTTTCACATCAGCTCTTGTTCTTTAATCTCCCCTTATAACCGTTTTTCTTTGGATGTTCTTGATTCATTAACATGTATTCATCTTTACCACTAATCATGTTCTTACAAAACTTTGGAACCCATGTTGCATATGTTGGTTTTAATTCTAACACATTTTTTTTTCATTCATACCCAAAAATCTGAACCAATGTTATAAAGACCATTTTTTGCTGCATGGTTTACATTTTTGCAAAACCCAAAAGAACCAACGTATTTCATAAAAGATAATATGAGATAAATTCATTATTGTGTGTTAGAATCTAACTGTTGGATTGTTGGTAAATTAAGGTTTCTATGTTGCAATAAACATGTGTTTGAGCATAAAAAAGGGTATTGTGCCTCACAACATCATATCCAAAACATTAAACGGTATAAACTATATTTCGGGTTTTTGTTGATTGGGTTTCCGTTTCTTCCTCAAAGGTAAAATGACTAAAATATCCTTATATTTAACAAAAACATTAACAAAGTTAATGTTAATGACAAAAACCGTTAACAAAATGCAACCTTTGGTCTAATATATCAAAAGATTTATTTTTAGACTGAAAGAGTTGAAAATATCAAATCTCAATAGTCAAGATACTAATTTACTCTTAATTATATTTGGCACTTGATATTTCATTCTTTTATAAATATGTGTAACATATGACTTTTTACATAGATCTAGCGGTTGACAATTTTCAAAAATCAAAGCTGATTAGTATATTTAACTGTTTGAATCAAGAGCTATTAGTATTGTTGGCTTAGTTATGAGCTCGTTGATCAGACACAAATGAAATAACAAGCTCTAACTTTTAAATGCACAAACAAACAGTGACTACGATCAATTTGACCAATGTTTGCCTCTTTCCATAAGCTGATGACCTTCAAAGTTGCTGGTTTATTAACAGATCCAGTCGTCTAACAAAATGTTCTGAAAACCTTATCGGAATGCTCCATATGTTAAAACGATTAAACCTATAAACATCTGTATTTTCGGTTAAGGTATGGTATAAAAAAAATGTACACAAACACTAATAAATTTTAAACGTAAAACTAACAGTAAATGATTTTTAAAAAAATATATAAATATATTGGTAAACAGAATAAATAAATAAAAACAAATAAATAAAAGACAAAGAGCTAACGTCGGTACATGCAGATATATGGGGAGTGACAGAGGCCCCACAAGTGTAGTGCCACGTGTACATGTGGAACATGGAGCCATGTTGTGTTCCCCATTGGATACTTTTTTTATGATTAGAAAATAAGATATTCCAATTTACGATTTCATATTTATTTATTTATTTTATTTTATTTAGGTGTTTTGAAAATAACTTTTGATGAATCCTAGGCGCTTTTCACATCCACATTCCATTTTTAAACTTGTTATCAATATTCTATTTTTAACAAAATATATCTTTTAAAAATAATTTTTTAAAACGGCTAAATGTTACTACCACCGAATAGACTCGGCGATTTTGCACCGCAAAACTGATTACTGAATTGCATCTTCCAAATCAAAATCTTCAAGTCCGACGACCATTGATTCTTTCAAACTCTACAATTTATTCGGATTAGCGTACCAGTTTTTGAACTTAGTTCTTGTATTACGCGTTTTCAGTAAATGAAGTGTGTAAAGCCGATTCGTGTAATTGGATTTGTATGAAAACTTGAGCATTAATTATATTATATTGAAAAATACTTTTTTTAATGTTTTCTCTAAATGTTTTCAAAGAGAAAACCAATGGATAGTGACTGAAGGGATATTTTATTTTTATTTTGCAATTTGTAATGATAATTAAAATATTTTTATTATGTATGTGACATTGATTTGATTTTATCATTTTATTGTACGATCCAATCCGACTCGACTAACTAGACCTACTTTAAGTAGACCAAAAGTTTTCATATTCAGCTATATACAATCGACCTTTAAAAATTTCTGACCTCTATGAAAGATTTTTATAGATCCAGTATTGGTGCATGTATTCTTGATAATGTTCTTCATGTATGGTTTAATGCATGTAGACTAACATTTGTGTTCTTTTAACGTGTTCTTCACTAGACCACATGCATTGATTATCAGATGTGGTGCAAATGGTTAATGGACCATGATGCATATGGTTTGTTGGTATTGTTTTTGAAATGTAATCACCTACACGACAACTTGGAATCACTATTATTATAAGAGTCATATTTCCTATCATTTGTTTGTGACAACATCAATCGTTTTCCAATTTGAATCCCCTGGTATTGCGCCACACTTGTCAATCCCATTGCTACAACTTGCTTGAATTCCCCAAAAAACGACCCGGGAAACTGATCCGAATAGACTGTTATAATCCAGTTCTCGGGCTTGATTTTCCTACATTCTGGCACTGGAGTCGATCAGGTTTGTTGTGAGTATGACTAATGTTAAAAAGATATTTAAAATTATACTTTTGAAACATGTTAAAAACATCTAATCGAACACTAATAATTGATTACATGTGATGATACATGTCATCATCATGTTCTTCCGCCTATCCACTTTCCCGTCTAAATTTTTTTATTTATTTTTTTAAATCAAATAACTAATTTTTAATTTTTTCCCTTTCTCTCTTATATTATAAATCTAAGTCCTTTTTTTATATCAATAATTATTAAAAACTTATTTTTCATTAAATAAAAACTATGTGTTTTGATTAAATATACACTTTTTCAAAAACAAAATGTTTTAAAACTGTGATATTTTTCTAAATAACATAACTTTTTAAAATTATAAAATATTTTAAAGTCGATCATTTAAAAAAAATAAAAGGTTTATATAAAATCATTTTTTACAAAATAATTTTTTTAAAAGTTAATTAAAACCTGGAGTTCAAACAACGAGATATTGATAAAAATGTAATTTTTTTAAAATAATAAATTTTTAAATCAAAAGTTTTAGAAATAATACAAATGTTTTATCACCTAATCGAAGTACTTACTCATACTTAATTTCAATCATATCTCATATCAAAATAGCGTTTTACAGTTTCTAACTCATTATTAAAATAATATTTTATATTTTTTTATTCAACCCGTATAATACACAGGTTTATAACATAGTAACCTTATATTTATCCATGTTCCAAAGTATAATTTATCTACAAGCTGCGATATATAATTTGTTAAAATTGAATTGTGTTTTGTTTTTCTTTTATTTTATTTTATTTTGATATAACTTATAAATAGTCTTTTCTTTTTATCTTTTGAATTTTATTACAATTGAATACATAGATATTCCAATAACATGATTATTTAAAGTTATATTACATCTTATAGTTTATTATAAAAACATAGTAATAAGGAATCCAAGAAATACAATCTCTTTATAGATTTACATGATTAAAGATTTTCTTTTTGTTATTTGTGAAATACATGAGTAAATTGCACATATATTGAAATCAAATGAAGAACAATATCAATAATTAAAATATAGCCCCAAGTTAAAAGAAACAAAAAATAATCTAGTTAATCCATTTAGAAAATAATAGTGTCATGAAAATATATTCTTAATCAGATGAATATATTGAACTTACGTAATTATGTTGATTTTAATTTAATTTGAAGGACAAACGGCACAACGGCATTAAAACTAAATACGGGCCCGTACACAGTTTATTAATTTGGGCTTTAAAAACTTATGTGGGCCTTACAGACTACAGAGTTTGTTAATTTGGTTTTTACGGGCAATAATATTATGTGGGCCGTACACAGTTATTATTATGGGCTCTGAAGCTATTACTAAAGCATTAAAATCTACATTGACTGTCAGGCCTCATTTAATGGGCTCAAAGCAAACTTGGGCTACGTACAAGATGAAGATACAACGTGAACTATAAAATGTTTTTAAAAATGCGTATTAATTAAAAAATGGGTTGTTCTTATATTAATTAAATGGTTTTTAATTAAAAATAAAACTACTTCGAATGGTCAAAATGTTAGAAATTCATATCATGAGTAAATAAGTCTCGAGTTAAACTGGTCGAGCTCGAGTTAGCTTAAAGCAAGTCAAAGGTTGAAATACGTACATATGTATGCATGTAATTATGCATGCATGTATGTACATACGTCATGTATATGTTTGTATGTGTATGCATATTTATTTAATGGAGTGTTCAGTACGAAACTAGTATTTGGTAGATAACTATAAAATCAAACAAAAACCTATCTAGAACTTCGAGAGCGAAAGGGGAGCGGTTATGCACTTTTATAATCATCTAATCATAGTTTAAACAACAAATACAAACGTTTATGCGATTATTAGAGTTCCCTATTTTGAATAAGTTTAATGTTGAATGACTCTTTATACGCACTAATATATGTATGAATATAGGTATATAACAATAGACAACTTTCTAAAAGTAACATCATTAAGTATCTTCAATGTTAGATTGCACCATGTATGAGTCCTCAATATACGCATCGAATTTGAAAAAGAAAATTGTGGTTTTCGGCTTTCAAGTCGGGTTAGAAAGCAACTAGAATTCAGTTTTGAATCAAGTTATGAATTTGTGAGCTTCAAATTAAACAGAACACCCCAATATAATGTGTGTGTGTTTTAAATTTTAACGAAGCTCATATATCTATGAAGATGATATATCTATCCTTGAATTATCATGAATTGAGTTACATATCTGAATTGATCTTCTAGTTCAAAGTCCAAAAAAACCGTATTAAAGAAACTAATTTAAATAACCCGAATAACTGAAAAACCGATACCATAAACACCTCTGTCACTACTTAAATAAGTTGTTAGTAATTTTGTATATATATAAATGATGAAAGAATGTTTAATATTAAAATTAAAATATAATAATATTAAAGCAATCAACGGTATAGGTGGTGCGTATATATAGTGGGGCAATGGATTGGCCTGTACTAAAATCTTACAAAGTAGAGCCATTTAAGGCAAGTGGGTCCTATAAACCCGCGTTACATTAAAATCCAAGGTATACAATTCATATGTAATTATGTTACTTGTATAGTTTATTTTGTAGCAAAGCCGTCTAGTATAATAGTATGAGGTTATGGTTTGAGTGTGTTACTAAAATCTTTTAGGTCTCAGGTTTATACAAACTTAGGAGGGTTTTCGTTGAGCGGTGAGTTTTTTATTGATGGTGTTTCTGGGTGGGTCAAGCCAAGATAGGGCTGTAAACGAGCCGAGCCAGGATGGGTTCGAGCTCGAGCTCGAAGCTTATCGAGTCGGCTCGGCTTGAAAATTTTAACGAGCTGAAAACACTGGCTCGAGTTCGGCTCGTGAAAAGCTCGAGCCGGCTCGATTTAAAAAAAAAACTTTATTTTTTCACATTAATTTATATGAAAACACAAAAAATATATATTAGGGCTTTTACCTTTTGTTGAGTACTCCGTATTTAAGGGAATAAAGATAATTATTTTGAATAAAAATAATTTACTATCAAATTATATATTTTCTAAACAAAAAACTTAATGTTTCTAAAAAGAATCCATTTTTATTTTAAGAAAACCTTTTTAAAATCTAATATAAAAATAATAATCATAATAATAATAATAATAATAAAATAATAATAATAATTAATATTATATATAATATTATATCATCATTATTATTATTATATATATATATATATATATATATATATATATATATATATATATATATATATATATATATATATATATATATATATATATATATATATATATATATATACACCGAGTCACGAGCCGAGCCGACGAACTGAGCCACGAGCCGAGCTTGAACTGAGCTAACCCTTGCTCGAGTTCGGCTCGTTTAGAATTCGAGCCGAGCCGAGTCGACTCGTTTAGATACGAGCTTTTTTCGAGCCGAGCTTTTTTAGAGCGAACTTCGAGCCACGAACTTTTTATACAACCCTAAGCCAAGAGAGTCAATATCAGTATGAATAGTTTACATCCCGTCACATGAAGTTCACTTGGATATTTGAGATAGTCGTTAAAAAAACTTATATTTTGTACTTGAACATTCTGATAATAAAGTAATGTATCATATAATTAAATGATTGTAGATTCAAATCTTTAGAATGCATGTCAAAAGTGGTGTATGTGTAAAGCATAGGTGTGTTTACTAGTAAAAGAAATTTATGTTTGAGTTTCTCAATATTTGAATTATAGCAAATTTATTAATATTTACTATAAAGAGGGTAAGAAACACATGGAATTGTTTCACATGTTACAACGTGTGTTATTAGAAACGTATTGTTATGTAAATATCTAACTCATTTTTTACTTTTCTTACACGTGAAGTATTTTGGCGGGTATTTATTTTTTTCACGTATTTTTTAATTTCTTATGAAATGGATCCGGTCTCTACATTACAAGACATTTCTATGATACGTAACATAATGAATACATAAATTGTTGTGTATTTAATCCTATATTTTTTACCAATTGAACAGACACTCTTAATTCTACATTTAGGTATTTTCAAAATAATAATCAAACATACAGTCTGCAGGATTGAAACCCTAAACAAACCTTTAGTCCTGTATTAAGGTTTATATATAAACACTATCTTAATATTTTATAACATACACTAGTTTGTATTTACATATTTATTAAAACAAAACAAAAATATGAAGTCAACTATTCACGTGCATGGGCGCCAAATTGGGCGACAATTATAATTGGAAATTTGGTGGGGGCTTATATTTTCAAAATTCAAACTATTTCATTTTTTGTTTTGAAACCTCTCAAATAGTTGAAACCAATGATTGCTCACTTAATTGATATCTATACAAGCAACTATGATAATTATGAGTTAAATAAATAGAAAGTGTCACATAACATAATAAATGGTTAAAATGTTAAAATTATTTACATGTCGTTTGAGTGTCACATACCTGTACCGAGATAAGCCTCAGTATTATCATGTTTATAATAAAAGTTTATAGGTTTTTGTTTTGCTTTGTGTTGGACTTGTTAGCAAGTAGCCATATTAATTTCTTGACTAATGTGGTATTAATAAGAGTATGCACCCATGACACCCAGTACACTCTTGAGCGTGAAACCATCTCGACACTGCATATGACACATGGTGTGATATCCGATTCCCACCACCTTTACAATGGACACATTTATTACTTTAGAAAAGACGACAACACCACATAACACAAGGGCATCACATGATATTGTGGTTTGTAACAGGCTCATCTCAGTGAGCGCCAAAAGCAGTATATGTCTAAGTAGGAACCGGTCTTTCCTCACTTTTATGATCAATGTTCAATAATTTCATCTAACTTTGAAATCAGCAAGGGAGTGACTTAACTCTTGGTCACAATTATACACTCATGAAAAAATGTTACTATCTTAATTGTTAGACAAGAGTGACCATACTTTTGTCTATACTATTAATTAAATTGATAATTACTTGTGTGATGTGTTTGGTACTTTTAACCAAACATTTTGTTATGCTTTTCAAAGGTGGGGGAGTGCATTCAATTTTTGGCCACTTTTAAGCTTTCTCTCCTTCACTATGCATTAAATAGACTATTAACCATCCTTAAAGTGTTGGGATACATCTTTTACAAGATGTTTGCCTAACTTCGCACAATCATCTATTTTAATGTAGGTTCTTGGGTTTGCGCCTTTGCGGTGTCTTGGGTTTCAGAATCTAGCAATCTGTTTACGAGCGAAATGACAAAAGAGAAGTTATGTTGATTCTTTTGAGATGAATCATCAAAACTTGATGACGTCGAACTTGTATTTGATAAATTTTCAATGAGAAAGTTGGACATCATTTGTTTTTCAAAGAGGAGAGAGTATTGTAAAATTGATGTATATAAGTCGTGTTAAAATAATTTATAGTGAAAAAGTAATAATCTTTTAACGTTTAATGTTCTTATAGTCGTTGAAGGAGAGGTCAACGGTCTGGAGACATTTACACGCAAAGTATCACCTCGGTTCAAACTCCCCGGAAATTATCATATTTCTCTGATATCACAGAGGTGGGGTGGTGTTCATGTGAGTATCGTCTCAATACCCATCCTAGCCCGCCTCCACTCCGTTAGTACGTTTGGTTATTTTATTAAAAGAATATAATGAAACATGGATATGGATATGGATATGGATAAAATAATGTACGGACTCGGGTGGTTGGTGGATGTGTGATTAGTAGGTGGGATGGTGTAATAGTGATTAATCACATGATTAGAATTAAATATAGAAGTAATGAAAATAATGATGAATTGACGACAAAAGAGATAATTACTATATTTTAAGAATTAATCACCAACTATTCTAAATATACATCCATTTATTTTCAAATAACGTTATACATTCAATCTTTTATATTTAAATTTATCATCTATTAGATGATGATGTGAGGACATTTAATGGTAAGATTCATTCTTTCAGTTCAAGAGGTTGAAAATTTGAATAGATGGATAAATGTAATTTGCTATATAATCTTTTTTTTATTTATGATAAACTCTATAATCATAACATCATCATTCCTTAAATCCAATGTGACATTTTTATTTGTGACGTCCATTTAATTAAAATTTCGACGATGACTTAAGATATTGCTTTATTTGTATTGTTTAATTTGCCAAACTAACTTTCATAAACAAACTTTACGTATTATATAATCCAATAAAAGCTATACATATTTTATTTTCCATATCATAGTAATTTTATGTTTATTTTATATAAAGCAAAATATAGTATTTGTTCTAATCATTCATATCATTAAAAAAAGTATTCGATGACTCAAAATGATTTGAACTTCTTGTGTATCTTATGATACTTATTTTTCACAATGAAATATATCAACATAACATATAAAACTATTTTATAATCTAATCTTTCTACATAATCACCCTCTTCTATCATCAACTAACTACTAATCCAACATAAGTTTTTCTAAAACAAAGACTTATCTACTTGACAACTCCTCGTAACAACTCATGCATATACCTTAGAGCATTCACATCCCCGTCCCTATATTTTTGTGAGTGTTTTTTATATTACACGGAATGGTTATGAGTAGTTATGAGTAGAGGAAAACAAAACTATTATTGTTCATCTGTATATTTGATAATAAAACTATTCAATCTTTATATTTTTTTGAAAATAATTGTGAGTGTAAGAGCAAAAAAAAGTAATAAAAGATATAAGATATATTATTTAATTGAACATAATAAAAAAATAATTTTTAATATAATTATATAGATGATGATAATGAATATGATGTAAATGTTTTTATAAGGTTTAAACACTTGACCTCTTGAATTGAAGAGAAACATATTACCACCGTTGTATCGTCTTGAAACACAAAAGGAACATAAGTAATGGACTATTTTTTAATTACATAAACTAATTTATTAGTTATTATATTTAACTCTACATACATACCATATAAAATGTTAATTTAACAAACACATCTTAAAGTGATTATTTTAACATACCCATCTAAAGCTTTTTCTATAAAAAGGACATTATTTGATTTAGTTGGCTTTGTTAGTTACATGCCAACAACCATTTCACATTGGAGGTGCACTAGACACCCTATAAGAAAGCATCAAATCACCATATTCGTGTTCACACTTGCTAGATCCGATTCTTAAACTCTTTTCACACCTACAACAAACCGGTTCAACCGCTAGACCGGGTTTAAGACAAAACATTTGTTATCATGTTTATTTTGCATATAAATAGTCAAAGCTTTATCTAATTATGGTTGATATAAAGAATTGGTCTATATCCTATAACCTCTATCTTATTATTGTTATTTTGTAATGATTATATAAAATAATAATGATTATATATGTCTTTTTAAGTGAAGATACTTATTTCTATAGCAAATAAACAACAAATGAATTCAAAAGTTTCTTTTATATTATTAAGAAAAAAGGCCATGCTTTTGTTTGTTTAAAGTAAAGCAAGATTTCACTTAAAAATCTTTTGGAAAGGGGAGAATCAAAGTAGACCCTATTCCAATCTTCATTCTAATAAATAATAAGTAAATATTATTATTATTTTTGTTTGCTATAACTTTGTTCTAAGAGGATTTCAAGAGTTTATTTATCTTGAAATATATCTTATTAAAACATGTATAATTATAAAATTCTATTATTTAAGCGATAAAAAGCTGTTGATTGCGCTTTAGTCTTGAACATTCTTTATGACTTAACATATCTCATATGCACAATTGATATGAAATTATCAGAGGTATCATAATCGTCTTCTCTGAGGCTTATATTCTTTAGACGATTCATCTTGCCATCTTGAATGAGACATGATTGTTTATCATACAATTGAAACATTGAACTCTTGATACCAACTAATATTGTTTGTTTTTCATTGAGAGTTCACCACTTTGTTTTCGGTTACATGAACATAGACTTCTCAGTAAGTCGCACACTACAAAATTTATCCACCATCAAGTATGCTTAAGAGTAAAATTCTTCTAATTCTTATCGTGTAAAACTTCTTTCATTAAACACACTTAATTGTGAAATTTAAAGACAAGATGATAATGCAATAAGAGTATTAGACATGTACCATACCACTATTCCATGTATGTGAAAGGAATAAAGTGTCGCTTTAAACGCATAGTTGATCAGAAAATCCAATCCTAATGTAAATAAAAGTGGAAACGAAGAAGTTGTTTTTAATTCCATTCAATTATGTCAAATTAACGTATACTAGTATTTACCATGCGGGCGTTGCCATGTCACGCATTTATACCGAATGAACGTCATAGTGAATGTTTTTTATGTTTCTTGAAAGAGACGACGTAATGTCCCGAATAACTCCAATCTGTTGATCGTAGGTCCCCTCGGTGGCGAGGAAACGGCGGTCGGCCACCTCCTCCACCGCCACCGGCTATCGGTTACACCCTTGTCTGTCCAGAACAACTCCAATTCTTTGATAGTAGGTCCACTTGGAGGACCGCCATCAAGGAAAGATGACACACAGAAGGCGAGGATACGGTGGCCGGCCACCACCACCAGCACCATGAGTTACATTATTCTTCTATCCAAAAGATTTTCCCTTTTATGTATGTATATAAAAGGTGGGTATGGAGGACCAAAATGAAAAACCTTATAAAATATGTGGTCAAAATACAAACAACAAAAACCCAACTATTCATTTAGTTTGATTTCAAACTATATATAATTATAATTACAATAATTATTATATAATAAACTTTAGCAAAATGGATTTTATTTATCTAAAATATTGAACAATATTAATCCCAACTGATAATTTAATCAGTATTATTTTCAACTTTTGATTTGTTATTAATAACAGTCTCAGTTCCAATGTTCGTTAAATCCGTAGTTTTTTTATGACATATCACATGACATGGCTAGTGACTGACGTATAACATTGTTATAACTAAAAATATAAATATATTACTCAATTTTCTTTTTAAAAAAGAACATTTTTTGAAATTTATTCAACTTAACCCTTTTGTCATTGGTTAAACAACTTAGAGATAAATAAACACAAAAATTGAGTGATATATTTATATTATTTATTTTACATCATGTTACATGTCATATCACGAGAAGTGTTACGTGCCACGTCATAAAAAACTAATGAACTTAACATAATCAAAAGTTAGAATTAATAATGGTTAAATTTTTAATTAAAATTATAATTAACCAGTCAGGTAAAAACTTGGATTATTAAAATTCATTTCTCTAACATTAATTTTAATATAATAAAAAGGTAATGAATTTGTTGGTCGGTTGGGATAAGGTCAAACCAATTCTCACCACCTGCCACGTAGGACACACTTCATCATCCTACGTGGCAATCCATATCACCTCAACCTATACATACACCCTCTTCACACCTATATATACACACACCCATCATCACTCCCATAATATTATTTCAACATCTCTGATTTCTTTATAAACTTCAAAACTTCATCACAAAATCACAAACCAAATGGGAAATTGTGTACGGAAAGATTCCGGCAACCACTGGGGCGGCGATTACTGGGGTTCGCCGGAATCATCGCCGGAATATTCCCTACTCTCCGGCGAATCTTGCACTGAAACTCGAAAAAGAGTCGCCGGAGATGCGAACTCCGGCGGCCGGAGTTCAACTTCCGGCGAGAAACGGCAGGCGACGGAGGTGAAGATCAAGATCACGAAGAAACAGTTGCAGGAGTTATTGGGTATGAAGGAGATGCAGGGGTTGACGTTGGATCAGGTGTTGACTTTGCTGATCAACGGTGGTGATCAGGTGTTTGACTTTCATCGACGGTCGTGGAGGCATGAGCTTTACAGTATACCTGAGTGATCCTCTACGGCTCTACATGTATGAACGTATGTTTAGGTAATTAGTAAGTAGTGGAGGTTTAGATGATTGTTGTATATATACACTTTTTGTTTTGTGATTGTGGTTTAGATGTGTTGATGTATATATTTGTGTTCGAGCCGAAGCACGAGTGCTCGGTGACATCAGACTAGCCCGATTTGGCTCGAGCCGGCCCTGAACAAGGCTTCCTTGTTGGAACTTGTCCCTGTGTGGACCGGTTTCGAGACAGTTTATGGGTTAGTTTTTGTTTTTTTTGGTGTGTTGAAAGTTTAAAATATCAAGATATCTTGTTAGTTCTAGATGTTTTGTATAGGTTTAGATGATGGATCAAACTTTTGTAATCACTCTTTGTAATTATAATTTTGATGATATAATATAATGCATTGAGTATATGATGAGTTTATGAATTGCATGATATATTGTATCTCATAATATATGTGTTGATTTATGAATGATTGCAGGAAACATTAAATGAGTCAAGTTGGAAAAACTGACTAAGTGTTAGAACAACTGCGGATGAGTAAATGGCTCTTCCGTAGATGTTCTCGGTAATACAACTGGTGTACATCCGTAGATCTCCTGCGGAAGAACAACAACAGCTGAACAAGTCCAAAGATCAAGTGAAGCTACTGAAGGAGAGATTGCCACTGAAGAACTAGTACAAGAACTCCTGCGGAAGCACAATCACAGAAGAACAAGCCCAGAAGACCAAGTGTTGCAGCGAAAGACTAAGTACCTGCGGAAGAATAAATTCCTACGGAAGACTGTTTAACACTTGAATGATTTCACATCATCAATTAGTCAACAGAAAGTCAATAAGTCAACGTGACAGATCAACAACATTAATGATAGCAAAAGACATTTAATTCAAGCGAAGATATTACATCACATCAACAATATTATTTGTGTTTAATTAATTGTAAATCACGAACTCCTATGCCGATAAATGTGGCAAGGATTCAGATAGCTATAGGAAGTTAGCTTAATTATAGCAACAGGATAGCGAAAGATTAGCAATGTTTTAGGAACATAATAAGATCTCTATATAACAAGAGATAAAGCACATGTAACACAAGATGATCAACAGACGATCAAGCAACATTAGATCATATAACAATCATAACAATAGAATCAATAGCAGCAGAGGTATTACAATCGATTGATTGTAATTATTGAGCAATCGTGGTTTGATTATTATTATATTTTGATTGTTTTTTATATTGTTTGATTAATTTCAAGTTCATTAATCAATTAAACAGTAAGTATTGGTAATTCCGCAATCAATACTTGTTAAAATCAAATCTGATAATTCATATATCGATCCCTGGATTCTCACAAGTGGTATCAGAGCTTGGTGCTCATTGATCCAGATCAATTGATCTATCGATATGATTTGTTTAATCGATTTTTGCTAAAACAGAGTTGTTGCTTTTTCAAAATTAATTAACATGAGTAACTCAGTTGTTGGTGCTTATCAACCTCCTAAACTGGAAAACAGATCTGATTTCAAAACTTAAAAAATCAGGTTCAGAAATCATGTTAATTATACAGATTCTGATTTATGGGTTTCGATTACTGAAGGACCTTATATCCCACCTGCGTTAGGAGCCGATTATAAGGATAATAATTAACCCATAAGTCTGAAAAATCTGTCACCTGATGATGTTAAGAAAGTCAAGATTGACATCAAAGCCTATAGTATGCTTACTATGGCTTTACCTGAAGATCTTTTGATCAGGTGTGAATCATACAAAACAGCTCACTCGTTAATGAAAATACTGCACACACTATGTGAAGGAAGTGACGAGATTAGGAGCATAAAGAAGGATACTCTTCGCTCACAATATGAAACTTTTCATCATATTGCGGGTGAGTCAGTTCCTCAACAATTGCATAGATTTATGCAACTTGTTACAGAGATGAACATCTTTGAACTTAAGTACAACAATGAAGAGCTGAACAAAAAGATGCTTCATGCCTTACCAGAAAGTTGGACACAGACTGTGTCTATGTTCAAGAACACTATTGATTTGAAGGCAATAGGACTAGACACACTGGTGGCGAAGGTTGAAGCTTTGGAGCTAGATGAAAAGATCAGAAACAAGAGTGTGAAAGCACCTATAGCACCTTATCAATTCAAAGAGTTAAAGAATGCTGGAAGTGCATTCATCTCCAATGAAGATGAAGATAACTCTTGTGATGAGAGTGAACATGAAGAAGAAACAAGCTTTTATGCTGCCAAGTCTTCCAAATCAAGTACTCAAAACAATCAGCACAGAAATTCCAAAGGAAAAGCTGATGACTCCAAGAATAAAAAGAACAACAATAAAACAGAACCAATTACTGTGGTTCTGGAATTAGAAGAACAGAAAGCTGCTTTTGCAGCCTTTAGTTCAAGCTTTCAGGCTTATCTGGGAAGCACTTTGACTCCTGCACACTTCTGTTAACAAGATCTAGAAGAACTTCATTCTGATGAGGTAGAAGAGATGGATCTACAATTGCAAATGGCCATGATCGCCTGTAGAGCCAAGATGTACATGAAGAGGAATAAAGGACTGTCTGTAGGAGGAAGATCAACTAAAATTGGTGTTGACAAGTCCAAAGTAAGATGCTTCAAGTGCAATTTATATGGACACTTCTCAAGAGAGTGTAACAACAATCAAATGGCTCAAGACAGCCTAGTCCAAGAAGTTTTACACAAGCTCAACTGACCAATTCATCCCCACCAACAACAAGCAACACTACAGGTACTAACAATGCTAAAGAATCTGGTTTAATTATTTTGCAGGATGGTACTTGTGAGTGGAGCATGTATGAAAAGGAAATACTGGAGGAAAATCAAGCTTTGATGGCTAACATGGAAAATAAAGTTCCACCAATGGCCACAGAGGTAAGAGAAAGGTTATGTTCTTCCACCTGTATTGATGAAGTTGAAAGATATAGAACACATGCTCAACAGTTAGCTGATAAAGTAAAAGAAACTCTACTTTTAAATGAATCACATGAAAGAGAACATAAACTTTATCAAGTCAAAATCAATTCTTTACAAAAGGATTTAGATAAACTTTTATCTGAAAATTACAATTTGAAAGCACAAGTTGAGCATTTGACTACGTTTTTAACTAAGTCTATGTCAGATCATGCATCTACTGAAGTGAAGCTTCAAAAATTCCAATTGTCATCACAACAGTATGAGAAACTATTAAACTCTCATATTGAGTCAAAGAACAGATCAGGTTTGGGATTTCATGCTATTGCACCACCAGTAAATGATAATTACACTCCTTTACTCGAGTCCATGACTAACAGTTTATCTAATCACTTTGTGTCTAGTACCAAATCTGAGTCAACAGATAAAAATCATAATGATGTAACTAATGACATTGAATCATTTGAAACTGAATCATCAAAATCAGAACTTTCAAAACAAAGTCAATCAGAATTTGATTATGATAACTGTGATGATCTGGATGAGGATGATGATGAGTCTCATAATACTGGTTTGGGTAATGGTAAAACTGTTTTAAATGAACATCAAATTCCAAAGTGTTGGATGAAATCAAGCTCACTTACCCACCAAAACAAAGAAATATGTTGAAGACCATTTACATAAGGATTGGTCAACTGAATGAAGGCATTCATGCTCTCAACAAACAAAACAAAAGAAAATCAGCAAAAAGAGCTTCGGAAGATAACAAATTCACTTCAGCAGATCTCCTACGGAAGCAGTCTGAGAAAGCTGTAAAATCCAAGAAAATCCATAAACAATCATCCGTAGAAGAAATACAGAATAAGAAAGAATCTGCTGAAGCTTCATCCAACATCAACAAGGTGAAGGAGTTAAAGCAAAAGAAGTCACTGAGTAAGAAAAAGGAAAAGGTAAAGGCTGCTTCTGATAGTGAAGCTAAAGAGAAGTACTGTAAATGGTGTGATATGTACAATCACAGCATAGAAGAGTGCTACTTCAACAACTATTGCTCAATATGTAATATGAACAATCACATGACATCCGATTGTCACTTCAACAAATATTGTGCAATAGGCAACAAACACAATCACTCAACTCAGGAATGCTTCTTCAATAAAAAGAACAAAACAAAGATCCTCAAGAAGAAGCTAGCAGAGAACACTGAATCAGATTCACAATCTTCTGAGTCTCAAAACAAAAGAAGCAACAACGAAAGAAGAAAGCTTACAAGACAAGGATACCAGCTGCTGAGATGCAAACAAAGAAAAAGAAGGACAAACAACAATTTCAAAGCAAAACACCTCATAAAAAGGTAGCACTTGAAGAAGATGATGACTTCTTTGATCATTTTGACAAAGGCAATCATGTACCTCAGTTTAAATCAAAGGATGTAGAAACATTTCTAGGCAATCCTCAACATCAGGATCAAAGAAGAAGGCACTGAAGGAAGGAATGACTGACCAAGTCAGTATGAATCAAGATAAAATTACCTCAACATCATCACCAAAATCATCCTCGCCCAAAACAAAACATAATGAATCAATTGATATTAAAATTAATTTAGAAACATCAAGGCTCATTCATGAGAAAGTTACTATATTAGATAACAATGGCAAGCCCAAGACCATCAAGACTTGGGCTCCTCGGTCTAATTAAGTTCATTATGTTTTGCAGGAACATCCAAGGAGGACTGACAACAAGTGGTATGTTGACAGTGGCTGTTCCAGACACATGACAGGAAACTGTTCTCTCCTTTATGACTTTAAACATAAAAATGCTTCATATGTAGCATTTGGTGGGGATAAGAAGGGAGGTAAAATCACTGGTGAAGGAATGGTAATCAATGGAGTTCTCAAAATTGAGAAAGTCAATTTTTGTGAAAATTTACAATTTAATTTACTAAGTGTATCTCAAATTTATGATCAAAACTATACTACTTTCTTTGACAACTCTAATTGTTACATTCTCAAGCCAGGTTACAAAATTCTAGAAGACTGGATTCTTCTCAAAGCACCAAGAAAAGGCAACACTTATGTGTTGGACATGAACAACACAACCATAACAAGTAAAGAAACATGCCTGATTTCCAAATCATCAGAAGATGAATCTCAGTTGTGGCATAGAAGGATGGCTCACTCCAACATGAAAAACATGAATAAAATGGTGAAAAATGACTTAGTCATTGGTGTTCCTAAGAAATAATTTTTCTGTTCTAATCACTGTTTATCATGTTCTAAAGGAAAACAACACAAAGTGTCACATAAATCTAAAACAATTAACACTAACACAACACCATTGAAGTTATTGCACATGGATCTTTTTGGTCCAACTAATGTATTAAGCATTGGAAAAAGGCAATATTGTTTGGTGATTGTTGATGATTTCACTAGATTTACTTGGGTATTTTTCTTAAAACACAAAAGTGAAACATCAGAAATATTAATGGAGTTTATCACCAAGATAGAAAATCAACTTGATCTAAAAGTCAAAATTTTACAAAGTGATAATGGAACTGAATTTGTTAATTATGTCTTAGACTCATTTTGTAGGTACAAAGGCATAACTAGGCAATTTAGTACACCAAGAACTCCATAACAGAATGGAGTGGCTGAAAGAAGAAACAGAACTCTAATTGAAGCAGCAAGAACAATGTTGGCTGATTCAAAGCTACCAATAACATTTTGGGCTGAAGTAGTGAATACAGCATGCACTGTTCAAAACAGGACATTAATAGTCAAAGAACACAACAAAACACCCTATGAACTTTTGTTTAGAAAAAAACCTTTCATAGGATATCTTAGAGCTTTTGGGTGTCATGTGTCTGTCTTAACACTAAAGAACAATTAGGAAAGTTTACTGAAAAGGAATATGATGGTTTCTTTGTTGGGTATTCCTCAACATCTAAGTCATACAGAGTATATGTCCCACATGATAACATTGTGGAAGAAACTCCTAATGTGTCATTTGATGAATCCTTGTTTACACAGTATGTGAAAGGATCATCTTGGTTGTTTGATATAGATGCATTAACTAACTCATTTAACACTAGCTATCTCAATGTGACAGGTGCTACGGATACATGTTATCCTTATGTTCCTCCAAACATGGGTGTACCATTGACTGCTGATCCACCAAGACAAGTTCACACAGATATTCAAAGACACAATGATCCTGGTGCTTCAGCTTAAACAAGTAAAGACATGTCTGATGTCTTTGAAACTTCTACATTAGCAAAAGTACAATCTACTTCAGAAGTACCTCCCTCCACAGAGGTTCCTTCCACTTCCGTAGATGTTCCCACTCCTATAGATGATGCACTGAAACTCCCTAAAGTTAAGCACTTCAGAAAATATCCCATCATCAATGCCACATGCAGATACACCAATTACAGACTCTGTAGCTGATCCTTTAACTTCTACGGAAGGTATATCCACATCTGCGGAAACACAAGTCCATGCAGAACATCATTCAGTCGCACAAGATCACCATACTGAGGAGTTAGATTACTTTGTTGACTCTCCATCACAGCTTCCATCTCCACCAACTAACATCACAAACCTAAATTCCTCTATCCAAGTTCAATATGTTCCAAAAGTTAGGATTCATAAGGATCATCCAATTTACAATATGATTGGTGAACTCAATAGCAGAACTACAAGAAGGCAAGGGGGAGCTGCCAACACTTGTCTGTTCTCCTGCTTTCTATCACAAGTAGTTCCTCCTAACATCACTGAAGCCCTAAAAGAGAATAGCTGGATTGAAGCAATGCAAGAAGAACTTCAGCAATTCAGGAAGCAGAAAGTCTAGAACCTAGTTGATCTACCTGAAGGCCAATATCCAATTGGCACTAGATGGTTGTTCAAAAACAAACTAGATGACAGAGGAATAATTGTCAGAAACAAAGCAAGGCTGATAGCACAAGGATATACACAAGAAGAAGGAATAGACTATGATGAAGTCTTTGCACCAGTTGCAAGGATTGAGGCTATAAGAGTATTTCTAGCCTATGCATCATATAAGAGATTCACAGTTTACCAAATGGATGTAAAGTGTGCATTCTTATATGGAAAAATTGATGAAGAGGTATATGTTTCTCAACCACCAGGCTTTGAAGACCCTCACTACCCTCACAGAGTATATAAACTTGACAAAGCGTTGTATGGTCTTCATCAAGCACCAAGGAAATGGTATGAAACATTGTCTTCATTCCTACTGAAGCATGGCTACAAAAGAGGTACAATTGACCAGACACTCTTCCTCAAACATGAACATCAAGATCTCTTAGTTGTACAAATATATGTTGATGACATCATATTTGGATCAACCAATAAGAGATTGTGTGAAAATTTTGAAGCTTTGATGCAATCTGAATTTCAAATGAGTTCCATGGGAGAATTAACCTTTTTCTTGGGTCTACAAGTACATCAAAAAGAAGATGGCATCTTCATCAATCAAGAGAAATACGTAATTCAAATACTGAAGAAGTTCAACCTTGCTGAGTCCTCATCATGCAAAACACCAGCATCAACAATTGAGAAAATTGTTCTGGATCCAACAGGGAAGTCTATTGACCAAAGATTATATAGATCTATGATAGGATCATTAATGTACTTAACTGCCAGTAGACCTGACATAATGTTTGCTATGTGTGTGTGCTAGGCATCAAGCCGATCCAAAGGAGTCTCACTTGAATGCAGTGAAAAGAATTTTCAGATATCTCAAAGGGAAACCAGTACTTGGACTGTGGTATCCCAAAGAAGGAGGCTTCAAACTGTACTCTTACTCAGACTGTGATTTTGGAGGCTGTAACAATAACAGAAAATCAACAACTGGAGGGTGTCAATTCATTGGACCAAGACTTGTTTCTGGGCAGTGCAAAAAGCAGACTAATGTTTTAGTGTCCACAGCTGAGGCTGAGTACATAGCTGCTTCAGCTGGGTGCTCTCAGGTTCTATGGTTGCAAAACCAATTACTTGACTATGGTTACAATTTTCTTCAAACTCCAATTTACATAGATAACTCAGCTGTTATGTTCATCACAGCCAATCCAGTACAACATAGTAAAACTAAACACATTGAAATCAGATACCATTTTCTGAGGGACTGTTCAGAAAAGGGCCTAATCAAGTTGATCAAAGTGGACACAACAAATCAACTTGCTGATTTGTTCACTAAAGCCTTTGATTCAGTTAGATTTAATTTCTTAATTGAGTCCTTAGGCATGCTCAACCTAGATTAGATCATAACAACAATAGAAATATTTATCCATTACTTGCAACCATATGAGAAAGGCACACATTTGTTAAAAAATAACTACATAAGGCAGTGATATTCTAAGGATATGATAGTACACTATAACTTGACATCTACTCCTGATCTTCAATTAACAACTACCTACTGATCAGATGTGTTTGATATGTGAATAGGTTCAGCTTGAGTGGAAATTAAACAATGTCATGCACAACATAAAGTCAAGGTGACTAAGAGTGGACAAGTCATTGTGAGAAGCATTCAAGTAAGTCTAATCCGGATGTGATCATGTTAACACGCACGCACACTTACTATGTTGTAACACCTTATAACCTCTATCTTTGCGCATCATGACCCTCTGTTTTGCGTGAGCAAAGACTTGGGTCAAAGGTCACCTCTGTTTTACGTGAGTAAAGACCTGGTGACCTGATGCTGATCATCAAAAGTTCCAAAAGAAACTGCTCTAAAAGAATCCAATGTGATCAACTGTATAATTATTCCAGAGCATGCAAATCATCTCAGCATTAATAAGATTTCAAAGAAATCTTAAGATAGAGCTTATAATCTACGGAACATAGTTTAAGTGTGATAAAATGATAACTTGATTCACTTCTGGAGGACTAACTTACACGCAACTTCAATGATGAGTTCATCTTTGCTATCTATAATTCTTACCAAGACATGCTAACCAGCATGATAAGTTGAATATACACTCTTGACTGAATTTCTGCGGATCCATATATTTGCAATCAGCACTAGATCAAGTATACTATAATTTATGAAATCAACTTTACAACAACATGTTGAACATGAACATAGTAGAACAATATTCAACATGAACAAGTTGATTCCCCCAAGGACCTTTTTCAATATCTCTCAATATTCAACCAACAAGAAACATGGTGCGGAAACAAATGATTCAAGTGAAAGAATTCAGTGTGTGTGTGTGATTGTGTGTTAGAGTGTGTGTTTTGAATGCTCAGAAATGATAATAATAGATTGTTTGATTGATTGTTCAAAAGCTTACTAAGGATTAGGGTAGTGTGCTATTTATAGCCTATACACAAAAGCTATACATAATTACTGAACTACCCTTATGTAAACAAATATTACATAAATAATCCTAAGAGTCTAAGCTATCCGCTGTGGAATTAAGTCATCCGCTGTGGAGGTTTTTTCATCCGCTGTGGAGAAGACTATTCATCCGCTATGCATACTTGGTTGTTCATCCGCTGTGGATGCTTGGTTGTTCATCCGATGTGGATGTTCATCCACTATGGATGAACATCCGCTATGGAATGTTCATCCACTGTATGTTCTTCATCCGCTGTGGGATTCTTTCATCCGCTACACACACTTAGATGAATTTTCTTCATCCGCTGCTGATGATCTTCATCCACTGTGGAGACTCTTCATCCGCTGCGAACACTTGGTCAAAATTTCTTTTATCTACAAATATGAAAAAGAAATTTAAACAAATGTTAGTGATTGTTATGAATGTTAATAATGTTAATGTGTTATAAATGATTGTTTTGTATGTTAAAACACATTTTGTTTGATTGTATGCTTTGGCAAGCATCATACTTTTTCATGCATTAATTCTTAATGCAATTGTTGAGTCCAACAATACTCCCCCTAAGTATGATGTTGCCACTATTTTCTGTTTGTTTGATAAATGTTTTGTTTAATAGTGTTGATTGATTTCTAGTGTTATCAAAATAACACAAGCATGAATATTTGTATGTATCTATGTGTTTACAAAAACACATATATGAATGTTTGTATGATGTCATATGCATAAAAGCATATGTATGTATGTTTGTATGATTGGATGATTGTATGATAATATCGATGTATGATTGTAAGATAAGAGACAAGGAAATATGTTTGTTTGTTTGTTTCCCCAGTTGTCTGTTTAGAAACCTCATGAATGAGATGGTCCTGCTTCTTAAATTTGTTTCTGAGCCTCTTCCATAGCCTTGAGTATATCTTTAATGTCTTGTTTTATGGCTTGGTCAGCTTCATCTTCCTTAACTTGATCTTTTAGAGCAGATATCTTGAATGCATTCCTGTAGTTGACTATATGTGTCACACCCCAACCTTAATATGGTTTTCAGTAAGCTGGGCAGTGATATTGATCTCCTCCTCCAAAGTTGTGGGCCTACTTCCCACCACAGCATCTTGGATTTACGGTGGTACCCCTTTGATAAACTTCTCGATGCTTCGGGGTACGGCATCCACCATGTGTGGTAGAAGCATGCTCAGTTCGTGATGGCGGGTGGAGTATGCCAAATGGTTACCACTGTCTTGTTTTAGATTCCAGAACTCTTCCTCCAACTTCTGCAGTTCACTCCTCGGGCAGAATTTTTGAACCATTAAGTCCTTAAACTCCTCCCAAGACAACGCCAAGCCAACTTCAGCACCTCGGTTCCTTTTCTCGCTATTCCACCATATGAGCGCCCGTTGTTGAAGGACACTTATAGCATAGCGGACCTTGAGCTCCTTGGGACACTCGCTGTTAATAAAGGTGTTTTCCATACTCTCGAACCACTCGAGAAGTCCAGTGGCTCCTTCCTTTCCACTAAAGCTAGTGGGTTTACATGAGTTAAAGTGCTTGAACGTGCAGTTGCGGTTGTTCCCACCTTGGTTGTTACTATTCTTCCCATGACCATTGTTGCCATCACCACCATTGTTTCCATTGGCGTTGTTGCTGTTGTTAGCCATTAGGGTGCTGCTAAGTTCAGCAACCATCATAGGGAGTACAACAGCCATTTGACGGGCGATCATTGCAGCAAGTTTCCGGTCGGAGGTAGCACGTTTTCCATGATGACGAGACATTCTATAAGATAGAAATAAAGAAAATATTAGTATTCGAAAATAAATCTGTTCAGTAAATCAAGAATTTTTGATATTTTAAATATAACCAGGATGGTTCCATTTGGTACCACATAGCCAATAGAAACATGGACACGTCGAGGTGACTTAATCCCAGTTACCTTGAGGAAGATGTGTATGTTGACCATAATTTAGCACTCATCCCGGAGATCCCCAGGTAAGCATAACAGGTCTCGCAATGAGATTTATACGAAATGCTTGCCTTAGCCCGAGGGCCTTTTGCCAGGAAATCCAGAATACAGGTGTTTATGTGTCACACACTTCCCTAAGGCTATTAGAATTAAAACCTCGATGAGATTTTCAAGATTTAGACATATCGTCTAAGGAATTTTTCTCCACTCGATGAGATTGCGTAGATTTCCACACGTAGTCGAGAATAATATTTAGAAAGGATTAGTCGCGATAGGATTTAAAGGCATAAGAAGAAGATTAGAGAGTTGGGGTAGACAAAGTTCAAGGCAAAATCCTAAGGCACTATTTTTTTTTAAATATTAACAAATAGCACATAAGGAATTGATCATGCAACATGTGATAGACATATAAGTATACTTACAAGATCATAGCAAATGTCATGTAAAGGGTACCTAGTTTAACCATAGTCTAGGCCACTATTTCTAATAACCTAAATCCATATAGTTATGGGCTCTGATACTAATCTGTCACACCCCAACCTTAACGGCGAAAACATCGAGGTGTGAGGGTTAAGATTGTTCATGCCACACAATGCTAATTTAAAATGACAATATTATTAAATATCAATATTCATGACATACATTTAAGAAATAACATAAGTTCCAACAATCAACAAGCATAAGAATTCCAACATCGAAAGATAATAATTGACTTTTTATTTTAATCTAGGTCCAATCCTAGATTGTAACAAGTCTTAAAAGAAAGCTAAGCAGTATCATTTTCTGAAACATATTAAAAATAATATCAACAATACGTTGGTGAGTTTCCATAGATTTTCATACATAGATAAATATCAAAGTTGGCAATTCATGTAATAGGTTATTGAATAAAGCAAATAAAGATGGATGAACAAATGTAACAATCAAACCTTGACAAATATGGCCATTACAAGATTACAAGATTAAACGATTAGCTAAGCGTATTTGGTTCCCATAGTACTCAAGAATACGACACTAGGAGCCGACAATAACCTCGGCTTTAGCACCAAATAGGCTTGTCAGGCCCATAGATCTATGACGTCGCCAGGCTAGCAATAGTTAATGATTATATCATACAAGAGTCATCACATGATAATTACAAGTGTTCAAATAACCATGACAAATAAATGAATTGCACAAGTGATTACAAGATTCAAAACGAGTTTACAAGTGTGTTTATAATACGTTAACATGTTTCACCCCATAAGTGTGAAATAGTATAAAAAGGGGTATGAAAACTCACATGGATAATAAGGATGACAAATAAGAGTCTTGTATATAATGCCGAGGCTTTGTTAACGTTCAACCTAAATGAACGCCATTTTTGGTTAATCACGGTGATTTTGGTATTATATTTATAAACCGTTAGTCCATGATTTTTATGTTATTAAATAGGTGTAATTTATTATTATTTTGGTAGTTAAATGGTTTAATTAACACTATTAATAAAAGTTATACTTTTATTATCATATGGTTATTATTTACTATTAAATAAAATCATAATTTTTGTAGATTTAAATGATTAAAATAATCATTACAATATGTGTACATTTTAAATATGTACATATATGTTAATCTTCTTAAAGAATATATAACAAATTTATAATTGTATTCCATAACAATAAGAAATTTATTAATTTGAAATTATTTAAGGATTACATGAGATTTATTACAATTCCAGATTAATTATAGATGATAACTCCCCTTTTTTATAATATTTAAAATAAAATAAAATAAATAAAATAAAATAATAATAATAATAATATAAGGATTTCTAAGGTGATTTTCTAATAAAATTAAAAGAAAATAATTTTGTTTCATTTCTGATTAAAAATGATTTTTATATAATTAAAAATATTGTTAAAAGGTTTTTTTGAATTTTTAACAACTTAAAAACACATTTAAAAAATACTTGCAGGGACTCGGGTCGAACCCGAGTCCCCCTGCCACACAACACAACGTTTTAACCGCTGGGCCGAGGTCCTACTTGGTGTTATGTTTCAGAAATCCAATTTAAAACCAAGTTCCCAGAAAAGCCCCAATTTTACATAAACCCTAATTTTCGAAATCGAATCAATTGAACCACAATTCGGTGATGGTTATGAAATTAACCATAGGGCTTATGTTTATTACATCAAAACAAATATAAAAATGCATTCAATTTACCTTGTTTCTTTTGAATTGAAGGAAAACAGAAAGAGAACAATGCCGTCGGTTTCAATGAAAAAAATCGATGTTTGTGTGTGTTTTGAGTGAAATTGATGCTTCAGATCGATTAGGGGACCTGAATTATGTGTTTTGCCCCAATTTTATAATGCCAATTTGATCGTTTGAACGACCAACGAATTTAAGGTGATTCTCGGTTGTTTCAGGTGGAATTAAGTGCGATTAAGTCTGTTACAGGTGAAATTGATATCACCAATAACTTCAAAATGATTACACCAACGTTTATGTTCGTTTAATTTCAATAATATTACACTTTAATATGAAAATGGATTGTAGTCTTGATTGGGTTCGGTTTCGACTTTGAATGTTAGTAAAACCGTTGTCAAATTTGAATTAATCACACACCCGAGTTCAAAACATATTCTCGAACCGATTAGATACAACGTTCGGGGTTTAAAATGAGTTTTTAATGGGTTTAGAGGATCGCCAGAGCGTTGCCGGAGTTCGGCCGGAAAATCAGGGTAGGGGGTTGGGTTTTAATAATATTTCATTTTGGTCCCTGTAGTTTTAATATTGACAATTCAAGTCAAAAGCTCAACTTTCATTTTTCAAGGAATTACAGTTTTAGTCCCCGTAGTTTTTAATTTTTGTTATTTTATGTACAAAGTTATTTTTTTTACAAGTTTTTTAAAAAAAATTACTTACTCACTTTGTTTTTATTTAATTACAAGATTTAACACTTTTTAAGATTATTTAATTACTAGTATGATTATTTTCATTTATTATAAATAAACATTGATATTTCTTCTATTTTTGTTATTATTTTTATTATTGTTATTATCATTATTATTATTATTGTTACTATTACTTTTATTATTATTATTATTAGTACTACTATTAATATCATTATTGTTATTATGGTTATCATTAATTATTGAATTATTTAATTTAACTATAACAATTTCTAGGAATTACAAATATGTCCTCGTATTTGCATTAATAACAAGCAAAACCCTTACAAGAGATAACGAGATTAATCAAACATTAACTAAAAATACGAGAGGTCATAATATGTTCAACAAAATAGTCAACTGCGCTCCTTTGATCATCATACTTTCTTTCTATAGTTAAATGAACCATCTGCTCTATGGTTGATTGATCGAGGCTTTGAATGTCAATGTTGCTCACCAAGGTGGTGACAACATGTTTTCCTTTAAGAATTTCCAGGTTATTATGTTTAGAAATCCTCATTCCTGTTATTCCTTCAATATGAGTAAGGGGCTGTTGTTTTGTCTCTAATCTGTGTTTTAAGGCTGCTTTCACATATACTGTTCCAAGAATTCTTAGCATGTGAATGAAATAGCAGCAGTCACCCTTACACATCACATCTTGAATAGTTGGAAATGATTTGGTCTTTAAAGATGAGACATAAGATGGGTGAAGAAGTTTAATCTCAACTGGATCAAATAATCTTATGTCCTCAGCTTCTTTTCCTTCCAATTTTCTCTCCAACACCACTTCAAAATGGTTTTCATCATAATACCATCGGGTGATAGGATGAGTGTACTGATTTCCTTCTATCTTCTTCATTATCAACTTAAGATCAGAAGGTCTAACAGGATATCCACTCTTTCAAGTAGTTTAGTGTCAACTTGTTCTGTTTGGTCTGGTTTGGGCTGTTTCCCTTTTTTGGCTGCCCTCTGCTCTCTCCTCAATTTCTTTATATGCAGTTTATCCTCTTTGTGTGCTTTGGCCTTCAATTCATGATGCCTTCTGTTCATGTATGATCTCAGAATATGAAAGAAGTCTGCTCCCCTTGGATTGTTTGTATGATTTACTATTCTCAATTGGAGAAGGTCCAGTCTGTCTTCATATGAGAGGGAGCCCGATTGGGATATGTATGATAAGTACTGGACAAGTCCAGATACTCTTTTGATGAGCACAGTATCCCAGACTTCATCATATTTCCAAGCCACAATCTTTGTTTCATTTGCCCCGGCTGTCAGAGAGATTTTGTCATATAATTTAACAAAGTTAGTCTTCTCACTGATAATCTCTCTGACCTCATTTCCTTCAGGCCATAGCCTGTGGGGCATGAACTCTCTAGGTTCTTCAATTGGATGCAGTTCAGGAGGTGCTTGGTGATATGTTGAGAGAGAAGCAGCTGATGTGGTTTGAAAACTTGTGGCTTCAGGGCATTTGACAGCATATTCTTGTAGATTTCCCTGGCCATATCTTTCATTTATGATAAAGATCTTCCAGCATAAGATCTGTAAGGAATCCTTGTGTGACTTAACCAACTCTTGACTTGTTGGTGAGTCATCTTGTCAATTTGAGGATCCTTAGGCACATTCTTTTGTAATTCTTGTTGATCTTTGATTTCTTTATATCTTCTATAGGTCTGCTCACTTTCATTCTTCAAAACTTCTTGAAAGTCCTTGAGCAGATCCTTTACTTTAGTTACGTTCATGGTCATGAATGCATCATATGGGAAACCTCTTGAGATTAACTCAATTCCTATGAGAGTTTCAGGATCATCTGAGAATAGATCCTGAATGTTTTGGATTTGATCTTCTTCATCATCTTCTTCTCTTTCCTCATCAGAGTCTGATATGATTATAATTGGTTGTTGATCAGAAGTCTATGCTATCTCACCTTCTTCCAATTATGTTTGCTCAGCATACTCAGGTTCTTCTTGTTTTACCTTAAGTAGCTTGTAAGGAGGTGATTTTGGTGATTTAGGCTCTACTGCTTGTTCTTTGCCTTTTGATGAAGAACCTAAATAGGTCCTTTTCCTTTTCCTCTCATATGTCATTAATTGAGGAGATGATGATGATGCTTCTGCTGTAACTTGTTCAGGTTGCACAGAGGCTGATTCAGCAAATTGTCTGATTAGTTCCATTTGCTTTGCAGTGAAAGGATTGTAAGGAACTATGCTTGTTTCTTCTGTGACTGGATCAGGAGTATGGAAATTTTGTTTTAGGATGGGAGAATAATGAATGTTCTCATGTGGATTAGCCTCACTAAACAGCTGATCCATTGTGTATGTTTCTTCGGGAATGATCAATGCTAGTTCAGCTTGTTCTGATTGGGTTTGTTGTGGTTCTTGTCCTTCAGACTCACTCAAATCTTCAACAATATCATCTGAAAGTTCTTTTTCATTTAGTTGAGAGTCTGTATGCTCAAGCTCTCTGTTTAGCCTCTTTATTCTTCAGCTTGGGCTTCAATTATCTTTTTCAGTTTATCAATTTCATTTTCACTTGATATTGATTGGTTAGCCCAGTAGTCAACTTCAGCATTAGATATTAGAAGCTCATTATCCTTGATTTTCAGATCTTTTTGAGTTTGTTCAAGCTGTTGTTCTACAAACTTAACAATCAGCTTTGGAGCATTTTCATCAGCTTTAAGTTTTTCAAACTCTATATCTTTCTCCTTCAGTTTGTCTTTCAATTTCTTTGTTCTTGTGTTTGATCTTTCAATGAGTTTATTGTACTCAGTGAATAGAAAGACCTTTGAATGCTCTATGTCTTCTTCTGTTAATGTTTCACTGCTTGGTTCACCCATTTCAGCAGATGTGAATGTTTGAGCAGTTTCTGGCTCATGTAAAGAAGTACCAACCTCTTCATGCTCTTCTGGAAGTTGCTCAAGAGCTGTATCTATATCTCTTAACAGAGATGATAGTGTTTGTTGATCAGAGAGGTTTGGGCTGTGTGATTGTATCGGGCTAGGTGGATGTTGTGGGCTAAGTGGTTGTTCTGGTTGGATTGGTTGAGGAATGATTGGGTCATGTTGTATGATTAGGGCATGGATGATTGGTGCTGGCTGTATGATAGGGGCTTGGTGAATTGCATATTAGAATAGCATGAAAGGCTCATCTTCACCTGGTATCCTCATAAACTCATCAGGAACAGGAAGATCATGATCAATCATGTGAGGAGGCATAGGTACCTCATCTCCTTGATAGAGGCTTGATTTGATCCTGGTAAATACATGTTCATTGAAGTGAACAGGCTGAAATATGGCTCCTTCTTTTGGAATGGTTGGTAGCAAATCATCAATAATCATCTGCAAGAATCTTGGAAACTTTAAGAACTTGTTCCTCACATCCGTGATGTTGTAAACCAACCCATTTAGGATCTGAGCACCAAAGTTGAATGGTCTCCTTGCAATAATGCTAGCAATAGCACATGAAGCTCTTAGAGATGTAGCATCCCATCCTGTTTTCCTATTGGTCATAGTTTTCTCATATGTATGCATAAGAAACCTGAACTGAGCACACATGTATGATTTCTTAATCTGTTTCTTTTCAATAGTGCCTATGTATCCAATCAGTCTAAATACATGTAGCACATAGTTCTCATCAAATTCTACAGGGCCTTCTGCATCAATATCTCCTAATTACAGAACCCTCCTTATAACTTCCTTAGTGATAATGATTTCTTGGTTATGCACAGTAGATATTACTACTTGCTGATCATCAACCTCTCCCAGGTGTGCATTGGTCCAAAACTGGACTATATGATCTTCACAGATGTCTGGTCTAGCAGTCATTGCATGGACCAGTCTAGTCTGTCTAATGGCCTGGATCATGTCTCTATAATTCTACGACTTGGGAGAGTCAGGATCTAGGAATGCACAGATGTTGTGATCCCTCACAAACACCAATTTTTCCATATCTGCATAAAAGAAGACAAATGTTAGTGATTCTTTATGATATATGTATAATTGCTTGAAATGATGAAATGTTGATTAAGTGTTCATTTGTATGTTTGTATATTGATAACTTATGTATACTTAGAACTTGTTGTTTGATTAAAATGAATGATTTGGGTGTTTTGTATGAAAATAACAGTTTGACTTTTACAAGTCAACTGTTGAATGATTTTGATTGTTTAAAAATTATTTGTTGTACTCTTTTATGATTCAAAACTGAGTTCTGATTAGATTTGATGATATATCATGATTAACAAGTTCATGAACATGCATAAATTGCTCAATATATCTGTTTGATTTTTGAACTTCAGATTGACCTTTTGAAGTCAAAATAACATTTAATGCACATTCAATACATATGCAATCAATGTTTGTATGAGTTGTTTCTGCCAAAATAACTGTTTGTTATGTGGTTGTTAGTAACTTTTGAATACGTTTACCAAGTTATAACATAGTATAAGCATTTTTGAACATTTTCAAAGATCAACAGTGTTTTTGTTCAATTTTGGCATGAACACCATGTCTGTTCATGTTCATTATGAACACTTAATCAAATTTCACCAAATAAACAGCCTAAGTACATTCGACTAAGCCCTAAACACATCATTTCAATGTTTAATTTGATTATTAACATCAAATTACTTATTGTTGATTAACGGTTCTTAGTTCGACTGAGTCGAACAATGTATGAGTCTGAAACTGATTAAATGCAGTCAAAATGGAAGATTTAAAGTTTCGAACATATGATTATACCTTTTGAATCAACAAAACGATGATAAATCGGTATTTGTTAGTGTTTGGATTTAATCAAGTAACAAGGATTTATGAAGGGTTTTGTTAAACAAGGTTTGAAATTTTGAATGTTTTACTTTCTCTCTCTTTACTGGTGAAAAAGTAAGCGTTGTTTAAATATACAGCGGACAATGAACTATCCGCTGTGGATACAGTGGTTATGTGCAAACTATCCGCTGTATGAACAGTGGTCATGCGCTGTGCAAAAATGACTTAAAATAATTTAGGTCATCTGCTGTATGAACAGTGGTCATGCGCTGTGCATGTGCACACAGTGGATGAACAATTTGTTCATGCGTTGTAGATCCTTGGATCATATGTTTGATATGTTCACAGCGGATGAACAACTGTCATGCGCTGTGGAACACCTGAATGTTTGAATGAATATACATAGAGGATGAACCTTATTCATGCGCTGTGGATACTTTGAATGGATTGAATGCTTTGTTCATAGCGGATGAACAATGTTCATGCGCTGTGGAACACTTGATAATTTTTGAGAGATGTTCACAGCGGATGAACAATGTTCATGCGCTGTGGACACTTTGATGATATGAATGGTACTGTTCCTACAACGGATGAGATATTTGTTCATCCGTTGTGTGAACAGTTGTCAAAATTTTAAAAATTTTAAAAATTTTGTATGTTTTGAAGTCATTTCTTCCGAAGCAAATATCTTGCTTCCGAAGCAAATATCTTGAAGCAAATTCCGAAGCACATAAAATTGCAAATTTGTTTGTTTTTCTTGCAAAAGAAGATTCTGAATGTTAAATTTTGTTTAAATCAAAATATTTGTTTAAAAAATTTGAATTAAATTGTATGTTAAAATATTAAATTTCTAACATATTCAATATATGGATGTTTTGATATCATTCATAAGCAATATTATGCAATAATAAACAAAAAGAAGATTCTGAATGTTAAATTTTGTTTAAATTAAAATATTTATTTAAAAAATTTGAATTAAATTGTATGTTAAAATATTGAATTTTAACATATTCAATATATGGATGTTTTGATATCACTCATAAGCAATATTATGCAATAAAATAAACAAATGTATGTGTGTCAATCTGCTGTTTGTTAGTGTTGGCTTGACTTGGCTTTGTTTATGTTTCAAAATTTGAAAATATCAAAATTTGAAATGCATGATAATGCACAATTCTGCTACCTTTGATAATTCCAAGTTCAATTTCTCCCCCTAAATTTTTGCATATTTATAAAAATATTTTATAAAATGTCAAAAATTTGTATGATTTAATATGGAAATTGTCAAAAGTCCATTTTGCTTGATTGATAATCATTTAGCAAGAGAATAGTGAATCTTGCTAAAAATGGATGTTTATCATGTTTTACACATTAATCTTTTGCACATACCATGAGATCATACTAGTCTATAGTTCTCACTGAGTTGTTTGTATGATTTGGAGAATAGACATAGACAAGTACAATGTTGATTGCAGATATATTGATCCTCTTAAACTCAAGCATGGTATTAATGATTGATTTAAACAGTGACTGATTATCATGTTTTGAATTGATTGACATGAGATGTATGTACCCCACATCTGATTGTATGATTAATACAACCCTCCTCAAGATATGCTTGAAAGTACTTTCAATACTTAAAACCTAGTTACTTAGGAGTATAAATGCTCAATTTGATCCATGTTGGTTGATCCTCTTTGGGATTCTTTTTCACTTCACTTTGCAAGTTGATCCTCTTTGGGATTCTTTTGATTCATTCACAAGGAATGTAGTCATAAAGACTTTATTGACGATTCATCCAAGATGGATGTGTTCCTCTTTGGGAATCTTTTTGGATCATGATTTAGGTCATTCAGGTCTGTGCTTAGCACAACAAAGAATGCCTAGGTGTACTCCAGGTCTATGATTATCATAACAAAGGAGACACTTGAATGATTGAGCAATTTATAATCTATTTCACTTGGTGTATTGTAGTTACTTTGAAAGCAACCTATATTGGATAGATCAATACTCACCATAAACCAAGATGTGTTGTTAACCACACAGTCATGAGAATTTAGTTCTTCACTGTTGTATCTGATTTTATGTGTCCCATGCTGAGCCTATCCACATATCAAACAAAGAATTTGTCAGTCTTTATTAGTGGAAAAAGACTCAAGTGAAGAATTATGCTAGTGTACTATCATTTCTCATGAAATGTATGTGTGATTCAATATTATCAAAATGAATGATTTGCATGATATCTTGATTTTGAAAATGGGAAAGCTGATGGTAATCATGGACTTTGACAAAATCAAGTATGTCTGATTTGAATGTTTTGAAAATATTAATTTGTTGTTTCATAGTTGATCATACCAAGAGACTGAACCAAAAATTCAAATCGTGTTGAATCAAATGGTTTTGTAAAAAGGTCAGCCAATTGGTTGTCTGTGTGGACCTTGATCAACTTGATCAGACCCTTTTCTGAGCAATCTCTCAGAAAGTGATATCTGATCTCTATGTGTTTGGTTTTTGAATGTTGTTAAGGATTGTTTGTTATAAACATGGCTACAGAATTGTCAATGTGTATGGGTGTTTTAAGAAAATTAAAGCCGTAATCAAGCATTTGGTTTTGAATCCATAACACTTAAGAACAGCATGCAGAAGTAGCTATATATTCTGCTTCGGCTGTGGACACAGATACATTTGTCTGTTTCTTGCATTGCCAAGAGATCAATCTTGATCCAAGAAACTGGCAGCCTCCACTGGTTGATTTCCTGTTGTTATTGCATCCCCCATAATTACTGTCTGTGTATGCACATAATGAGAAGTCTCCATCTTTAGGATACCACAAACCAAGAGCTGGTTTGCCTTTCAAGTATCGGAAAATTCTATTTACAGCATTTATGTGTGATTCCTTGGGATCTGCTTGATATCTTGCACACATGCATACTGCATACATGATATCTGGTTTGCTTGCTATTAGGTACATTAGAGAACCTATCATAGATCTGTAAAGTTTCTGGTCAACTGATGTGCCTTCTGGATCTGGTCTAAACTTCAATCTAGTTGCAAATAGTGTCTTGCTTGAATTGCAATCAGTCATGTTATACTTCTTGAGGATCTGATGCACATATTTGCTTTGATTGATGAAAATCCATCTGTTGATTGTTGGACTTGTAGACGTAGGAAGAATGTGAGTTCTCCTACTGAGCTCATCTGGAATTTTGATTGCATAAGAGTTTCAAACTCTTTGCAAAGTTGTATGTTTGTGGAGCCAAAAATTATGTCATCCACATAGACTTGCACTACTAACAAGTCTTGTTCTTTTCTTTTTAAAAACAATGTCAGATCAATTTTACCTCTGGTGTAACCATTCTGTAGTAGAAACTTTGATAGAGTTTCATACCACTTTCTTGGTGCTTGGTGAAGACCATACAGAGCTTTGTCTAACTTGTATACTCTGTGAGGGAAATCTGGATCTTCAAACCCTGGAGGTTGAGCAAAATACACCTCTTCATCTATCTTATCATAAAGGAATGCACATTTGACATCCATTTGGTAGACAGTGAACTTCTGTGATGAGGCATAAGCAAGGAATACTGGGATGGCTTCCAATCTAGCTACAGGAGCAAAGACATCATCATAATCAATGCCTTCCTCTTGAGTATATCCTTGAGCTATAAGCCTTGCTTTGTTTCTTATGACAATCCCTTTGTCATCTGCTTTGTTTCTGAATAGCCACCTTGTGCCAATTGCATATTGACCTTCAGGCAGATCTACCAGCTTCCAAACTTATTGCTTCTTGAATTGTTGTAGTTCCTCTTACATGGCTTCTATCCAACTGTTGTCCTTTAAGGCTTCAGTGATGTTTTTGGGTACAGTTAAGGATAAGAAACAGGAATACAAACAAATGTTTGCTGTATCAGATTGACTACGAGTCAATCTGGTGTTGAGATCACCTATGATGTTTTCGATGAGATGATCTTTATGAATTCTTGTTGTGGTGATCTGATCAATATGGATTGTTGAATCAAGATTGGTGATTGTCTGATCATGTGATGAGGGTTGAGCAAGAGTATTGGGTGATGTGTGATTGTCTGATTGAGGAGGTTCAGTGAATGTTTGAGGGGAATCATGAAAGAAATCTGGGATTTCATCTTCATGATCTGTTTCATGATGTGTGTCTTGTAGAGAATGGCGGTCAATGGAACATCAATGGTTGATGGTGGAACCATTGGATACTCATTGTTCTCCTTTGAACCTAAAACATCAAAATATGCCGTGTCAAATGATTTGGTTAATGCATCAATATCAAACAACCAGTTAGATCCAATGACTTTCTTAGTGAAAGAATGTTCATTGAAAACAACATCTGTTGTTTCTTCCACTATATTTAGCCTTGGATTGAATACTTTGTAAGCTTTTGAGCTTTCAGAATATCCAATAAAGAATCCATCATATGCTTTTGGAGCAAATTTGGATAATTATTCTCTGGTGTTTAATATTGAAATAGAACATCCAAAGGCCTTAAGAAATCCTATATATGGTTTTCTTTTAAACACTAATTCATAAGGCATTTTGGAATGTTCTTTGATGATTAATGTTCTGTTTTGTATGTAGCATGCTGTGTTTATGGCTTCAGCCCAAAAGGATATGGGCAATAGAGAGTCAGCTAGCATGGTTCTAGCTGCTTCTATTAATGTATAGTTCCTTCGTTCAGCTACTCCATTTTGCTGAGGAGTTCTTGCTATGCTGAATTGATGACTTATTCCTTTTTCTGCACAAAAAGAAGAAATGTAGTCATTCTTAAATTCAATGCCATTATCACTTCTTAAAGATTTGACTTTAAGATCAAGTTGATTCTCAATCTTTGTGATAAAGGATGTAATGATTTGTGTTGTTTCTGTCTTGTGTAGTAAAAAGAAAACCCATGTGAATCTGGAGTAATAATCTACTATGACAAGACAGTATTGCTTCTTTCCTATGCTTAGGATGTTTGTTAGGCCAAAAAGGTCCATATGAAGCAATTTGAGTGGTGTGTTGTTAGAGTTTATCAATTTTGATTTATGTGAAACTCTATGTTATTTGTCTTTCAGACATGCTGTGCAGTGGTCTGAACAGAAAAATTCCTTTTGTGGCAGACCTATGACTAGATCATTTTTAACAAGTTTGTTCATTCGGTTAAAATTGGAATGACCTAATCGTCTATGCCATAATTGTGATACATCTTCTATGGCTTTTGATAATAAACAAGTTTCAGGGGTTGATGCTGAAACATTGTTCATATCAACAATGTATGTGTTGTTTAGACGAGGAGTGTTCAAAAGGATATGATCTTCTGGAATCTGACAACCCGTCTTAAGGATGTAGCAGCTGTTGGAGTCAAATAGGGTGACATATCCCTTGTCACAGATTTGGGATACACTCAGAAGATTGAACTGAAGATTGGAACAGTAGTTGACGTTCTCAAAGCTAATCAACCCGTTTGTTACTGTTCCTTCGCCAGTTATCTTCCCACCTGTTTTATCTCCTCCAAAGGCTACATTGCCTCAATGTTTGTTCTTAAAATCCCAAAGGAGGGAATAGTTTCCTGTCATATGACGGGAGCATTCACTGTCAACATACCAGATGTTGTCAGTCCTTCTAAGATGTCCCTGAAAAACAAAAGAAATCAGTTAGTTGGAGCAACCCAAGCCAAGATGGTCTTGGGTTTTCCGTCTTTTCCAACAACACAAATTTCTTCCAAGACAACATTGTCTGAAGGTTTTGGAGCTCTAGACGCACTAGATTTCCTTTGGTTTGATTTAGCTCTATTTGGAGAAGTGCTTTATGCTCTTCTCTTTTGTGAGCTAGTGTCAGTGGTTTGTCTGTTCTTAGACTTATGTCTCCTTGATGTGTGTTGAAAATTGTCATAAAAGGTTTTATCATTATCTAAAACAATTTTCTGATGAGGAGTATGTTTAGGAACTCCTACTTGCTCTTAATTTGAGCAACAGGTTGTTTTTCAGTAGTTTTATCAACCTGAGCTTGTTTGTTTTGTTTCTTGTTTTTCTTGTTGAAAAAAACAATTTGCCGTGCTGTGATTGTTTCTTTCACAAATGGAGCAATAATTGTGAAAATGACATGTTTCTGTACTGTGATTATTCATCTTACAGTACTTGCAGTACTTGCCATATCTGTACTTTTCAGTTGAATGTGTGAATTGATCACACCATTCACAGTATGGCAATTCTGTTTTTGTTTGTTTGCTGAAAACTTTTGATTTCAAATTAGATTTTGATGGAATTTCAAAAGTTACAGATGGTTGTTTTGGTTGAAATGTGGCTTTGCCTTTCCCTTTATTAGTTTGTTTGGAAGTGACATTTGAGGTTAAAGCTTTCCTGCCACAGATATCAAATCCTTTAATCTGTTTTGATTGGTTGGTTGGAGTGTTAGTCACACTTGAAGTCTTATGAGCTTCAATAATTGGTTGATCCGAGTCATCCTCCAAAAGATCAATACCATCATCACTAGTTTCATTATCATATTCATTGTTTTCACCTTGATAATCTGTAGTTTTGATTTGTGAAATCTCTTGACTTTTTACAAATTTAATCAATGGTGTTTTCAACATTGTTGGAGATGATGATGATGATGACTTTGATTCAATTGGTTTGTCTTGAGATTCAGTTGACTCATCTTGTATGTTGGTCATTGACTCAGGAAGTGGGATGTAGTTATCATTATAAGGTGGGTTTACGTTATGATATCCAAGTCCTGTAGGATCCTTAAAGGTCCTTTGCTGAGCAAGAAGTTCTTCGAACTTCTTATTGCTCACCTGAAACTTTTGAAGTTTAACTTCAGTTTCAGCTTGAATTGTTTTTGACTCCGTTAATGAGATAGAGAGCTGCTCGACCTGAGCTGTCAATGTTAATTTTTCAGAAAGTAGTTTATCTATGTCTGATTGTAATGAAAGTATTTTTGTAGCATACTGCTTTTGTTCTGATTTTAGACTTTCATTAAGAATGTTTGTTTCAATTACTTTCTTTGACAGCTTGTCAGCACGCTCTCTATACCTGTTTACCTCATCAATACATGCTTGACTGCAGAGGTTTTCTTTTACCTCTTTCGGGATGTCTGTTAATTTGTCTTCAATATCAGCCATAAGGGCATGATCTGAAGGTGATGGTATTTTAGCCTCATAAAGGCTCCAGTCACATTCTCCATCCTTTTTTATTATCATTGCAGAAGATGTTGGACGTTGAGTTGGACTGAATTGTGTGATCTGAGGTTGAGTTGGTGCATTTGGAATACTGATTGGTGGAGGCACTTGTCTGTTTGAATTAATTCCACTTGAGTGTTGTGCCTGATGTGTGTTTCTATCAACTCTGGGCTGTTGACATTCTCTGGAGAAGTGCCCATAAAGTTGACAGTTATAGCACCTAACTTCGGTTTTATCAAAACCAATTCTTGTTTTCTTGTCCATGTTAAACCTCTATTTCTTTGCAGAAACCTTTTGGACTTGTATGCTATCATGGCTATTGACCATTGAAGATCCATCTCTTCTACCATATCTGGTGGAAGTTCATCCAAATCCTGTTGGATGATCTGAGATGGAGTCAGACTTGCTCCCAAGAATGCTTCAAAGCATGTTGAAAAGGCTGCATAAGCTGCCTTTTGCTCTTCACTTTGTAGAATAATAGTAAGAGCATCCATAGGTTTTTCAAGCCTGTGTATGTTTGATGTTTGAGGTTTTGACTGTTTGTTTGAGGTGGAGTGATGAGGTTGATGTTTACTTTGGGGTGTAGCTTCATGAGAAGCATGAACTCCAGTCTTCTTAGACTTGTGTTTGTTGTTGGATGATTATGGTGCTGAGAAGAATGATGTATCATGAGAATCCAGAAATTCTTCTTCTTCATCTTCTCCAGTTCTTGTGAGGAAAGCACTGTCTGTGTGTCGTGGTTCTTTGAACTTGTAGGCCTCGACCTGTCTAATTTGGTTGTTGTTCCTGGATTTTTCATCCATTTCCAGTGCTTCAACCTTGGCTACAAGTGAGTCAAGGGATAGTCCCTCCAAGTCCAATGTTGCTTTCATGAGAGACACTGACTGAGTCCAACTCTCAGGCAATGTATGCAACATTTTCTTGTTGATTTCAACAGTGTCATATTTAAGTCCAAATACTATCATTTCATTGACCAATTGGACATATCTGTGTAACTGTTGAGGAATTGATTCTCCATGGATGTGGTGGAAGGTTTCATATTGAGTTCTTAATTTTCCCTTTTTAATCTCTCTTATTTCCTCACTTCCTTCACACATGGTGTGAAGACCCTTCCACGGCTCATGGGCTGTTTTGAAATTTTCGACTCGTGTCAAAATTTCAAAAGGCAAAGTCATAGCTAGAATACTGTATGCTTTCATGTCTGTTTTGACCTGCTTGAGGTCATCACCAGCTACACTTTTCAAACTAACTGGTTTCTGTATGTTATAGTCAGGTCCTAAAGTCATTGGAATGTAAGGACCTTCAGTGATTGATGTCCATAGATCTGGGTCTTGATATGTAATCCAATTCCTAAACATGATTTTCCATTGCTTGAAATCTAATTTGTTCTTCAACTTTGGGGGTTTTAGTCCACTGTTTGAACTCATCATATCATCAGCCATGTTTGAATGATTTGATTTTAACTTAATAATAATTTTTTTTAAGTTAAATTTTGTTTGATTAAAATTTTAGTCCGGTGCTAAAATTTAATTAATCCTAATTGTCTCTAGGATTTGTTTGTTAATTTGATAAACTAATTTGTTTTAATTGTTTACCAAATAAAGGAATTAATTAATTAATTAATTAATGTCCTATGAAATGTTGCTTTCTAGGTCACGGTCACAAGAAAGATTGTGGATGATGGGAATATTTGTTCTTTTCTGAAAAAGTCAATATTCTTTTTGTAAAAACCCTACAAACAGATTTTGTCTTATGTCAAACAACTTTTTGGATCAAAAAGTTGATTATGAAACTTTTCAAACAAGACAATTTGTTTTTGATGGTTTTATCAACAACTAGAACAATTCCCGTGAATTGTGTTCTGCAAAAACTAGGGTTTTCCTAGGGTTTTTGCGGTGATGATTTTTTTTTTAAATATTCAACCCAATGGTTGAATAATGAATAAAAATAAGTTTCAAGTGAGATTGTCACTAGTGTATGATGATAATGAACAATCTAACCCCTTTAGATTGTTCACAAAATGATTTGTTTCAAAGAAAAATCAATGAAACAGTGTTTAAAAACAAAACCATTAAAATCCGATTAGGGTTTTAAGGTTTGAATTATGTTAAAAGTTAAAAACCTTCTGTTTAAAGGTTGTTTAACAATGTATGAACAATACCTGTGTATTGTTTGTTGCAAAAACCACTAAAAACTTGTGTGGTAGTGTGATGTTCAAGCAAAAATCAACAACACTTCTTCAAAATGCATAAAATGATTCAGTAATCATGATGTTTGCATTTAATGAATGTTTATGAGAAGAAGAAGAAGAAGATGAGTTTGATGCTTGAATGTGTTTTTTTTTTGAAGCTTTTGACACACTGAAATCAGGAAGTTGAATGAGAGGTTCGAAATCAATAGATGATTGAGCCAAGGCTCTGATACCACCTGATGAAATCAACTTTACAACAACATGTTGAACATGAACATATTAGAAAATATTCAACATGAATAAGTTGATTCCCCCAAGGACCTTTTTCAATATCTCTCAATATTCAACCAACAAGAAACATGGTGCGGAAACCCATGATTCAAGTGAAAGAATTTAGTGTATGTGTGTGTGTGTGTGATTGTGTGTTAGTGTGTGTGTTTTGAATGCTCAGAAATGATAATAACAGATTGTTTGATTGATTGTTCAAAAGCTTACCAAGGATTAGGGTAGTGTGCTATTTATAGCCTATACACAAAAGCTATATACAATTACTGAACTACCCTTATGTAAACAAATATTACATAAATAATCCTAAGAGTCTAAGAAATCCGTTGTGGAATTAAGTCATCCGCTGTGGAGATTTTCTTATCCGCTGTGGAGAAGACTATTCATCCGCTGTGCATACTTGGTTGTTCATCCACTGTGGATGCTTGGTTGTTCATCCGCTGTGGATGTTCATCCGCTGTGGAATGTTCATCCGCTGTATCTTCTTCATCCGCTATGGGATTCTTTCATCCGATGTACACACTTAGATGAATTTTCTTCATCCGCTGCTGATGATCTTCATCCGCTGTGGAGACTCTTCATCCGCTGCGAACACTTGGTCAAAATTTCTTTTATCTACAAATCTGAAAAAGAAATTTAAACAAATGTTAGTGATTGTTATGAATGTTAATAATGTTAATGTGTTATAAATGATTGTTTTGTATGTTAAAACACATTTTGTTTGATTGTATGCTTTGGCAAGCATCATACTTTTTCATGCATTAATTCTTAATGCAATTGTTGAGTCCAACAATAATCTCACACATAATATTCAGGAAAATGTCTAGATTATAGTATGATCCCTAGTATATCCTATGTTTGACTGTAACAAGCTATAAACAACATTCTATTTTCTCTATGATTATTAGTCAGATAAATTAACTGTTGTTCATGCTATGCTCTTATAAATTTTTGATAAATACATAAGTTTATGATTAATCACAAATTTAGGGGGAGTAGTCAAAGTATGAAACTGAGTTTAAACTTTTAACATAATGATATGAAGAAAATTGGAACTTGAGCACTAACTTGGCTTGGCTGCAGGATATCTGAAGTGTTTAACTACTTTTGCATAATTGCCATGAAGCAAAGTCATAAGGTCCAACAACAAACAACAAATGGACTATGTGTTAGTTCATACAGTTAAATTAAAATTTTACTTCAAAAGATTTTTTCATTAAACTTTTACCTTTCGGAAGAGATTTTAACCTTCGGAAGAGATTTTATTAAATTGACTTCAGAAGAAAGTTTTCAGCAAAATTAAGAAAATTAACTTCGGAAGAAAGTGTTTAACAAAACCAACTTCGGAAGAAAAGATTATCAACATTTAATATCACTTTTGAAAGAAGTGTTCAAACAAAATAGAGGATAAATCAGGATATTTGTTCTCCGTAGATACCCTGCGGAAGACAAATTGAACCAGTGGAATCTTGACTTCCGTAGATATTCTACGGAAGATTCAAAATAAATGTCTGCCTTGCATAAATATTAATTACTTGTAGACATTGATAACCTCGGAAGGGTAAAAAGGGTAAATGGGTCCCACGTCATTAGGATGAGGTTAGACAGCCTGTAAAAGTATAAAAAGGGCACCTCGACCGTTGGCCTTTCTATTCACTTTCAAAACACTTTACGACCTAGAAATCCTTTGGTCCAAAAACCCCTTTCACCTTTGTTGACATCGATCGTTCCACTCAAACCGTATCACACCGCTCAAACATCACAGCCACTATGGCTAATCGTTTTGTAAAGGATCACAACGTGTGCGCATTCCTAAATCCAGATGTGGAAGACGAGTGTAGAACCATCATCCGCTACCTGAGAAGAACACGACTCTTTTATGCACTATCTGCAGACCCGTTTATCTTTCAAACACACATGATCGACTTCTGGAACACGGCAAGAGTGGATGAAGAAGATGAAGCACAAGTCGTGTATGCAACTATCAGAACGCAACAATTGCGAATAGACAAACGTGCAGTCCAAAGGGAACTGGAACTCGGAGATGATGAAGAAGGTCACACTGATGTATTCGACTATGAATACATTCAGAAAGTGTTTGGTCTGATGGGATACGACGGTGACTACCACAATGGTGAGATCAAGAAAGGCAGGCTGTGCAAACCGTATCGATTCCTATGCCACATTTATCTAAAGTGTATGTCCAACCGGAAGTCAGGGTTGGATAGATTTTCTAGGCATATATCTTACGGAATCATTGGTATATATGAAGGGAGAAAGTATAACTACTCCAAGTATATCTTCAACTGCCTGTGTGACCACATACATGTGCAGAAAGAGAACAAGATGTTCATGTTTCCGGGATTCATTCAACTCATGATCAATGATCAACTACGGAGCATTGAAAGAGAGAGTGATATCTTTGTACAAAGTCACCTAGGAAGGTCACTCCTCAACAAGTTAACCGGGCAGTACCAAGGAGGAGGCATAGAGCTCTTTGCTTATGTGCTAGATGAGACTGAAGACATACCACAAGAATTATTATGGGTTAAAGAACCTCAACAACAGAGTTCATCAGCTGCATCCTCCACACACTCCCAACAGCAAGTACTAGCAGCTGAACCACCCAAATCACCTCACCAAGAACCCCATCTACCATCACCACATGTTCACTTGATATCTTCTTCAAGTGAACACACACAACCTATCACCCCTGATCTATCACAAACAACTATCAACATTGCTTCAACTGAAGTAGTTGATGAGGAGATCACTCAGCTAACACCCCACACATCCAAGTCAAACTGAGCCAACTCTATCACCCACAACAACTGAACCAATCACTTCACCAACACCTTTAGAACCAAGCACTTCACCCACACCCACTGAACCCATTGATAGCCCAACACCAACCGAGGAACTCAACCTGGAAGAGGATGTTTATGATACTTACAATGATGCTGATACAGAGGAGATCTGTATAGAAGCTGAAAAAGAAGATGTGACTGAGGAAGTTGAACAAGGAGAGGGTGCTTACATTGATATAATAGCTTATGATGAGAAGGATTTGAGAGAAGAAGAGATAGATGTAAGCAAAGGCTACTTGGTAGCTGAGTACAATAAACTGATCCTCAAGAGCAACAAGAAATTAGAAAAATTAAGAAGGATGAAGAAGGAGCTGAGTGAGAAAGACAAACTAATAGCTGAGAAAGATACGTTAATCATTCAACTAGAAGGTAGACTGAAGAGACTGAGAGAAGATATTGTGATTGACAACGAGGTGATTGACGCCCTGAATGATCTGGTTGATGAAAAAGTTGAACATCTGAGAGAAAAGGATTATGAGATTGAGAGGTTAAAGAAGAAGTTATCTGAATCTGAATAGATCAAAAGTGAGTCAACGATGATCACTTACAGCATAAAAAGGAAATATCTGGGGAAAACAACTGAAGGTGCTGGTGAATCACTAAAAAGAATAAAACTAGATTCACCAGAGCATTTAGCCCCAGTGGAACAAAGTAAAGAAGACAGTGATGCGGAATGGGAAGAGCTTACAAAAGAAGAGCCGGCTGAAGTGGCTCGAGAAGTTAAAGATGTTGGCTTACTGACAATCAAAGACATTCTAGAAGAAAGACCTCACTCTGCAATGTTCATGGACCTAATTAATAATGGGTTTCCATATGAAGTGGTGGAGAAGATGAACATGTCTGAACTGATTCAAACACTGAAAGAGTTTGATGCTACGAGAATGATGTTGCCTGTGTGCAACTATGAAACCTTCTCCAAGTTTAAGGCAATGGAGAAGATCAGGAAGGAATTGGGACATTGTGACACAGCCAAACTGACAAGATACAACATGATCTACTGGTTACAAAGTCATAATTATAAGCAGCATGAACTCAAAGGAAGAACAGTTGGTGAGCTCAGGAGCATGATGGAATATGTAATGAGAATTGAGCTGGACACAGGAGTGAGATTCAGAACTGGAGCTCCCAATCCGGCATACAAACAACAATCTGAACAAGCTTTTGCTGAGCCAACTGTAGTTGAAGTCAAAGACATGCACCAAGGAACTGAACAAATGATAAGAGCGCCAAGGGATGTGATTCCAAACAAAATCTAGCCTCTGGGCACTGCTGTCAGAGAGATCACTAAACAGAAGAATACTGTAATTCAACTTTTTGATCTGATGACAACTCCAAGTGCAGCAGTAGAAAACAAGATAATAGCATGGAAATTTGATTCAGAATGGGACTGTGTTATGCTGAAGAGAGCATCTGGAATGGTACAATACTTTCCATGGGTGGAGACCCTCCGTACTCTTCCAGATGCTGATTTCATCACTTTGCAAAAGATCCCTATTGGGTCTGAAAAGGATAGTCTATATTATCAACACAGTCAAAGTCAACAAATGTCAACGTCACTGTCAACGTCAACGCAAAAGTCAAGCAGACGCGTTCGAGTCGAAGAACCGAGACGAGACGTTGAAGATATAAATGACTAGGATTTTATTAATATAGACTATCCTTTTCAGACCTAACAATACTCCCCCTTAGTCTATCATTATCAATACCTTGTTTCAATTTTAGCTCCGATAAGTCAACTATATAATGATCTTCAATCTCCCCCTAGATTGATGATCTGGTACTGAAGATCTTTCATCTAACAGGCTCCCCCTTAGTGTATGCTCCCCCTTTTTGTGTGCATCGTGAGAATGATCAGGAACAGCATCTCCAACTCTCTATTCTTGAGTGTTTCAGAAGATGTAGGAGGAGGAATCCTAACTTGATATCTTCTATAAACTTGAGGAACATGTTCTCTGGTCTGGTACTTTGTCTAGTTGATGATCGGCCATCAATTGCAGCAAGAATCTATAACACAATTACAAACACATTCTACACATTTCTCGTTAGATCATTTCAACAATACAAATAAACCCGTGTTTATCTGAAAGTGCAATTTCCCGTGAAATGCATGTGAAAATGATAACATTTTAATAGCATAATATGGAAGACTTGAAAAATAATTTAAAATGAATATTTTATTTTATTTTGTTTTATCATATTACACCAAGAACTAATTTGATCATGAGATCACATCCTCAAGATATACAAAAGCACAAAGATGTATTTAAACATCGACAAGTTAGTGAGATCACACTGATACAGAGTCTGGTCACGATTTTAAATTTTTGAAAGCCAAAACAGTTCAAAAATGATTGTTGGTATATTTTTCCAATTTAAACCCATACCTTATCCTTTTTAACAAGAGATCTGCAACTGATTTTATCATGTTTTAGGTTCAATTAGAGAAGCTCAGGTGATTTGGTTCCCATATACATCCGGCAAAGAACTCATCCCATCATCAGGGCTTATTGAGTAATATGATTAAATCTGTTTGATTTTTTTAAGTTTTCAACAATGATCTTAATTTAAGAATCACTGTGCCTTATTTGGGGAATAGATGATGAGAGCTCCAGGTCTATACTTACGTATAACAAAGGAGATGATCATCTGAGCGTGCTGATGAGAGCTTCAGGTATATACTCACGTATAACAGAGGAGATGATCAATTGAGTCTTTCAGATGAGAGCTTCAGGTCTATACTTACGTATAACAGAGAAGATCATCAAATGGTGCCGATAAGAGCTCCAGGTCAGTACTATCGTACAGCAAAGGAGATCATCACTCCAGGTCAATGTTCACACATAGCAGAGGAGATAAGCACGAGGAAATATACAGTAAGGAGCTTCTTAGAAACAAAGACGAACAACCATATAGCTATTGTCAAAGACAGGAAACAACAAATACATCAACGCAGAGATGTCATGTTCTCAACCCTTTTTGAACGAGGACTTATAACTTTGTGAAGGCCAAGAATGTCAAGGGAATAATCTGAATCATCCAGTATCTTATACTGTTAGTTTAGCCACAAGATTACTGTCTACTTCGCTTTCAGGCTGAACCTATCAAGCGTATCCCAGCCCAAAACTATAGACTTCATTCACATCATCCAGGCAAGACAATTTTTATTAAGGAGAATACTGCAAAAGGTAACAAGAGAGACAGTTATTATTCTCCCCCGAAATTTCTACAAATCAGCGAGATAGAAGAAATTTCAAAAAAAAGATTTCAACTAAAGTATATAATATATTTTTTTTAATGTGAAAAGATAAAGAGTTAAGGGGCAAATTAAACAGATGAAACAGAGAAACAAAAGAATAAACAATATTCACAAGACCTAGGATAAAGAAAGGAAAAGATTTAAAAAGATATTAAACCTAGCATAGAGATCAGTTCATAAAAACAAGGTTTGTCAAAAGTTTTAGTGAAAAGATCTGTTTTTTGATTTTTAGTGTCAATAGGAATAATATCAATAAAACCCTTTTCCTGAGCATCACGGATTGCATGAATCCGTGTCTCGATGTGCTTGGTACGGGAATGATGAATAGGATTCTTTACGATGCCAATGGCTGCTTCGTTGTCACAGAACAATGGTGTATGGAGGAAGTTGATGCCATAGTCAATCATCTGATGTTGTATCCAGAACACTTGGGAGCAACAGCTTGAAGCAGCAATATACTCTGCCTCCCCCGTGGAAAGAGAGACTGTAGTTTGTTTCTTGCTCTGCCATGATACAAGACAATCTCCTAGGTACTAACAGCCTCCAGTGACCGATTTTCTGTTAAACCTGCAACCATTTGAATCACTGTCAGAATAAGCATGTAAGTCAAAATTCCCACCATAAGGATACCAAAGCCCTAAACGAGAAGAGGCTTTAAGATAACAAAATATTCGTTTGACTGACTTTTCATGAGACTCTTTCGGGGCAGATTGGTACCGAGCACAGTATCCTATAACAAAGGTTATGTCAGGACGGCTTGCTGTAAGATACATAAGGGAACCGATCATAGATCTGTAAAGATGAGGATCAATAGGTTTCCTATTCTCGTCTGGAGTGAGGCAAGTTTGAGCAGTGAATGGAGTGAGTTTAGGAGAGGCATCATCCATCTTGAATTTCTTCAGAATATCTTTAATAAACTTCTCCTGATGAATGAGAATTCCCTCTGGTTTTTGTTTAACCTGTAACCCAAGGAAAAAGCACATCTCCCCTATCATACTCATTTCAAAATGGCTACGCATGATTTCCTCAAACTCCTGACACAGATTTGGATTGGTGGAGCCAAAAATAATATCATCCACGTAGACTTGCACAATTAGCATCTCACCATTCACTTCCTTCTTGAATAACGTCATATCAATGGTGCCACGAGAAAAACCATTGCTTAACAGATATTGTGTTAGAGTCTCCTACTAGATCTGAGGGGCTTGATGGAGGCCATGAAGGGATTTATCAAGCTTGTAGACTTTGTCGGGAAAGTCGGGATCCTCAAACCCTGGAGGTTGACACACGTATATCTCTTAGTCAATGTCTCCATAGAGAAATGCACATTTGACATCCATTTGATAGACTTTGAACTGCTTGTTGGCGGCATGAGCCAGAAAAATCCTAATAGCTTCAAGACGAGCTACGGGAGCAAAGACTTCTGTGTAGTCAATTCCTTCTTCTTGAGCAAATCCCTGAACAACCAATCTTGACTTGTTTCTAACCACAATACCACGGTCATCGGGTTTGTTTTTGAACACCCATTTTGTGCCTATTGGGTATTTGTTTGGTGGAAGATCAACCAAGGTCCAAACCTTGAGCTTCCTGAATTGTTGCAGCTCCAATTGCATCGATTCAACCCAACAAGGATCCTGAAGGGCTGCATGAACATTTTTCAGTACGATTTGGGATATAAAACAAGAGAACGGACATACATTAATCAGACCAGACTGACTCAGCGTCCGCACTCCATCGGTAATGGAACCGATAATGTTATCATGTGGGTGATCTTTCAAGGTTTTAAAATCGGTGGTTAGAGGTAGGGTATTGAAAGATGGTTGGTTAGAGTCAACAGGTGATGTGGATGGAACAGGCTGAGATGAGGTAGATGTAGGTAACGAGGGAATAGAAGCAGAAACAGGTGGAGGTGGAATATCAAAGGATGATGAAGAAGATGCAATATCAACAGATGTAGCATTGTCAACAGGTGAATTAGGAACGGGTGGATTAAGGGAGTTAACAATGGGTAAGGAGTCCGGAGGGATGATGTTAGTTTGAATAGTTGAAGTGGACGCATCATCATCAAGAACTGGAAGATTGAATGAATTGAAAACCGTATTGGAGTCAAAGAACCATGCAGGCTCGGATCGGACATCAGAAGAATTAGATTCCTGCCAATCAATATAGAAAGATTCTTGAACAATACGGGTTCTCTTGTTATACACCCGATAAGCTTTCTGAGAGGATGAATAGCCAACAAAGTAACATTCATCATACACAGCACCTAATTTCGTCTTCTGAGCCTGGGTATTGAGTAAAGTGCACGAGCATCCGAAAGGCCGAAAGAAATCAATCAAAGGCTTCCTCTTATGAAACAGTTCATATGGAGTCTTCATTTTGTCTTTGACAATCAACACTCTGTTAAGAACATATGAAGCACAATCCACCGCCTCAGCCCAGAAAATGATGGGTAAGGAGGACTCAATCAGCATAGTACGAGCAACTTCAATAAGAGTGCGGTTCTTTCTTTCAGCTACACCATTTTGTTGAGGTGTTCTTGCAGCACTGAACTGTCTCAGAAGAAAGAATCAACTTCTGCAGCTCGTCAGCCACCTCTCCTTTATGGGCAAGAAATCTCACCCATGAATACCTGGAAAAATCATCTGTAACAACAAGACAAAAGGATTTCATAGCAATTGATTTAACACTTATTAGGCCAAACAAATCAGTATGTAACAACTCGAGGGGATTAGATATACTATTTTCAAGTTTGGATTTATGTGGTTTCTTATGTTGTTTTCCTTTGGCACATGCCATACATTTTTCAACCACTGAAAAGTCTTTTGAAGGTAATCCCCTAACAAGATTGTTTTTAACTAATTTGTTTATAGTTTTAAAATTAATGTGGCCCAGTTTGCGATGCCATAAGAAGGATTCTGATGAAGAAGCTTTTGATAGAAGACAGGTGACGTTAGACGTCATTTGTTTCTTTTTAAAAGGAAATAATCTATCAGGGAATGTCATTTGTTCAATATATCATAAGGACAGGATAAGTCTCTTTGCTAAATGTCTGTGGGAACTGAGTCATTCAGTGTTCTTCAATCGAACCAAAACATGATAACTGTAGCTGCAGTTTATTTGTTGAAAAGAAAAGGCATGGACTTAAAAGGACAAATATATCAGTAATTCCACCAAACTATGACTCTCCAGAAGATCTCTTCTGCTTCTCGTTCTTATCTACCTTTATTTTAATTCCTTTTTTATTATGTTAAAATTTTGTGAAGTCTGGTAAGGGCTTGTTGGGGCAAATCCTTTTTTGTTTTCTTCTATTTTGTTTCTTTAAAAAAAAAAAATTGGTTTTCAGCAAAATTATACTCGAGTGAGGTTACCTGACCCCCTTCCCAAAAGTCTTGAGAAGTTTGAAAAATGGTTTTATGATAACAACACGGGGGAGGAAGTGATTCGCGTAAAGGATGGAGCTGAAATGAGACTTTTTGATCCAATGGAGATATTTTCGTTTTCTGATGAAGATCTGGTGATGTTGTGTGAAAATCACATTAAAGTTGGGGCTAGAGCTGAGACGCGCAAAGAAGCAAGCCTGTTTATGACGGTTGCTAACAAGGTAAGGGGTGTTAGAACTGAAGTGAGGGAGCTAGCCCAGAAGGTTTGGCAAGAAGATGTGTTGAGGATGGACGTGAGGGACTTAACAAGACAATTTGCTCAGGCAAGTGCACGTGCAGAGGATGAAGCCGCAGGAGGTAACGAAGAAAGATCTGACGCGGTGGAAGATACCGTTGCTGAAAAGACAAATGAAGATTGATCAAGACGGTGAGATCCAACCTGGGGGGAGTATTGAAGATCAAGTATAGGTTGGACTCACCATAGATTATATATTATTTATGTTTAATTGTAATAGGTTTAATGTTAGTTTCCTTTTGTAAGTTTATTATGTTTTCCTGCCCAGCGAAACTGTAGTTTCGCTCATAGCAAGCTGCTAGTTTCACCCGGCGAAACTGTCAGGCTCTGCCGGGCGAAACTGTGTCAGTGGCAGAATAGTTCCGCTGACAGCGAAACTGTCAGCGAAACTATACCTACTATATATATTGTTTGATCTTGTTCTTTGTTGGCAATCCTTGCAAAAACCCTAAACGTTTATCATTGTTGCAAGTCTCTTTGTAAGCTGGTTCTTCACAGAAATATATTGAGCTTTGTTACCTTTTAATGCATTGGATCATTATTGCTTTATGATTGAATACTTTTGGTTATTCTTCTTCATCATTGTGTTTGTTGTTTGGCATTATTGTTGATATTGAACGAATCAACCACACAAGTGTACTGATATTAGATCAAATGGACCAACAATCCCTATCACAAATTACCCAATCAGTCCAAAAGGTAGAGACTTCTCTGAACTTGTGGCTAAGCTTAGTCACAGGTTCAAGGGAGATGTGATGAAAGAAGCAAAAAGAGAGGATGCTGAACATAAGAGAAGAAAGCTAAGACAGAAGAGGCATCAATCCAGTTCTCAATATGTTGATGCTGAATTTGTGCAAAGACTTGGTTATGAAGATCAGTCTGAAGCATCCATCAAAGTCATTGAGGAAATCAGTATACATACCCTATCACTGAATGGGGTTATGTTGAAAAGACAAAAGAGCTGGTGCTGCAGAGGAATGATCCCCAGAAGAAAGCCTCGAGTATCAGATTATTTGACCCTGTGGAGATCGAACTCCTGCACCCAAGCTACACATCATACTTACATGACAAATTCTTCCCAAAGTTGAATGACCAAACTACTCAAAATGACCTGTGCCTATATGTTCATCTGATTCAAGTCATAGACAAACTACATGCTAAGGCGCATAAAAGAAGGAAGTTTGAGGCTGGACAGTTGATTGGAACAGAGATAAAGCCCATAACAGAACTAAGAATTTCAAAACAGGATGAATTAAAGGTGGTGTCTAACAATAGTGTTGTTGCAACACTCACCACTGAAGAGGATATCCTGAGCTTGAAATACAAGACTTTGAAGAGAATGAGTAGACGGCAGATCAAGTATAAGTATGAAGATCAAAAGAATGTCGTGAACTACTTCAATACCAAGATTTTGGCAAGAGTGCAAGAACTGAAAGAACTAAACCCATGATTACTAGAGTCTAAACCTAAGGGGGAGTATTGTTAGGTCTAGATGTCTTGTATAGGTTTAGATGATGGATCAAACTCTTGTAATCACTCTTTGTAATTATAATTTTGATGATATAATATAATGCATTGAGTACATGATGAGTTTATGAATTGCATGATATATTGTATCTCATAATATATGTGTTGATTTATGTATGATTGCAGGAAACATTAAATGTAGTCAAGTTAGAAAAATTGACTAAGTGTTAGAACAACTGCGGATGAACAAATAGCTCTTCCGTAGATGTTCTCGGTAATACAACTGGTGTACATCCGTAGATCTTCTGCAAAAGAACAACAACAGTTGAACAAGTCCAAAGATCAAGTGAAGCTACTGAAGGAGAGATTACCACTGAAGAACTAGTACAAGAACTCCTGCGGAAGCACAATCACAGAAGAACAAGCCCCAAAGACCAAGTGTTGCAGCGGAAGACTAAGTACCTGCGGAAGAATAAATTCCTACGGAAGGCTGTTTAACACTTGAATGATTTCACATCATCAAGTAGTTAACAGAAAGTCAACAAGTAACGTGGCAGATCAACAACATTAATGATAGCAAAAGACATTTAATTCAAGCGAAGATATTACATCACATCAACAATATTATTTGTGTTTAATTCATTGTAAATCACGAACTCCTATGCCGATAAATGTGGCAAGGATTCGGATAGCTATAGGAAGTTAGCTTAATTATAGCAACAGGATAGCGAAAGATTAGCAATGTTTTAGGAACATAATAAGATCTCTATATAACAAGAGATAAAGAACATGTAACACAAGATGATCAACAGACGATCAAGCAACATTAGATCATATAACAATCACAATAATAGAATCAACAGCAGCAGAGGTACTACAATCGATTGATTGTAATTATTGAGCAATCGTGGTTTGATTATTATTATATTTTGATTGTTCTTTATATTGTTTGATCAATTTCAAGTACATTAATCAATTAAACAGCAAGTATTGATAATTCCACAATCAATACTTGTTAAAATCAAATCTGATAATTCATATATCGATCCCTGGATTCTCACATATCTTCTGTACACTTTATCTTGAATCATACTTGGATGCATTTTTAGCAAAATCGAATTGTTAGACTTGTAAAAGATATACTTTAATAATAGTATGATACATTTAAGAAGAAGAACAAGATTGTTTTTTTCCTTAAGTTTTTTCAAAAGTTCATGAAAATAAGATTTTCTTTATGAATTTGTGTACTATTGTTTGCACCCAATTATATGATTAAAATACAAAAAAGTAATTGAATAATATTGATTTGAGATACCATAAATTAGTTTGACGATAACTTCAATTTTATAGTTACCACAATTAATAACGAATTTTTTTAGAAATTTAATATAGAAATTTAATTATGCAAACAATTAATTTACTGTTTAACTAAACTTTTAAAACCGTTTTATTTTATATGATTTTATATTTAATTACTTTACAAACTTTTTATTAAATTTTTAAATCCATATGATACTTCATCAATTAATTGTTCAAACGTTTTACTAGTATCCGTGTTAGTGTATTGTGTTACCAGGCATATCGCATGGGGCACCTGTCTACTATCTACTATAAGATAATAGATTAGTTGTAACAACTTTTCAATCATATAAATTATATAAAGTAAACTATGAGATCGACGAAGTTGATGACAAGATTGATAGAGTCAAGTAGATAATCAAACATATTTAAGTATAAAATTTATAAAGTCAAATATAATACAAGATCATTGAAGGCAAATGAAATATATTAAAGATTTGCTTAATATAAAATGTAAGATTATTGAACAAGTTTAATACTTAAAAAAGGCGGTCAAACAAATTAAATAGAATTTTTATAAAACAATTTAAAAGCGTTTAAATATAAAATGTAGAAGTACAAAAAATGGTTGGCCGAATCCTCCTAAAATCTTTCAAATATGTTTTATCTTTTTGAATTTTTAAAAATTATACATTTTTGTGGATGTTTGTTTCTTTGATATGGTAACCAAAATGGATCGCAGAGAGTGATGCGGTAGAGAAAGACGGTAAGCATAAAAAATTCATCCCCGATCTTATCCTTATGATTTCATAAAAAATTATTATCTTTTTATCTTAATTTCAATTAAATAATTTTTTTTTTTACTTTTATCATTATATTTTTTTTCTCATCCACTTACAACCGTTTTCAAAAATAGTAAAAAGTTTATGGAGATTGTACCATGTTTTCCCAAATATGAGAAAAAACTGTACAATCCCCATAAATTTTCTACCGTTTTCACTCACAAGCACTCACAACCATCCCCGTAATATAAGACACCCACATATATTTATGAAGAACGGGCTGTGAATGCTCTTAGAAGGAAGTTAAAGGACGCAAGCTGATGTGAGGCAGGAATTGTCCCATGGCGAAGCTTGAATGCTTTCATAAGGAGGCGAGGGCGAAATTAAACTTTTTAGGGGACGAACTCAATATAAATAAAAAAGTTTATACTACCGGGTCAAAAATATATACTATTGGATAAAAAATTAACACTACAGACGAAAAAAAAAGTGCCCCCGCACAACACCTATTATCGTTCGCCCATTGTAGTATCGGGAACATCGCCGCCATCTTCGATACCGTGCCGGCGTGCCCACACCTTTAGGACGAGCGAGACAAACGGGTGATGATACCCTCCATCCTTATTACACTCAACCACCTGAACAAATAAATTGACTCATTTTTGTTTCATGAACATGAACAATGTCCAATATTATTTGAAAAGTCCTTCGGTTATCATAAGTTGTTAAATTTGTATTTTTTTGTTATTTTAGTGAAATAATATCATGACTCAAGCCCCTTAGTTAGCGAGGCATCGTAATATTAACACTGATCTCTACCGATTTAAAAACTTTTTCCCTAAAAACAAAGAAAATATTAAACAACTACACATTCAAATGTTTTTCTCACTCATTCATTTCTTTAAAATCTTATATTCCAATTATAGTTTTACACAAAATTCAAAAAAATAACAATAAAAACAATTGTAAACCTTGAAATTTAGTGAATCATTTTTAAATCATGGAGTGGTTATTAGCCTTTAGCAGTTAGCACACACAGAAGTTTAAATTGATATGTGCTTTTGAATTATTTTGAAAGCTAGTAGCTTAAATTGACTTTATTAGTAGATTTGCGTTGTTGTATGTTCTTACAATCAAAATAAAACGTAACCAAACCATAGTTAAAACCATCATATATGTATTTTATAAATAACACGTTACTGAAAGCTTAAGAAGAACCAAAATGGGAATGAAACCAATGACCTTTCCCAATAAAGGAATAACTGAACCGTTTATAATGAATACCGATAAACTATGAAAATCTGAAAAACAAAAGTTTTCAAAGCATCGATTATATGTTTGGCTTTGATCGATAACAAACCAAGTCAGCACTTCTAAGTTCTAAGGCAACCTCGACCTTTCAACATCGAATTAATCAAACATCATTGTAAAGATGAAACAATATTCTACCGCACTTTTACTTTACAAACATACTTTTGATGCCTCTCCCTTGAGATCTTTATGCAATAGGCATCTCTATCAACTGCAATTGTTGGTTGAATCAAGTTACATAATATTTCACCTTACTACTAGCAACCATTTTCAAGCAAGGTCATCCACCCGTTGCACCACCTATAGCGCTCTCATCCCAAGGCGTCGCATTAATTGGTTTCATGATTATCATGTTTAATGTTTGACTTTGACTGCGTACCAACAACTACGCTTAGAATCGACATGTTACATGTCTTTCTTCCCTTTCCAAATGATGACTTGCTCATCTTTATACAATATAGGGACACAAGGTACCAAATCCTGTGCAACAAGACACAAATACTATCAAACTTGTCTTCCAAGAAACGTAAAAATCGAAACTTTTTATCATAAGTTTATGTATAAAGTGGAAAACACATACCCTTAGCTTCACAGCAATCCTTTTGCAGTCACTCATACCCACATGGGCACAATCAATCCTCAACACTTCTTCAGTTTCAAAGGCCTCTCTCACTTTCTCTACCACATTAACATACACGCCGTTTCTTGCTGCACAAGGAATGCAACACGCAATGTCAAACTCCAGTCAACCAGAACATTATGGCAAATGTAATAATGCAGAAAAGGGTATTTAAGGCATGTGTTGACCAAACCAACCAAGGGCTATGTTTGACTCAGAACCAATAATATGTTGAGTACTGCAAGAAGCATATAATGCACTTGTACATAGTGTGTAAAAGATAATCAAAAGTAATGGGATAGAGAACAAATGCAGTTTACATAACGTCTAGTGATCAAATTCAAAGCAATAGGTACAAATGCGTTATATACTTCTCCCGGTTCTCAACATATTATGTGCGTCCCCAAAGCCAACGAAAAGAACAACAAATACACATACTTAGTTTTATGATGGGTGGAGAATTAAGTCCTCGGTTCCTCATTTCTTTTGTTTCTTCAAAAGTTAACCCATCAGCAACATTCTTTATAAGCTTAGGATAAATTGGTGGATATGGCTTCCATAGCATTAAAGGAATAACAGGCCTGTTTTTAGGGTCATAATTTCGTCCCCGATACAGTAGCAAAATATTAATTTGTCGGTATATAATCTTCCCACCAGATTTATCCTGCGAATTTCTACAAACAAATCAACTAAGAGCTTTTTAGGTTGGGTAACGGGTCAAGTTGACCTGTAACACTTTTTAACCAACTTTTTTTATAAATAATTAGTTTGTTAGATATGATTACTAATTACAAACTTAGATAATAATATAATCTGTTTTTGAAACAATACATGATTTAGTAGGTTGTATACTTGTATGTATTTTCAATACAACTGGCTGAGTATTGATCTGTTTGACTCATTTAACCCGTTAGGAAATAGATATAATAAATAACTTTAGTCAACCCATACATAAGTAAATGGCTCAAAATTCCCATTCTAAGTAAAAGAACTATAAATATTACAATAATAATCGAATTTTTTGAATAACATGATTTGTTAAGTTGTATGCATTAGCAATATACTTCGAACGACTTTCGACTAGTTTTATCTGTAAGAGAAAAGATAATTGAGTCAACCCGTATATTAGTGAATTGGTCGAAATTGGCACTCCTAAGTAAAAGAACTACGACTACAAAAAAATATATTACTATAATCACAATCTAATTTTCAGAAAAACATGATTTAGTAGATTGTATGGATTAATTGGACAACTTTCGACTGGCGAGACATATTTGACCCAAAAGGGTCAAAATTGCCACCTCTAAGTAAAAGAGAGATGGATTCAAACCTCGAGATGGAAACACACGTTGTCCATGTCAAGTGTTGGGACGCCTAAGCATTTGATCCTCACGGCTTCAGCCTTTTTCCAATGGTTATGGATGTCATCAATCATGTTGTGAGTAACACCACCCTTTCCTAACACATCACAGGTTTCACTAATCACAAATCAAAAACTAAGATTTAACCAGATTTGGCAAACAAATCCTAGTGTTCGCTTATCTCGACTCACGAGAGCCGAGAATCAAAATCTTTTGGAAGTGATGGTGCAACCCAAACACAACCCATCATGGTAACATTATGCATAAAGTGATTATCACAACTTGAATTCATCTTAATAACTCTCAAAGTGTTTGGCAAAGGTTATAATAACTAGGATTATGATAAATATTGATTATTGACATAATATGTCACACAACCCTAAGGCGTATCCAGTGTGTGACTTAGCTTTGCTTCGCCATCTAATATACACAAACACTATACACAGAAGATTGTTTCTCACGGCACAAACCCATATCCGAAACACCCCTAATTCGAATAACCCCAAATGACCCAAAACACATCAATCTTCACAAACACAAATTCATCTCCAACAAACTGATCAAACGTTGTTTTCCCACACAACATCAAATCAAATCACACCAATTTATCATTAAAGATTCAAGATTTTACCCAAATTGATCTGTCTTGAACAATCACTATGTCGATATCGTTCAACAAGCTCCAACACCTCCTCCTCCGACAATGGTTCCCCAAGAATCACCTTCCTCTGCTCTTCAACTCCGCCACATCCACCGTCTCCGGCGGAGGAGCCGCCGTGCCGGTCCATTTCCGGTCAAGTCGACCCGGACCGAAAGGAGAAAACTTGGGTGTTTTCCCGGTACCCGATCGGGTCAACAGAGGGGTTGAATTCGGAGTATGAGTATCGGAAATCAAGGGTAGATCGATTTTATTGGGAAATTGATTTGGGGTTTGTTGTTTGGTTTTTTGGGTTTGTGAACCCATATCCGAAACACCCCTAATTCGAATAACCCCAAATGACCAAAACACATCAATCTTCACAAAACACAAATTCATCTCCAACAAACTGATCAAACGTTGTTTTCCCACACAACATCAAATCAAATCACACCAATTTATCATTAAAGATTCAAGATTTTACCCAAATTGATCTGTCTGAACAATCACTATGTCGATATCGTTCAACAAGCCCAACACCTCCTCCTCCGACAATGGTTCCCCAAGAATCACCTTCCTCTGCTCTTCAACTCCGCCCACATCCACCGTCTCGGCGGAGGAGCCGCCGTGCCGGTCCATTTCCGGTCAAGTCGACCCGGACCGAAAGGAGAAAACTTGGGTGTTTCCGGTACCCGATCGGGTCAACAGAGGGGTTGAATTCGGAGTATGAGTATCGGAAATCAAAGGGTAGATCGGATTTTATTGGGAAATTGATTTGGGGTTTGTTGTTTGGTGGGTCTTGTTTGGGTTTTTTGGGTTTGTGATTGTGTGGTTGTTGGTTTTGGGGTTTTGGTGTTTTGGGGATTGGGGAGAATGGTGGGTCGTCTTTGAAATGGGATTGGGTTAATTGACGGAGATGATGGTGATCGGCGGTGGGGTGTGGTGGTGGTGGAGGTGGTGGCTCCGCCGTGAGATGAGTTTTAGCATTAGCAGGTGTGGAGGAAGAAGATGATATTCTTGAGTTAAATATTTTTGGTAAAGAAATCAAGAACATGTAAAGGGGGGGTTCTACATCTAACTTATTGCTTATTCCAAACATGATGGGTTTACGGTTTAAGAAGCTTAGATAAGTTTAAAAATCAATCACATAGTATGATGATACGTTTGTTCATAATAACTCAGACGAGATGTTTGGCCGATAACACTTTTAGTTTTAACTTTTGTTATTATTATCGATATGATATATAACCTTTACAAATTTACTTTTGATTTTTAATTGATTTCACTCACAATGATAATTATAAACGAAATAAGAAAACATACAAGTAAAACCAAATGAAAATTAAATGTAAACAAATGTAAATGTATGATTATTATGCTTCATTGGTAATGAAAACAAATGTTAAAAGTGTCTTTAATCATATTATTTGTGTGGATTATTATCGACTAGTGAGTAATATTTTGAATTATTAAAATTCAATTTGTTTACTTAAAATCATTATAAAGTAATATGGTGGATGAGGTCAAACAAATTAGGGTTTTTTGACATTTTTACGACTAGATTAAGTCGTTTAGTTAAAGAATTTAATCCACCAATCATTTTAAAGATTATTTGTTAATCCTTCAACACATTTACAACAATTGCTCTCAACCCACCAACTAGTTTAGGACTCTTTAAACTTCGTATTAACTTGATTACAAACCAACTCATCAACCTATTTCACTCATATAAATAAAAGGATTACACAAATAGTGCTCCCTAAATACAATTGCAAGTGTATTTTACGATTGATATTGTTAATACAATAAATATTTAGTTAGACAATTCAACCGATAAAATATAAAGTATTAGTACGGAAAAAAAGGATGCCTTTGTTTCTAATGGACCTTATTTTATCTTTTTGTTTGTGCTAATGTGATGAGTATTTGATAACACTAAGAAAAAAGATACAATAATCATACATAACGTTTAGGTCAAGACCTCTTAACATACAAACCATCCATCTAAAATAAACAACTCTTTGTATGATAAACATGTAAAACTACAATCTAACATTCAATTGGATCCCTTTCAAAGTTCAATCTTTCATTCATGCATCTCCTTTGATCACCAACCATAGACTCAAACACATCCAACAAACAATCCAAACCTTCATGATCATCTTCCCCAACTGCCTTGAGAGCATAAACAATGCTCTCAATGGATGACAAGCATCCGGCTTTCGGTTGTCGCCTCACTTCACCATACAAACTCAACCGATCAACTTCCAATTTCAAATGTGGCAACAATCTCAACCATGGATTCTCTTTGTACATTCTTGTTGCTTTAGCCCATGTCCCATCTAACACAATCAAATTCTTGACAGTGAAATCGACATCTTCGACCCCAATCGAATTCTCACTTGGGAACAACAGCATTGATCCTGCAGGAACCACCATTTCAAATTCTTCAATATTGTTTCCAACAATCCCATTTTGGATCTTCTTCACTACAAACCCATTTCTCACACCATCAATCACAAACTGATCAACCAAAAGCTGATCAAAATCTTGATTGACGACACCCCTTTTTGCAACAGTGAAACTATATCAGCAGGGTGTAAAGGTGAATCTTTTTGCGATTTTCGACTGAATCATGATGACCCAGATCATGATTTGATTCAAGAAAGTGTATATCGAAGTGGGCTTGTGAAACAACATCAGAAACATAAGTTAAATTGACGTTCTTGAGCCCTAAAGTTGCGATTTTAGCTGAATTGAGGGGGTGTTTCTTCTCTAAACTGTGTTGGAGAAGTGCGATGGCTATGGAGTTTTCGAGAATTGGGGTTTTGAATCGATTGCAGAAGCATACACGGGTTGGTTTTGAACAAGATTGACACATGGGTCTTCGATTATCGGAATCAGAAATGGTCGACATTGCTAGGGTTAGGGTTAGGGTTCTTGATGGGGTTTTGGGAAGATAGATAATGGAGAGTGGTGAGTGTTTTAGGGGTTTGAAATTGGATAGCATTTGATTTTCGTTTCATCTGTCAAAATGCAATCGATGCTGATGAATTTCATTCGGTTTAACGATTGCTGTTGTTGGCACTTAAACAAACATCTTCTGGGCATTTGTTATGTTGTGTATTGAAAGTTGAAACAAACAGCCAATGTCATTCTCATTTGTTTGATTACAATCCCTCAAGCCAAACACACCTTAAGACCGGACCAAACGTAATGGGGTATTTGAGGAAACTATACCCTTGCACCACCACTATGTGCATCAAGAGGGGTTATAGGTCGGACGTTCTCATATACTTTTAAAAAATAACATCGCCTCCGTAGTCTCTAACAACACCAACCACCGCAACACTATTTCTCTCTCTACAATCTGTCTATCTTTGTCTACATATAAAGACAAGAGTAAGGACCAAAGTACACAAAATAAAAAATCATGTAGTCAAAACCTAAAAATCACAAACTTCATTGCTTCTTTCGTTTGGTTTTTAAATATATAAGATAATTTAGTATAAGATCATTAGTTTGCGTGTTCTCTATCAAGATTTCCTTTTTTGGGCCTACTCATGTTTGTATGTTAACTCCGGTCACTAAGACATTAAGACCATAACACTGTATATACGTTCATAACTTAACACGAGAAGAGGATATATGACCATCAACACTACGTTTACGAAATATTATTGAAAGGATTAGATGATGGATTAGAAGATGTAATAAGTTGTTCCGACGATGATAATAAGAAAACATCATATTCACCAACAATGAATACGGAGTCAATAAAATAATTGTTTGAGATTTTATTTATTTAATCGTTGATGGTAGAAAAATATAAATAAAGTAGAAAAATATAAATAAAGTAGATGATAAACAGTTAAACACCATCTGCTCTCATCCAAAGCTAAAAGGCCAAAACACATTAATAGTATTTAAGTCTGAAGATTCCTAGGGCTATTTGTGACTCATATAAAATGTTATGAAATGTGTCAACCCAGCACCGATGTTAAGCAAAAGAAAATCAACATTGTATTATGCATTCTCAAAAGTAGATTATGAAGCCTCATCAACAATGCCACACTTTCTAAGTACTTGATTTAATGTAATCAACACCAAACAAATGTCTGATATGTCACCAAATCCATTTCTACATAGATCACTGATCATTAGTAAGAACTCCATATATGAAGATGATGAACAAGAACATCATTTTTATTATTATAGACAAACACACACTCTCCACTCGAAATCTACTTTACTTTTAAAATCACCATACACTTTACAATATTTAAACCCACTACCTTTGATTGAAGAATACACCACTTTACTACAAGAATGTCCCCTTAGTACAAAAACACAAACTTTACAAATATACCATCATTCATTTATTGAAAATATATATTTGCATCAGACAGTTGGCGTGTATTAAAAACACACACAAGATGGCATGATGAACAATCTTGTAACCAATCTACTGAAATACTAACCAGACACTCTTGGACATTCAAAACAAACTACACATGACCCTAATCAAATAGATACATGTATATACATGTGTAAATAAATTATATTATGTTACTACTTGTAACCACCGATCAGCAATATTTTGGTCTGAAATAATCTGGGGGCAGTGATGGACAACTTTCAGCCATATGGGCGTATGGTTCTATAGTATTGTATCCAGGTAGTTCCATTCGATACTTTCCAGTAATTTGACAAAATGGAAGCTTTACTGTGTCCCCATCATTGCACCATTTTGGCAGGCGGGTCATGTTGTTTTCAAAGAAATTGAGCGTGTATGCATCCTTTATCTGCATTGGTGTTGACTAATATTAAAGGAGATCATTTCAAATGGGTCAATTCAGGTTATGTTTTGTTTACTATGAACCATATTATGTTAAATTTTAAAATCTTATTCCCTTATCCATCAACAAAAGAAACACGATCTAATACGTGTATAGTTACAGACTTTGAAAACTTGCAAGATTTTAACAGAATAATTATTTATAAAACACAGACGGGTATTTGCAAATCTTGGAAAACTTACCGCAAATTCAACAACATTCTTTTATAACTCAGACAGTTATTAGAAAATCTTAAATAAACATAATGTAAATTCAGTTACTTTTTATGAAACCTAGATGGACATCTGCGAATTTTCAAAAAAACTTGCTGTAAATTCGGTAACTTTTAAATGAAATCCAGATGGGTATCTGCAAATCTTGAAATAAATTATAAACCCAATGTAAATTTGGCAGCTTTTTATTGAAACCCAGATGGTATCTTCAAATCTTGGAAAAACTTACTGTAAATTCGGTAACTTGAATCTCATTTGCAAGATCACCAAAGAGTCCTGCTTCTTTATACATTTCAAGGATGAAAGCAACACAAGAAGTTGATTTTCCATCAACGTATATCCAGTCATCCTGTTCAGGAATCGTTAATAATTTTGCAAAAGACGAACCGCGCCTTTCAACTTCTACCAAAATTTCAGGAAGGTCAAGACCCTGCAAATAAGACACTATCAAACACTGAAATATGGGATGGTAAAATTTTTGCTACTTGCAATATTAATTAATAAATAAATTTGCGTTTATCTTGATAATCAGTTTTTTCTATAAGCAAGGTAATTACTTGCTTCTGTAAATCTAATTATTTTGACCCCTTAGGTAACAAGAAAATAAAATGGGAATCAATTATTCATCAGATATTGAAATACTCAATTTAGAGGTGACAAGTTTGACTTGTTTACGAATTAAGGGGTCGATTTGGGTTTGTTTTTTTATCTCAAACAGGTCAAATCGCATAATTTACATGATAAATGAAAGTGTCAAATAGGCTAAATAGGTTGAAGGCCATCCGAAGTCTAGTTTTAAGTTTATACTGTTAGACATCTGGATCAAGAAAAGCAAACAACAGCAGCATTTTTGTGGAAAAACACACCCACGACTCGTTTCTTTTTATTGAATAAAAACCACACCAAAAACTCTTAGACAATGACCCTCTTTTATACTAATCCTAACCTTAATTACTAATAAAAACTCCACTCAAACACAGCTGGAATGACAGCCTAGTCACAACCAAAACATGAACACTAATACCTTAAATAAAGCTAATTAAAACTTACTAAATAAAACAAACCTATCTTTAGACTCTTGACGATTCTCCCCCCTAAACTTCCACATATGACCACAATTAGGATTAACTTCTAACAATCACCCCCTTAATCCTAATGTGGTCTTCCTTCTCTAAAGTAGAGTCGGCTCATCATCTTCACAAACCAAGTTGGCCTCCTCATGCTTCGGTTTTGATTTTGGACATTCATATGCGAAGTGTCCGAACTCTTCGCATCAGTGGCATTGAACCCATGACATGTCTCGATCTCCTATTGTCTCCCGTTGATCTTTTCTTGATCAAGTTGATTCTCACGATCCATTTCTCCTCCCAAACTTCGGCTCCTACCATGACTTCTTCCATCCCAGTTAGCCCAACCACGACCTTGTTGATAATCATTATCGTTTCTGGTTTAGGATGTTCATCATTACAAGTGAGCATCAATTTACTTTGCCTATCTTCAATTCATCTTGGGATTTTACCCTCTCCTCGTAAGCTTTAAGTCGACCCACCACTTCTTCAAATGCCATTTTCTCAATCTCCGAGTATTGCTCAATCGAAGCAACGATTGGCAAATATTTCTATGGCATGGAATTTAGGAACTTTCTCACCACTATCTCATCATCAAGTGAAGATCCAAGACTTTTATACTTTGATTGTAGCCCACTAATCTTACCTGCAAATTCATAAATAGTCTCTGTTTCAGTCATCTTCATTGCTTCTAACTCACTTCTAAGTGTTTTGCAAGCGAGCTTTTTAAACCCTCTCGGCTCCCACATATCTAACCCGTAATGCATCCCAAACATTATTCGGATCCTTATGCTTTGACACTTAAAGCAATACATCCTCCGGTAGCGACTGAAATATCAACGCCTTCGCTATGTACTTTCTTCTATCATCCATTTCACTTCCTATCACAGGTTCTATGGCCCTCGTAGACCATGTGCACCTAAGATGGTCTCCATCATAATTGACCATGCAGTGTAGTTTGTTGTGGTCAGTTTTGGACATTGCAAAGTCATATTGCTTGGTTCTCGGTGGGGTACAACAGCTGCTCCTGTACCTTCTGTCATCTTCTTTATGAACACTGACACTTTTTTTTCAACCTGTGTCACACAGGTTTTCTTCACCTCGTTCGCCGCTTCACACAGTCGCCTTCTCTATACAACTTGAATTGCACCAATCTTCGTGGTATCTACTGCAGCTACCTCACGCAAACCTTCTCTACTGCAGCCCTTTCTCCGTTTAGCCTTGATTGTGTCACACAATCAGCGCTCCACAATTATATGAAACAATCATAGGTTCAAATATGTCTTCAGTCTTCGTAATTGATCTATCACAGCTCGTTTTCTTCTATCTTGTTCGAACAATTCTTATTCTTCTTGTCTTCAACAGCCCTTTGATTGTTTTTCTTCAAAGTCTGGATCGCAGCAGTCTCTTGATTGCAGCTCTGATACCAATTGTTAGACAACTGGATCAAAAAAAGCAAACAACAACAACATTTTTGTGGGAAAACACACCCACGACTCTTTTCTTTTTATTGAATGAAAACCACACCAAAAACTCTTGGACAATGACCCTCTTTATACTAATCCTAACCTTAATTACTAATAAAAACTCCACTCAAACACACCTGGATAACAGCCTAGTCACAGCCAAAACATGAACACTAACACCTTAGATAAAGCTAATTAAAACTTACTAAATAAAACAAACCTATCTTTAGACCACGATTCTCCCCCCTAAACTTCCACATATGACCACAATTAGGATTAACTTCTAACACATACAACCTCCAAAATTGTTTTACTAAAGCATTTAGTTTATTACCGTAACAATATTGTTCTTGTAATCATAATTAATACGTTAGTACAGTATTATAACAAATGGATAAAAAGTGTGAGTGGGTCAACCCACCCTAGTCTTACTAAAAATGACCGGTCACACAACGCGCTGATTATGCACTTTTACTCATATTGATAATTGAGACTTCAAGTCGCAACAGTTAGTTTTAAGTACACATCCCAACACTCTCTAAACCTTTGCGTGCACGTGTGATTAACAACCCTAAAAAACCAAATCAAATACACATTTTATAAACAAACTCAAGAAATCACGTTACTAACCTCAGTACCAAGCCGCTTGTTCAAGGCTTCATTCCATATGTTGGCTGCATATGCAGGTTGTAATTGATTCCATACGGTCATAACAGAAGCAACCTGTACGTCATGATTGGAAATATACTTTAAGTAATACCATATATCATTTGCCTCATTTATTTCATTTTGTGTGTCCCATCTAACTATGAGAAAGAAGTTTTTTGGCTTTATCTAGACCAAGGTAACTAGCCTCATATAACCATAGAATCATTAGAAAGAAGACAATGATTTAATAGATCAGACCCACAAATACATCTTTCTCTAGCACCATGTAAATGGAACTAACAAGTAAAAAGTGTTAAATGGTTAAAACAAAATATCTGTATATGAAGAACATTGTTAACATTAGTGCTGTTTGTAAAACCAAATCACAAGCGAGGCATAAACGAAAGAATAGAATTGGCAATCTCGACACCCTTACTTCTGAATGGGTGGATTTGGGTTGTGTTTTATTTCAAACTGGCAATAGTAATCTAAAACCATAGCTAAAAGGGGAAGGGGTCAAATTGGGTTGAAAATCAACCAACGTCTATTTTTAAAGCGTATAACCTTCAAAATCATTTTTTTTTCAAAGATTTGGATTTATTATTGTAAAATTGTTTTTGTAATGATAAGTAACACATCAATTATTTATAGAAAAAGGTTTAAGGGCAAATTGTTGGTCAACCACGTCCATCTCGACACATTTTTTTGAATGAAAGGAAAAAGGTTTAAATGGGCAGGAAAATTGTTTCTGGTCCGACCCAACCCGACCAGGACCATCTCGACACAAAACTGTTCTGACATGTTACTCACCCGCCCCGTCAAACCCACCAATCTTACCACCTCTAGAAAAAAGGTCCAATAATTGGAAGTTGGGAGACAATTTCAATAACTATACCAGATGAGCATCAAGTGGTGGTGGATAATTTCCATCAATAGTGTCAATCCAGCTAAATATTAAATTATGATACCCATACGGTTTTCCTATCATGCTTTGTGCATACTCCCATGCAGCCGTTTCATTAAACTTAGCCCTAAGTTCAGGATGCAAAGGAAGCAATGCAATATGTGGATTTGTATTATCTTCAGTGAGCTCAAAATTCCACCATTCCTCCCATGGTAACACAGCAATAAGGTTATTACCCTGCAACAAAAACACAAACAAATTTACTCCATCAAATTAAATAAATTGAACGAAAACACATGGGAACAAGATAATAAGATTAGATAGCTAGGTATAATAGTTTGAACTTACATATAACAACTATGTCCAAGAAAACAAGTTCGACCCAAATAAAAATGAAAAATAACAATAAACATAATTTGGATATGTGACACCATTACAAATAACTTTTATGTAGTATTTGTATACTACTTTAGAGGGATAACGCATATGGTCACTACCCAAAAATTCAATTGGTTCTTTAAACACCCATATATTGGAACTACTGTATCAGCTACCCAAGTATGTATTTGGTTTCCTTTATACCATATCTGGCCAAAAACATGCCATAATCCTAAAATGACCAAAACACCTAGCCTTTTCTTACATTGAATCATTGACTTTTAATACATCTATACAAGGGTATTTTGTTTAAATAAGGGCATTTTCGCCATTGCCCATTAGGCATCTTTTTGGATGATATTTGTGTAATTGAAACTGCATACATACTTGGGGTAGCCTATAGAGTAATTTCAAATTCAATATATGATAACCTTATCCCTATCAAATTTTTCAAAAAAAGGGTATGAACGTAAGCATCAAGCCTGAAAAACATCCATTCTTACTTGAACTCGACTCTTTATATTATACAAGCTTACAATTTATGATTGAACATAAAATCCGAAAAGCTCAACTTGTTTGGAACCTTGGCAACAAGTGTCTTTTTCGGAATATAATATTGTATTACCTCTTCGTCTTCATGTCCTGATTCTCCAACCCATAACTTCCCTTCGGAATCCCTTAAGCAAACTGCAGAGTGACCCGCATATGCCCCGGATGCCCATTTCTCAAGAGTCTCAAACCCGCCCCATAACCCGCGGATCTTTGATATTGCAAGAAAGTCCCCGGATTGAATATCATCTATGGTAACATTTGTAACCCATGGCCCTGATCGTTCTTCAAATTTAGCTCCCATATTTTTTTCAAGAAAAGCAAGGTTTGCACTCTCGCCCCAACCCGTATTTGTAAACAATGGGAATACTTCCCATAATGCTTGTAGGGTTCCTATCATTCCCGCTTCCATGAGGAAAATAGCAACACCTTTATTTTTCACCTTCATGAACCAAAATATAAGGGTAACAAACTAACAATGAGTAAACATGGATTGAAAATATTGATGTATCAAAACAACTTACATATTCGTACTCGGCTTTTCCTTCCCATTCATCAAACTCAACTTTATGTTCCCGGGATAAGAAATAATAATCCCATTTTACACGATATGGAGTAGCAAAGATGTAAAGATCCATGCATGTCCAGCTGTGCGCATTGCTTACCTAAAAGAAGAAATTGTTGTAAGAAAGGCTATCATTGAGATATCATGTATAATTACCTAAACACCGTTACTGTTTGTCATTGCTTTTTTTATTTTGATTCTTCAAGCCACAATAACTACTTTGAAAATGTGCCTCCAACCACCCCCTTAGATAATTTAAAAAGATGGTACTCATGTTTTGCCATTTATTTGTCAAGATTCTTGTAAGTTTTAGGCTGTAAAGGGGTTATGTTTCTTCATCTGAATTCACTAATCATATTCTATAATCAACATACTAGATACAAGCAAATTGTTTAACCACACAAATTCCATGTTCATTTCATGTCTCTTACCATTGTGATAGTGTGATGAAGTGTAGATTTTTACGGTTCATATTTCAAGAAACCCGTTTCAAGATTCAAGAAACGAATAACCCACAACTCAAACATATCATAAGACTAATATCAACCAAATATTAATCAAGAAAATGTGATTAACATAGAAAAAAGCCGGAAAAACTACCAAAGTGTGTATTTCTACAGTAACATACTTCAATAAACCCTAAACATTTAACATCAAACCAGAAAAATATACCAAATAAACTTTATCAGCGGCGAGTTAAGAATCAAGAAACCAATTAACCACGTGTCAAGCACATCAAAGAACCATAAAATTTCCTAAATCAATGATCATTTAACCAAGAAAATGTGATTAAACACACAAAAGAAAAAAAACCCCAGTAAGTTATGAACTTCTACAGTAACATACTTCAAGAAATCCTAAACATATAACCTCTGAACCAGAAGAAACTACACTTAAACCTTATAACAGCAACTCAAGAATCAACAAATTAATAACCCAAATGTCAAACAGATCAAAGAGCCAAAACTTTCCAAAATAAATGATCAAAAATCAAGAAATTGTGATTAAACACACAGAAGAAAACAAAAGGCTATCAAGTTATGAACTCCTAGAGCAACATACTTTAAGAAATCCTAAACATTCAATATCTGAACCAGAAGAAACTACACTAACAACCTTATAGCATCAATTCAATAATCAATAAACCAATAACCCACATGTCAAACAGATCAAAGAACCAAAATTTTCCAAAATAAAAGATCAAAAACTATCAAGTTATAAACTCCTAAACTAACATACTTCAAGAAGCCCTAAACATTCAACCTCTGAACCAAAAAAAAAAAAAAAAAAAAACTACACTAAAAACCTTATAGCATCAATTCAAGAATCAAGAAATCAATAAACCACATTTCAAACAGATCAAAGAATCAAAATTTCCCAAATTAAATGATCAAAAACTATAGATATCCTAAACATTCAACCCCTGAACCAAAAAAACTAAACTAAAAATCTTACACCAGCAATTCAAGAATCAAGAAACCAACAACCCACATGCCAGACAAATCAAACCACCAAAACCACCCACAACAAACTACAAAATACAACAAACAAACCTTGATATGAAGAGTCCCACCACCAAACTCACTGCCAGTTTTGTTATGAAGCTCTAGCCAAGCAGTATTCTCATAAAAGCAAGAGCCTTTCCAATTCACATCAGAATTATTTGACACAGAAACAGCTCCAACGAAGGTGGGAAGAATATCAGTGGCAGTTCGGAGTGACCGGAGAATGGGCCATGAAATCTGTGTGGGTAAAAATGGAAGAAGGTCTTGTGGGAGAATTGGTGCTTTAAGAGCTTGTACTGTTGGGGCGTTGGTACAAGTGAAGATCAAGATAGTGATAGAAATGGTGATGATAGTTATGGTGTGATATGGTGAAGATGAAGATGAAGGGGCTCCCATGATCTGTGAATTGGAGAGTGGAGGAAGGTTTGGGCATCTGATTTGGGAATATTTGGTTTTGATAATTAATTAATTGTTAATTTTGAGGGATTTGATGAATTAATGATATGAAATACATTGTGGGGTGAACCCATCTGCACGTAACAATCATGTTGTGGCTTATTTTGCATCTAGTGTTTAAGTCATATGTCGTCGATTGATAGTGCTAAAAGAACTAGGAATTTATATAAATAACTTTGTGTTACATATTTTGGTGACTGTTTTCTATATTAAGATAATTATTTATTATGTTAATGATGTGAGATATTACTCACTTTAATGATTGTGTGTGTATTATATCACGGGAGATGGTCGTAAGTGGTTGTGAGTGAAGTAGAGATAACATTTATGTAGATTGTACATTGATTTCTCATATTTGAAGAAACACGATACAACCCTTATAAATTTTTTAATATTTTTTAAAATGGTTGTGAGTGGAAGAGAAGAAAAATATAATAATAAATATATAAAAAATATTATTTAAATAAAAGAGATGGTAAAAAAATAATATTTTTAATGTAAATATGAGGATGAGGATGAGGAAGCTAGTGTAAATGCTCGCCCTCATTTTGATCTTTCGGATTTTATCGTTACACTTAAAAATTTGAGGGTTTTTTTTTGAAAATTCTACTCTTAAATAAGGAACACAAGAGTTTAGCTTTTATGTTTAATAGAAAGTTCTTTGTGTTATTTATGAGAAATTTATCTATATACAAAGTGAGACTTTATCTCTATTTTGGCAAAGCTTAATTCCAATATTGGTTTGACAATCTGATAAAGTAAGAGCATTTTCGTACGAAATGAATATATATTCAATAGTTTAGTAAGTACGTGATGCTTTATAGTCTGTTTGATCTTTCATCCTCATTTTAACTTCTAATGAGCCTTGACAATTTAATGATGACGATTCTTAAGAGCGGTTTAAGTTGGATGAAGACAATCATCTAGAGTTACAATAACTAGATATGCTATCGTTCTTTTTCGGTGGTATACCATAAACGGTCATCCTTTCACGCCATATATCGTTAAAGATTACGCCTTACCTACTTACAAGAGCTTAGACGTTTGCTTAAAATGATATGATTTCCTTGCATGAGCAGAACACTTTTGAGTTGGTGAAGTTGAATAAAGACAATACTTATTTGAAGAGCAAACATGAAGCCAAGACAAAAGATCATACTTTGTGTAAAAAGTTTTTTGATGGTTAAATGCTTTAGTTAGAGAAAATGTATCGACTATGATAAGTCTTTATATGTTGTAACATATCATGAATTTTTGCAAAAATAAAAGTATTAATTTATGAAAATTTCAAAATTGTTGTAACTTAACATATCCATAATTAACAGGTGAGGAACCACGACTGATCTTGGTCTAGTGGTTTGTTAGGCGAGTAAAAGTAGATACACGACCAAGATTCGCGTATCTCATGGCTATATGTTTGAAATGATTCCGAAACGATTATGGAAGTATAAAACACTCCGAAAAAATGGCTACTTTCGTAATTTTCTCTTAATTATATAGGAATATTTGATACAAATTTACTAGCTTTGACATCAAGATTGTATAGAAAGACCAAAGCTATATGCAAGTCACTCTGTTATTTTTGAAACTACAGAGTGGGTTGGTTTTGTGTGTATGTTTTTCTGATGATCAGATACACTATTGTTGTCATGTATCTGTTTGGATTTTAAGGGTCAAAAACAATTTTGTGTGGTTTTTGTAACAATATGAAGATTTGAACTTAACTTATTATTATTACGAGGTGTTTGGGTTTGCGTTTAATTACCTATCATCGTACGGATCTCAGCATTGGAGATGCTCTTATACTTACGATAACCAAATTATTCACTTGTGACATATTACATGATAATCAACTAAGTGGTTGTTTGGTAGTCTTTTGATGGTTATTCAAAGTCTATAAATAGTAACTTTAATATTGGATGGTTAAGATGTTAATGATAATTAAGAATCTATCAAAAAGCCTCTAACTTTATAACTAGAATGTCAACTGATTCGATGACGGGTAAACACATGAACATAATTGTTTGTTAACGAGGTAACTTGATCTGTGTATTTGATTCGATCTTAAAAATAACATATAACATAATAACATCAGAAATGATATAAACTTCACAAGTATCATTGGACAGAGGCAGGCAGAGAATCATTTGTCTCCTCTGTCCAATCAGAGTTCGGTTCACTCCACGACCGTGGCCTGAGCCCAAGCTTGAAGAACAACACCAATTCTAAAGCCTCAAACACCTTATTCTCATCCAAAAACTTGTTCCAAACCCCACTCACAATGCAGTAATTGTTGTTATATGGTGGTCGGTGGTGATCCGCATTTTGGGACCGGGATACCAACACCCCGATGTCTTGCAACGCGATTACCACCGACGACAGTTTACTTTTAGTTCCATGAGCCCAAGCATGGAACTGCTGGCTAAACATGATGCATCCGCTAGCCATCCCCACGAATCCCATCACCACCGGCTGATCATGAAACATCAGATCAAGCGGTAGCACGGTAAATGTGATAACACGCGCTAACGCGTGTAAATTATTAGCAAACTCACGTTTAGTGATTGTCCAGGGCCATTTATGATGGCCCTGAAATGCATCAATTTGCGTGCCAAATACCGGAGTTGAGGCATCGCCATAGTTGTCGATTCCCCAATGGTATACACTGGACCCCAGGTCCGCAAACAAGAAGCCTATGAACCCGGATAAAACGGGTTCAACCCATATATGTGCATTGCTCGATCCGACGATCGAGCTAGCTAGGGAAGCGAGTACCGTGGTGCACCCCGTGGCCACCCATGCGCGATGAGACCAAGTCGACTTAAGACTTGGGTCGTCCGCTTTGGGTGGAGTAATGACTGATGTGGTGTTGATGGCGAGTGATTCGAGTTTCGGGGTGGTCTTTATTGGAGTGGTGGCGGCACCGTAGATACGGTGGTTGTGGCGGTGGCGGTGGCGGCCGACGGTGGTGTTGTGGTGGAGGTGGTGGTGCTGGGGTAGGATGGACATTCTTTGGCGATCCACGACTTTGTCTTTTTCTGATCTAGGACGGACATTCTGTTCGGAAGCTAGTTCTGATCTAGGACGACAGCCTCCTCATCCCCTGTTACGACTGTCTTTGGCGATCCACGACTTTGTCTTTTTCAACAGTGCCTCACATCTATCACAAAAAAATATCCATGAATTAGAATAAAATGGTGTATGTATTTTATTAAGAAAGAGGTTCAAATATAAAATGTATTTTTGCTACAAAGTGTGAAAAGACACAATGAGTCAAAAAAAATATCAAAAAAAATTATATCTCACAATCTAAATTGAATTACAAAAAAGTAATTCCGAGCTTTTGTTTCCTTAGTCGTCCTCACTAAGAAAAAAAATAAACGAAAAATGAAAAAAAATAAAAAAATTTAACGTTTTTTTTATTGTGTCATCTATGAAAAACACAATGACGTCATTGTGTCATTATAAAAGAAACACAATGACGTCATTGTTTCTGTGTCATAAAAGACACAATGAATTTTTTTTTTCTGAAAGAGGACGACTAGAGGAACAGAGACTCCGAAGTACTTTTTTGAAATTCGATTTAGATTGTGAGATATAATTCTTTTTGTGACCTTTTTAGCTTGATTGTGTCTTCTCACACTTTGTAAATACACTTTGTAAAATAACCTCACCCTTTTATTAATTACAAAGTAATATGTACCCTCCTGTTCATCTGGCACCACTTAGTTGGTGGTATTCATGATGGAGGGTGTATGATGATTTTAGAGTTAAAAGTGGTGTTAAAATCTTGTACATCAATGGATTTCAATTTTCTCGAGACAAATTTCAGTGCATCCCTCATGACATCACCATACCAACACTTCATGCTCTTATATTACTAACGTGTGGGTCACCAAAACTCAAATTGTTTAACACCAAATTTTGACAAAAACTCATTGTCACATAACATCAAATTTAACCAAAACACAATTTGTCACATAACACCAAAATTGACCAAAACTTGAAAACTCATAAAAAAAGTATCTAAGATGGTGGTGTGATACCAGTTTGATTATTATGGATCAAGTGGTGATGGTGGACAGCTGCGGTGGCGGTTCTCGGTGGTGTGGTGGCGGTTTACGAAGAGTTCTATAACCGTGGATGTTGATTATGGCACAGTCGAGTAGTGGTGACGTGGTGTGATGGTGAGTAACCCAAGGGTGCATCGGCGTGATGGATGGTGGCTAGTCACGTCGAGTGGTATGGTGGTGGCTCGAGCAGGGGTGGGTGGTGGTGGCTAGGCTGAGACAAAGGAAAGTATGTCGATGATTTGCTAGGTAATTAGTCGGTGATGAGTGACGGATTTGTGACAACTCCTTATGATGACCAATCTAGTGCTTTAATAGGCCATGTCATGTGTTATTGAGTCGGTTTTGGTTACACAAATTCCTATTAGGCCAAAGCCCAAAACAAGTCATTTTAATGTTAGAGACATGGTTATAGTGACTAGCATAATAACGGTCATTAATAAACCTTGTGATGTGTTAGTGAATTGGTTTTGTTACATAAAATCACATTAGGTCATAACAACTAATTTTGGTGTTATGATTATGATGATTAGTGCACAAATATTTTTAAATATGTTGACTAATAACACCACCTCACACCTACTAACAACATTGAAGCTCAAGAGTATGACACATGTGTGCCATCAATTATCTTGTTTCTATATTTAAAGTTTCTATTTTGTTTTGTCGATAATTTGTCAATAATAACTACGAATATACCCGTCGCTAATAAGTCGTCATGCTTTTTTCTTGTAGCTAAATATTTTATCTATACTATAAATAAAACATATGAGTGGGGTAATTTAAGATACCCTAAAATTAAGAACATATACAATATTCAATGCATAGGATACAAGCACTTATAAGGGTAAAATGGTACTTAAAATCGTATTTACAAAATAACCCCACGATTATTTCCATAATATCCCTAGACATTACAGCTGTTAACATATTATATCCTTCACAAACATGTCACCCATATACATAAAAAACGCCTAGTGTAACCAACTTGCAGCTGCAAATCATCTACAAAGTCATCTATAAAAACTCATCTACAAACTCACCTGCTTTGTATACCTGCAAATTCAGGTGTTTCGTAAAATAGTGAACTTGAATACAAAGATCGCGCTAGGATCTTTAACTTCGTACATCCTAGCCAACTTCTCTTTCAATTCAGCCTTCAATAAAAAATACATAAAAAGATCAATTTTGTGCTATTGTAGAACTCCGGAAAGAACAATAAACTGCTCAAGAAGACATGACTACATGAATATTTCTACAATAATGCATCAGCCTCCCACCTTTTCCCTATAAATCACTACAAGTATAACCTGCATACAGCTCTTTCAAATACCACACATCTAGAGCTTGCAATTGCAACCCATTTATGTCAAGCTATATCATCTTGGGTATCAATAACAGGTTAAATGTGTAAAACAATATAAAAATTAGCTTAAAAACTACATAAAATTAAAATCATCAACTGGTCAAAAATTGTCTAAAGTTAAACCAATACAATCTACTAGATTACTTCAATTGGAATAGAGTTGGTAGTCAAATCATATTGATCAGAGCCGTCTAATACACAATTACCAATCCCCTAAATAGTGAGAATCCGCTTACCAACAAAATTAGACTTTGTTACCCTTTAGTATCCCATACAATGTAAATTGACTAACTGTGCCACCAATTAGTATTAGAAAACATATTTGGAATAATCAAAAGTGAAAAAGAAAAATTAAATGGAAAAGGCCTTTTTGTTACCTTATAGAACCTCATAATTCTTCTGCATTACCGGCCAAACCAAAGGGATCCATTAGGCCATTAGTTTACTAAAAAAAATATAATATGGACCACAACGAGATAACTATGGGTTTCAGTTTTGTTCCGGTACATTAAATTCAATTTTTATAAAATAATCATTCAGTTTATAAAATAACATTAAAAACTAAGAAAGGTTATATAAAATAAAAAAATGGTATAGATGACAACGAGATAATCATTCAGTTTATAAAAAGAAATATAATATGGATCACAACAAGATAACTGTGGGTTTCAGTTTTGTTCCAGTACATTTAAATTCAGTTTTTATAAGATAATCATTTAGTTTATAAAATAACATTAAAAACTAAGAAAGGTTATATATAATAAAAAAAATGGTATAGATGACAACGAGATAATCATTCAGTTTATAAAAAGAAATATAATATGGATCACAACGAGATAACTGTGGGTTTTAGTTTTGTTCCGGTACATTTAAATTCAGTTTTTATAAGATAATCATTCAGTTTTGTTCCGGTACATTAAAAACTAAGAAAGGTTATATGAAATCAAAAAAATAGTATTATCCAACTATTTCATTTGTTGCAGCTTTATGGGGATAAACTTCCATTCAAAATTTAATTTTTTGCATTTTTTTAGGGATGAAAAGCCAGATTCCTTCTCTATATAATATATCTCACCAAAACTTAAAACATCACTTGAAGGTTTGTATACACAACAGACTACTAATATTCACGTTTACATGTTTATGAAAGTTTGAAACTTTCAAATATTTGGTTTAATTATGTATGTTTTGTTCATGTATTTTTGTTACTAACAATAATCTAATTAAACTTACAGATTTTAATTCCAAGTTTTCAGTTCCGTTTGAGGATTTTGTTTTCCGATAAGGTAAGTATTCTTTTAAATATATAAGTAATCTGCTAATTATGTTTTGTTCATGGCTTTGAGTATTTTGTTATAAGTAATCTGCTAATTATGTTCTGTTCATGGCTTTGAGTATTTTGCTATAAGCTTTCTGTTTTGATTGTGGGTTTAGGTATGTAGCAAACTTCAAAAATGTTGAAAGACCAACCATTCAATGTTAGTCATGCTTCTCAATTTTAAGTCACATAATGTAATAGAAGTTTACTCTGATTCATATGTTAATGATAAAAATAATTATTTGTTTCAGTGTAATTTGAACAAACAAAAAAAGGACTGGGCCGGTGACTTGAGTCAAAAAAATGTGGATGCTTCAAAGGTTTGTTTTTTGATCTTATGTATAGATTTTCGTTGGCTCAAATAATATTTCAAATATACTTACATACATATTTATGTTTCACTTGTGTTCTTATGCAGTTTGTTGACCAAAAGCGGGAAACTCAAGCGAATAAACAGAAACGAATTGCTGAATGGAAATGGGATGAAGTTATTATTATAGAGAGTTCAGATGAAGAGGAGAAAGAAGACAACTCACTTGATACTGCGGATTCAAGCCAAAAGTTTAAAAATCCGATTAAGATTCCCCAGGCATCGATTCAGAAATGAAATAGACCTCATTTAGTTTAATTTCCACCGCACCACTAAATAAATCTGTTTTGCTTTTTCTATGTATTTTATTCTACATAAATGAATTTGTCGGTTTTATGTTTGAAATAAAAAAAATTTCTTCTTTGTTAGTACTTAAAAAGTTGAGTTTTATGAGTTTTATGAATATCGGTTTTATGAATGTAAATTGTATTTGCATTTATCTTAGAACAAATACGAGGTAATTAATTAATAATTACCTAAATTCGCCATATACGCAGTGGGTAATGAGGCTGTTGACGATGGAGAAGAGAATGTGGGAAAGAAATCAGCGATTAGATAGTTTTTGTCTGGATTGGGGCTAGGGTTTTACCTGATACTTCTTTGTGTCTGGATTGGGGCTAGCGACTATTTGTTATGTATTTAAATAAAACTTACATAAATATTGTATAGATAACAAACTTACAAATAAATAAATAAAACTTTATCTATAATTTTATAAAACCAAAAATATAATAATATAAATATTTTATTAATATAAAATGCAACATCTACATTCAATATTTAGTTGATTAAGAAAATATAACCGACTATTGGTTATGTAATTAAAAATCTTTTTATCAATAACCATAATTTTGACAACCAATTTAACCATCTAAAAAACCTGAAAATGACTTTGAAATTCATCTTAGTACATAAAATATAAATTATTAGTTATCTTCATTAGATATATCACTTTTTATATTCTTATGATATATTAAACCACTAGCAATATGAATTCATCATTTTATAATTACATAAACCTGTATTTTTTTAAACACATCTATCCAGTCCAACTATTTTTTGTCGTTTTTAAGATTTTCTATATACCATAATACATAGCGACTTTCTATAAAGTACATATACTTGTAAATTGTATTCCTTCAACCAATCTACAGTATCTACCCATCAATACACTACTTGTGTATGCAATATAACGTTTGATGCATTCTGACTGCATTTCCACATCTTATGCTCGAAACCTTTTATCTGTCTGTTTATCCGAGTCAATTGTCTTTCCCATTACTTTTGAACAACCAGACTATTTATATACACAATAGCATGTATACATTTTAACACATTCTTTGTTTTTCTAACATATCCCGTATGCCTCCTGAAATGTCTCTAATACTGATGGTTGAGATAGTTGCACGGCTACCCCCAAAGGTTATCTGTAAATGCAAGTGTGTTAGTAAGGAATGGTTAACCTACATGTCAAGTATAGATTTTCTAAGGACGCATTCCCTATACATGCGAGACTCTCCCGATCAAAAAATCATCACCACAAGTCGCCATAAGAAATCGTGTGTATCTCGGTCTTTGAATTATGAGGAACCTAACTATTTGGTAGGTACCGAATTAAATCCCCCATTTAACGTTCATTCGAAAAATCTTTTTTTTTTAGCGAGCTTGGACGGCATGCTCTGTTTTAGCCTTAAAAACACGTGGGAATTGGTTTTGTGGAATCCATTAACCGGTGCCTGCAAAATGTTATCCAACAATAATAAGCAGGGTTTCTTCAAGGCATATATCGATGCGGTTGGTTTCTATGTTGACGCAACATCCGATTACAATGTTATTCACATTAAGCGTAGGCGAGGTACTCTTGATGTATACATGTATTCATTGCAATGTGCGTCGTGGAAATGTATACCCTTCCTGAAAAAGAGGCCATACAATGGTGATACCTACGATTGGTCTATGGCAACATTCTGGAGATGCTTTGTACTTCAGGGTGTCCCAAAACTGGCTTGGCGCTTAAAAGATGCTTGTTCGTTTTGAAGTCAACACACGTCATTTTTCTGAATTAGCATATCCAAATACGGGGGGTTTGGGGCCTCAATTTTCTTTGATTAGCATACACTCAGAACTTCATTGTTATGTTTCACATGGTAGCTACGAAAGGGCTTTGGAATTGTGGAAGCTAAACAATGGTTCCCGGATGAAGTTGCATGCTTTTCGTTACGGCCTATGTCTTCCATTTCCTCCATTTACATCCTTGACACATTACAATATTAGTGGCACAACTCTTATGATCACAGGTTGGGGACATGTTTTTGAAATCAAGTTAAGCTTCAACGAAGCGGGTAACTTTATCCCTGCTACTTTTGGTGATATTATGCGTGGTGCGGTTTACTCCGAGACTATACTTTCACCTGGCTTTTAGTTACATGACCTTCTATCATGTATTTCCTTTTTTTAGACTTTATGTTTATGTTACCAATGTTTACCTTTTGCAATTACTGCCAATTACTTTTGGTATGTTTGAAATTTAATTTCAATGTCTTGGGATGTTTTACCATAGCTTCATTCATAAGTATCATAAGTATGCCTTAGTATTTTAATATCTAAGTTAGATTTGCCTAATTCCAAGATATGAATATGTCAATAAATAATTGTTGTATTTGATGATATTGTAATTATTTTAATTTAATAATAAGCACATTTTAAATATCATAATGCATATTAAGAACGTATTATCCATACTTAATATATATAACTAGAAACCATAAAAAGTAGAACATTAAAGCCAACTCAATAGCAACTTAATTTTGTTTTGTTTAGTATTAAATTTTTCTGTTTTTTTGTTTTCTTTTAAAATTGAAGGTATCATTGATCATGGATTTGCATACCATTATTGATGATTTTTCATCAGTCACATAGTACTCTCTTTGGTATACCGTTTGTTTTGTCTGGATCGATTATGTTTTGCACATCGTGTCTGAAAACAAACTTTTGGTGGTTTTTCTCGACCAACAAGTAAGATCCTTTTTCATCTATTTAAAAATTTAATATTAATATGTAGTTTGTTATTTAAATCACAATCTTTATTTTCTAGAGACAAAAAATTGTTGGTTTTGTTCCGGCACCTATCATGCATTTATACAAACATAGGAATCTGGTGGGTAACATGTTTGTGCTACACCGTTTCCAAAGAGATAGTTTCAATCACCAGGAGTGGCCAAAACACGAAAACTACCTATTGGTTTGGAGTGAGCTCAAAATTGTTTTTAACGAGCACACTAAACTTGTGCGATTTTCAAGTCACACACCGACATGGTTTCGTGTGTATCCATTATTGCCTTCTACTAAGAATCTTTTGGAAGACAGAAGATGTGAAAAAATAATTACCGGTAAGCATAAATTTTAATTAATATATATTTTTTTATTATGCTATATCTTATTCCTACAATTTATATAAAAATATTATTGGTTGTAGATGTCGTCGGAAAGATTATAAAGGGTGAGCGTCGATTTCGAGAGTTTCATATGACTCTTCAAGATTATACGTAAGCATTATCCAATATAAAAATAAAGATATTACTTTTTAATTTCCTAATATATACAATTGTATTATTTTTCTAATATATAAATTATATGCGGCAGCGGTTACATTATACAATTATCTTTATACGATCCTCCGGGGATTCGTATGATGGCCATTTTTCGTGCAATGTTAAACAAATCTATTATCTACGTATCTCGGTGCAATTTGATTCGTTTGCCTGAGAGTATGTTACATTTTACTATTTTTAAACATACTTATTTACATTAAATGAATCATGTTCTATTCTACAAACTTATACATTTTATTTTTAATTTGTAGGCAATATTTTACATTCAACTGATTTAAGTACGATCGTGATTTAACCAAACATGCCAGAGGCTCGTGCTATTTAAGTTTTCGATTGTTCTTGTCTTTAGTCTCGTGCTTACCAATATTTTTATTTATTAAATTACATTACATCTTAGTTTTTACAAATTTGTATTGATGTTTTGGTTTTCATTACATTTATATATTTGTTTCTTAGTATGTTAGAAATAAATTACGTTGTTATTTCTTACAACCTTACAAACTGTTAATGTTAACGTTTTCAATTTTGGAAATATGAAAATAATCAAAGGGGTATTTTATGACAGTGAATCTCAACCCAATACAAATATTCAATCGAACTATAAACAAGTATAGAGATAAAAATTACTAGCATACCACATGGTTTCAAACCACATCAAAAAATACGGTTCGAGTGTAGAAATAAAAAATTATGACAAATATTTGAATAGATGGGAGGCAGGTTAACATTTATTATTATGCTTGTTTGCTTGCAATACATAAAAAGTATAGATATATTCATTTATGTACATTATTTGTGTATTTAAGTTTACTTAAGTTTGTTACTTAAATGTTACTTATAAATATTCAAAGTTGTATATAAACTGCGTAAGAATATTCACGATATTATTTTTCATTACAAAAGGTCTTCATCGTTTTACTATGAGGAATGGGCAATCAAAAGATAGTAATGACATTTCGTCCTCAACTGCATCTACTTCACGAGCTGCAAAACGGAAAGAATACAACAGACGATACTTTTCAAAAAAAGAAAACAACAAAGCAACAAAAATTTATAATGCCAGCGTCTCTCAAAGCACTCCATTTGTATTGGCTACGATTAATCACTCGCTCGAAAGGATACCTTTAAGCACATTAAAACCCAATGCCGGTCACACGATACAAATGATAAATGAGAGTGTTTCATGTACTTTGGCTGAAAGACGAAGGGATGCGAATAGATGATATTATGCTACACAGCGAGATAACAAAAAACGTATTCCAAATGGTAGTCAACTTACGCAGATCCCGGTCGGTGATCAACCACCTATACAAGATGTGATCATAGAAGATGATCCATATAACTTTGTTTATGACCATGTACCTAAACAGTCTCTCATCTTAAAGGAACAGAGTCCCTGTCAGAAATGTTCAGCAAAACGATTTAAATCAGAATTCCCTACCTTCTGTTGCATGAATGGGCAAACAAAATTAGCACCTATAGAAATCCCTACAGATTTGTACATGCTTTTCACGTTGCAAAATGAAATTGGCATAACCTTTAGGGCGAACATAAGGGCTTATAACACTAATTTTTCTTTCGCCTCAATGGGTGTAACGTTGGATGATACACTGACCAATATGAGAGACGGGGTGTATACCTTTCGGGCGCATAAAGGGATATATCATAGAATTGACCAGTTGGTTAGCAGAGATGGAACACCCAGATACTTGCAACTATATTTTTATGATCCTGAAATAGAGTTAGAACACCGGCTCCAATGGCCAAATCTTGATCGAAATATTACTGAGATTTTGTCACGTGTTCTTTCTACAAATCCTTATGTCATTGCATTCCGTAGTCTTGCGGAGCTGGGTCCTCTAGACGACTATAAAGTCACTTTGAACGCTTCAGCTGACGTTGACCAGAGGGTGTACAACAGACCAACGACATCAGAGGTTTAATTAATATTATTTTATTTTTAAGAACCGTAATATATTATATTTAAGATCCTTATTATATATTAAATACATGTTATTCAGGTCGCTGGTATTTGGGTTGAAGGGAATGATAATATCACCGCCTACAAAAGAAGCATTGTGGTGTATGATAGGTCTGAACGTAGTCAAACTATTCAACCATACTTTGGATGTTACGATCCATTATGTTATCCGCTATTTTTCCTAATGGTGAACCGGGTTGGCATCTTGACATACAACGTGAAGTTTTATCAACTAATCAAGTTAATAATTGTCAGGATAACATCGATGAAGACAATAAAGGTACCAAGAATGTTCCAAGTTTTAAAATTTCTAACACCAAATACCATGAAGTTCGATGCAATCTACTGATTTAAGAACTTTATTTTTTTATCCAGGGTCTAACACACAAAATGCTAGGACAACCATAGCTATGCGAGAGTACTACTGTTACAGGTTTCAAATTCATCCAACAGAGAACATGATTTTGTTAGGTGGTAGATTGCTACAGCAGTTTGTCGTGGATATTTACATAAAGATTGAGACATCACGTTTACAGTATTTTGAATACAACCAACAGCGGATAAGAGCTGACTTATACCAAGGTATTGTGGATTGCTTTCATGTTGGGGAGGTTCATCCAACTAGAATCGGACAACGGGTTGTGTTGCCTGCGTCTTTCATTGGAGGGCCTCGTGATATGCAACGTCGGTTTTTAGATGCTATGACTTTAGTTCAAGATGATGGAAAACCAGATTTATTCCTAACAATGACGTGTAATCCTCAGTGGCCAGAAATATGTGACAATCTAAAACCTGGTCAAACTGCACAAGATCGTCCCGATCTTGTTTCTAGAGTGTTTCGTGCTCGATTAGATGAGCTTAAAGAACATCTATTCAAGAAACATATACTCGGTCATGTTAAGGCGTACGTTTACATCATTGAATTTCAGAAACGTGGTTTGTCGCATGCACATTTCCTCCTTATCATGCACGCCCAAGACAAAATCAGTAATCCAGATCATTATGATAAGGTTGTATGTGCTGAGATTCCCGACAAATTACGACATCCCAATCTGCATGACATTGTTGTTAAGCACATGATTCATGGTCCTTGTAGTGCTTTACGACCAAACAGTCCTTGTATGCAAGGTGATCCAAAGATTTGTCGATTTCGTTATCCAAGACATATCAATGAACAAAAGACACAAGGAGAGGATTCTTATCCATTATATAGAAGGAGAGACACCGAAATTCAGGTTGATGTGCGAGGAGAAACACTTGACAATAGATGGGTTGTCCCTTATAATCCAAGACTTTTGATGATGTTCAACTGCCACATGAACATGGAGGTTTGCTCCAGTATAAAGTCTGTGAAGTATTTATTCAAGTATGTTTACAAAGGACATGACAAGCAGGTTATTCAGATCGATGAAGATGGTCCAAAAGTTATTAATGAGATAAAAAGATTTCAAGATGCACGTTACGTATCGCCCCCGGAGGCTATGTGGCGTATTTTTTCATTCCCCCTGTCTCAAATCCATCCTTCGGTGTTGGCCTTACAACTTCATCTCCCAAATATGCACATGGTTAGATTTAGAGATGATGATATACTGAGTGAAATTGTGGATAGGGAATTAGATAAAGGAACAATGCTAACTGCATTTTTTGATACAAATAGATTGAATGCCATGGCAAGGCAACATTTATATAAAGATTTCCCTAAATACTTCACATGGAATGGAGTCCAACGCAAATGGAATATTCGTAAAGCGAAGCCACAAAGAGGCCATATTGTTTCTGCTAATCCATCTGAAGGCGAAAGGTACTACTTGCGTTTGCTTTTGTTAAATATCAAAGGACCTACATCTTTTGAACATCTTCGCACGGTTAATGGTGTAACGCACCCCACATTTCGAAAAGCAGCTCTTGAGCTTGGGTTAATAGAGAATGATGATAGTTTATCACAATGTCTCACAGAAGCGTCTTTATTTCAGTTTCTTGGTTCTCTAAGAAGGTTATTCGCAACAATAATGATTTTTTGTGAACCTGGTGATATTCGTAGGCTATGGGATGAACACTTTGATTCGCTTTCTGAAGATCATCGGTTACATTGTCAAAGTGTAGAATGAGTTCAAAATATGGTTCTTACAGACATTAGGGTCTTTCTACAATCTATGGGTAAACATATTCATGATTTCGATCTTCCATATATAACACAAGAAAACATACAATATGCAAGTTCCCGTGAGGTACAGGAGGAGTACGAGATAGTTGTCAAACCTAAACACTTACGCGTAAAAGATTTTTTCAATTCAGACCAAAAAATAGTGTTTGATGAGATCATGACGCATGTTGATAATCATCGTCCAGGTGTGTTCTTTATAGATGGCCCAGGTGGAACAGGAAAAACATTTTTGTACAAAGCTTTGCTTGCTCAAGTTCGTTCACGTGGTCTTATTGCTCTCACGACTGCTTCATCTGGTGTTGCGGCTAATAATATGCCAGGAGATAGAACCGCACACTCAAGATTCAAGATTCCTATTTGCCTTAACAATAATTCGATATGTAGCATCAAAAAACAAAGCGGGGCAGCTGAAGTAATTAGGTTGGCTAAACTAATTATATGGGATGAGGCATCTATGGCAAAGCGACAAGCGATAGAGGCCGTAGACCGAACAATGCAGGACATTATAGGCATTAGTCTCCCGTTTGGTGGAAAAATAATGGTTATGGGAGGTGATTTTAGGCAGGTGTTGTCGGTCATTAAACGGGGCACCCGAACACAGATTGTAGACTCCAGCCTACGAATGTCACCTTTGTGGTCCGTGATGAAAAAGATGCAGTTGACCATAAACATGAGGGCGTGGAATGATCCGTGGTTTTCTGATTTTCTTTTGAGAGTAGGTGATGGAACCGAAGAGCCAATCAAAGGAAGCTTCATCTGCATACCAGATGACATGACAATTCCATGTACTGATAAAGAAAACTCCATAACAGATTTGATTAATGTGGTTTTTCCATCGATTCAAGAAAAAGTACATTCTTCTGATTATATAATAAACCGAGCAATATTATCCACAAGAAATGAGAGTGTTGATGAGATTAATGATCAGATGATTGATATTTTTCAAGGCGAGGAAAACATTTACTACAGTTTTGACGAAGTTGAAGATGATCGCCACAACTTTTATCCGGTCGAGTTCTTAAACTCACTAACTGTGAGTGGTCTGCCTCCTCATAAACTTCATTTGAAAATTCGATGCCCTATCATATTGTTACGGAATATCGATCCATCCCACGGTTTATGTAATGGCACACGGTTGATATGTAGAGGCTTCCAACGAAATGTTATTGATGCCGAAATAGCTGTCGGTCAACATAGTGGAAAAAGAGTATTTTTGCCTAGAATCCCTCTATCACTTTCTGAGGAAGACATGTTTCCGTTCAAGTTGAAGCGAAAACAGTTCCCCATTCGACTTAGCTTTTCCATGACAATTAACAAAGCTCAAGGTCAAACGATTCCGCATGTTGGTGTTTATCCGTCGGAATCTGTTTTTTCACATGGACAACTTTATGTTGCTTTATCAAGAGGAATATCACGGGAAAATACAAAGGTGTTAGTACTCCCTTCCAAAAAATTCAAAAAAGCCGGAGTGTACACCTCAAATGTTGTATATCGGGAAGTGTTACGTGATAGGTGAAATGTACGTGTGCCAAAGCCTAACACTATGGTTTATTAAATTAAGTGGCTTATGTTTTATGTTCGTGATGTCGTTTTTCATTAGTAATCTCTACTTTTTTTACGGATAAAACTTGTAATCAAATGAACAGAATAATTTGAAAGATGTGTCGGGTGTCATTTTAACTTCTAAAACTTTAATTTATTTCCTTATCTATGCTATTTAATATTGTGAGTTATGATAAATTCACATGTAAGAAACTTAAACATTTACTTATTTTTAAGTTACCAAACATGCTACAGCGAAGGATGAATCTGTCAAAGTGGAGAATATTTCTAATAACCAAGCTCCATAAGATGTGGCACTGAATCAAGAACAAATAGCTGATATTCCAAAATGTAATCCTCCATTACACGTAGCGGTTAATCAACAAGATGTGCCGGATGTTCATGGGTTTGTTCTTGATAACGAATGGTGATTGCCCAACATACTTTAGATCATTCAAATGTGTGAGCCTTTCGATTAAAATGATATCATCATGATGAGATTACTTCACCACTGAATAAAAATGAGTACCGGATAATTTGCTTCAACTTTTATGGTTAAAAATTATATTTGTTTATTCGTGTATTACTTTATTGCAAAAATAATTTTCTTGAATTAATTGATCATTTCAATACATATATATTACTTGCTAGGTCTCCGTATTGCGTAACACGTATATCAACCACAATAATTATACTCACGTAAGAGCTTACAAAATACATAATTTACTTTTATAAAAATAATACAATAATAACAAAACATCATAAACCCATGTTGGATGAAAAACGTCACCCTACCACATTACGTCCGCCGCATCGCTCGGGCACCTCCTAGTTTGAATGAAAGAGCATCGGCATATTCCTCGTCGCTATTTACTCACCACCCATTCGATCTCACTTTTTATCTTTCAAAGTCTTTAATTATTTAAGAAAATATAAATTTAAATTAATTGCAAATATCGATTTACTTATTCTAATCTACGTTACGGTATAAGTTTCGTTCGAAACCGACCTAACCACTTAGGTCTATTATAATCTATTTTTGATTTTACACAACAACGTAAAAGGTTTTGAATTCCGTATATGTCACCACGACATGTTCATTTTTATATACGTGTAAATAAAATTCTATTTATTCGAACCCGTAACGGCCAAAACCTAAAGTTCAAATATAAAATAATTTTGTTTCACGCCCCCACAACAACACGGGGTTCATCTTTTTTTCAAATAAAGTTTTAAGCGTTATCAACGACGTCAATATTTTATTTTATTTTTTTATATAAAGTTGCATTTGTTATAAAGCTGCTTCACCTCATGGGTTGGTGACAACTTTGTAACATTAATTTTTTTCACGATTTATGCTAGCTCCGTAACGTGAAGTCCTGAACTTCTAATACTAGTGATTACTATTACTTATATTTTTTTTATATTGAATTTTAAAACATAATAATTTGCCATTTTTCTGTCCACAATAGCCTTCAAAATCATAAGCGCCACAAATAATAATATGCGTCAAGAGAACTTGTGTTGCGTGCCACAAACTGTCACGACAAGTCTTTAGTGACACCCATAAACCCACGTAGTCACTACACTAACAATAACAACAACCAATCTTCAAGTTCAATCTAGATAACAACACAAAACTCAAACCCAAAGAATGTCCATCCTACCCCAGCACCACCACCTCCACCACAACACCACCGTCGGCCGCCACCGCCACCGCCACAACCACCGTATCTACGGTGCCGCCACCACTCCAATAAAGACCACCCCGAAACTCGAATCACTCGCCATCAACACCACATCAGTCATTACTCCACCCAAAGCGGACGACCCAAGTCTTAAGTCGACTTGGTCTCATCGCGCATGGGTGGCCACGGGGTGCACCACGGTACTCGCTTCCCTAGCTAGCTCGATCGTCGGATCGAGCAATGCACATATATGGGTTGAACCCGTTTTATCCGGGTTCATAGGCTACTTGTTTGCGGACCTGGGGTCCGGTGTATACCATTGGGGAATCGACAACTATGGCGATGCCTCAACTCCGGTATTTGGCACGCAAATTGATGCATTCCAGGGCCATCATAAATGGCCCTGGACAATCACTAAACGTGAGTTTGCTAATAATTTACACGCGTTAGCGCGTGTTATCACATTTACCGTGCTACCGCTTGATCTGATGTTTCATGATCAGCCGGTGGTGATGGGATTCGTGGGGATGGCTAGCGGATGCATCATGTTTAGCCAGCAGTTCCATGCTTGGGCTCATGGAACTAAAAGTAAACTGCCGTCGGTGGTAATCGCGCTACAAGACATCGGGGCGTTGGTATCCCGGTCCCAACATGCGGATCACCACCGACCGCCATATAACAACAATTACTGCATTGTGAGTGGGGTTTGGAACAAGTTTTTGGATGAGAATAAGGTGTTTGAGGCTTTAGAATGGTGTTGTTCTTCAAGCTTGGGCTCAGGCCACGGTCATGGAGTGAACCGAACTCTGATTGGACAGAGGAGACAAATGATTCTCTGCCTGCCTCTGTCCAATGATACTTGTGAAGTTTATATCATTTCTGATGTTATTATGTTATATGTTATTTTTAAGATCGAATCAAATACACAGATCAAGTTACCTCGTTAACAAACAATTATGTTCATGTGTTTACCCGTCATCGAATCAATTGACATTCTAGTTATAAAGTTAGAGGCTTTTTGATAGATTCTTAATTATCATTAACATCTTAACCATCCAATATTAAAGTTACTATTTATAGACTTTGAATGATCATTAAAAGACTACCAAACAACCACTTAGTTGATTATCATGTAATATGTTACAAGTGAATAATTTGGTTATCGTAAGTATAAGAGCATCTCCAATGCTGAGATCCGTACGATGATAGGTAATTAAACGCAAACCCAAACACCTCGTAATAATAATAAGTTAAGTTCAAATCTTCATATTGTTACAAAAACCACACAAAATTGTTTTTGACCCTTAAAATCCAAACAGATACATGACAACAATAGTGTATCTGATCATCAGAAAAACATACACACAAAACCAACCCACTCTGTAGTTTCAAAAATAACAGAGTGACTTGCATATAGCTTTGGTCTTTCTATACAATCTTGATGTCAAAGCTAGTAAATTTGTATCAAATATTCCTATATAATTAAGAGAAAATTACGAAAGTAGCCATTTTTTCGGAGTGTTTTATACTTCCATAATCGTTTCGGAATCATTTCAAACATATAGCCATGAGATACGCGAATCTTGGTCGTGTATCTACTTTTACTCGCCTAAACCCTGTATATTATCATTCTATGCATAATGCATATGTGAATCAATATGCAGTATGAACATTAATTTAACTCGTTTTTGTTAAGAAAAAGTCTTATACGCGAGTAAAAGTAGATACACGACTTACAGTCGCGTTTCTCATGGCTAAATGAGTGATTTGTTTCTGACATGGCTATATAGGTATAACCCATCCAAAAAAAAACGACTACTTTCGTGATTTTCTGTATAATTAATTATATAACACGCACAAAACGAAACGGGCTATTGATTTTGTAGCTGTTGCAATTAATATCCCAGGCTAATGCCAACTGCAATAAAACTTGATCTGGCATCAAACCTTCCCAGTTTTCAGGAGGATCAACAGATGATGAAGCTTCACTCAAATTCAGAAGAATCTCCCTTTTAAGTTCCACAGGGATTCCCATAAAATCTTTTCCATTTTCTATGATCATATCAAGCAACTACAAACGTAATCATGTAAGAAAATGCAAATTAATTAGAAAAAAAACAGTAATAAAATGGCATATAAATAATAAAATTGTGTATATATGTGCTTTTGATACTTGAAGTTGTAAATTATCAAATAATCAGATGTGCATATACTTGAAAAATAATCTTGTACCTGTTGAATCCAAGATAAACAGATGTCAAACAAACTCGGTTCAAGAAGAAACTGCGCAACTGCGCATAAAACTTCATTTGCTACATCATCCGAGAGCCGATCAATCACAGGTCCTGTTTCATCCATTAGTTTCACAAGCGAAAAATCATTCCCACTAGACAAGACTTTACCAAAAGCCATATTAATATTATCCTGATTCTGCCTGGTGTTCTCATTTTCCAGCACTTGTGCTGACATGTTAGGTGTAGCCTGGCCCGCTCTAATTGCTTCCAAAGTGGCTTCATCTTTTGATGCTTTCCAAACACTTCTTGCAGACGGGCCCTCTACAAATCTAACGGGTGCAGCCCGTTTAGGTAACCTGTTATTTATGGCTCTTCTTGAGCCCATTTGCGAGTTTGGGCCATGTGTATAGTAGTCAGAAAAGCCGTTGTGCTTGCTAAACGGTCTTTCAAATGATTCGTGAAAGGCGTTGGTATACCTACTTCTTATAGTATTCAATGAAACTGACAAATTACGCGCCATGTCATCAACGACTCGCTCTAGGCCCCACACTCGATTCTCTAGAGTTGCCATACCATCATGAGATCCACCCTTAAAAGCCTGTGAAAAACAAGAAAGTGTTCAATATAATATGTGGGCAATACTATGGGTTTTTGACGCATTTACTTAAAACACTCGTCGATTTGGGTTGTGTGTTATTTCAAACAGGTTAAATGTGGGTCAATTAGGATAAAAAAATAGATAAAAAGGAAATATGCCAAGCGGGTCAAATACGACTTGAAAGTCGTTAAAAAGTCTATTTTTAATGTGTACAGCATCATAAATCATTTTATTAAGGCGCAAAATGTGTGAAGAGCGACTATTGGTGGTTAGAGATGAAGAGAGTCTGAAACGGGTCGTTGTATCAAGGCATATATGTAAGCAAGATTGTATCCACGTGTACTGAAAACGACCCATTTTACCGTAGATCGTTTTGACCTATTACCCATCTCTGCTCATACCTGCAACATGTTCATGAGACGAGCCTGTTGCCTCTCCAAGTGTAATAACTGCCTCTGAATTCCCAACAAATTTCCTTTATCATCAAACTCCCGCCTTCTAGCAAACGGGCCCTCACCTCCTCTCTCCAATCTACAGTCTTGCAAGTTGACTTGCCCATCTGGCTCTTTTGACTTTGACTTTTCTGCGTCATTATTATCTTTGACCTCTGACTCCTCTTCATTTGGCAAATTGATACACCTACCGTTGACGACGACTTCAACTTCACCTGAAACCCTTCTTGATAGTCTTTCAAAGAATTCAGGGTTCAGTTCCTTGTCACTTAAAGGTGGACCCTTCTTTTTTGGTTTAGTTGACTTTTCGGATACATTTTGACCCTTGATTTGACCATTCTGAACTGGGGTCAAAACTCTTTTATCATCCAACTTTGGAAGGTCCTTTTTTGACAACTTGGTAGGTTCAGAATCATGACTTTGACTAGGGGCTTTTTGATCTTCATGATCTCCTGCAATAAACTCCCATAGTCGCAGGGCCTCTGTAACACTATCTCTCACAGGTTTTATCTGCACAAATCCGCAAACCGGTTAATTTACTTTGGTTGACTAGTTGAGCGGGTTGGGTAACAGGTCAAAATGGTAATTTTTAACACGGGTCAAAGTGGACGGAGTAGAGTGACCCACAAACACTTTTTTTTTCATTTTTAAACAATTAATTTGTTATTTATGCTTGCGATTATCATATAACTACAATAACAATCTAGCTATTATTAATAAAGTAGTTAAGAAGAAACACCAGTTCTACCCATTTTACAAATTTCTTCTTCAGCTAATTCTTAAATCTTTTAGATTAACCCATTTGTCCTGTTAAACATAGAAATGTAACCCAATTTAACTTGTTTGTGGTGGATCTGGGATTTCTAATTAGGGTAAGCATTATTACAATATATTTTTACCATAAAATTTTTGATTTTGTTTACCTTTTTACTGCAAAACATTACAAATAAACTTCAAGGTATGCACAAAGGGAAACATTTCAAGAAACATGTGAGTACGGTGAATGAAACATATGGTACAACTATAGAATACAGATTTCAAACAACTATTATTCAGTGTAAAATGGCCAAAAAGGTTCCAGCTTTATAATCAACATTTGCATCTTCTATTTGTTATCCATTTCAAACACTTGATAGAAGCACAATGTATAATGAACTAATACTCATACATCACGGGATTGACTCATGGAAACAACCTCTTGGATACGTAAAAACTCAAAAAAGACTATACCAGCTTCGAATTTGAGAGGTGCTACATTCAAATTTGAAAAATTCAGTAGTAGAAAATGGTGTGATTTTAATCAAATAAGTAAATTAAATAACATAAAACTAACCTTATCAAAGCGGCATGCTTCAAGTACTGTTATGGTAGAAGTTGGTTTTTCTCTGATTAAGTTACTTGAATGCAAAGCCAAGGCATTTAACGTATCAGCAGCAGCCTTTCGAGTTGACCAGTCAACACTGCTAAGACAGTCATGAATGCTTTGAAGCAATGGCTCCCAGAATTGTGGAGAAATAGCACCAACCTGCCACAATTATATGAATTTAACATGTGATACATTATGATTATGGCCTTATAGGAATTCCAACTATTTCCAAATAAAAGCTGATAAGGATTGTATATTAAAAATGTAACTGTTCCTCTTCATACATTCAAATAAAAGCTCAAGGCTGATTGATTGTGGATTTTGAAGGTGTATGGATTTATGTTTTGGAACTCTTATTTGAAGTCTAAATGACCTATTTATCCCTTCTCAGTTCTCTCAACTGACTTTGTGGGACTTTTTGCTAACCGGTGACCGGAAAACTCATGGAACCCCGCCAATGCCCTGCTAACAAACGGATCAGGTAAGACGCAACTTGCACTGAGAGGTCGCCTCTGGCCAAATAGAGTCCAAAGGCAGAAAACGAGTGGGGAGTTGGTTTGAACCAAAGACATTTGCTAGAGGGACTCAAGCGCAGAGTGCTACCACTGCACCAGACCCCCTTAAATTGATTTCCTGTATGATTCTCTGATTATCTAAGGTCACTAATCAGACTCAGAGAGTCAGTTAAAAAGTAGTAAATATCATCCTTAAGCACTTAATTGTCTAATCATTTGATTATCTAATTTGATTCTTATAGTAGCAATAATCCCTTCCAAAATTGCATAACAAGACATCCTAACTATCACCATTTGGCAATCTGATCACCGTTAACCGATCCCATTATTACAAAACTCAGATCTTCACATCATTCCAAATATAGCATCTAAACTCAATAAACTGTAACTTTGTAACCTACACAAGAATAATCATCTACCATTGATCATTTGATCTAACCTGTGTAAGACTTGAAACCACAGGCAAAAGAGCATCATTTGCCAAGAAATTAGGGCTTTTCAAAAACTTGCAGATCCTCCCACAAAGCTTCTGAAAAGCCACAACAGGTGGATCAGAGCTCATCTCCACCATTTTAGCCATACACATTGCAGCACCAGATTGCACCCATTTGTTCTGAGCACTCATAGCCTCAAACAAAGGCTTCACAAACAAGGAAACCACACACCCAACACCATTATCATCGCCATTTTCACCCTTCAAGTACAAAGACGAAAGATGCCCAATTGCTTCACAACACGAGTCTCTAACACTCGAATCAGAGTCTTTAAGCCTTTTGACAACGTGGGCAACAATCTTTTTCAAATGGGTAGTGGTGGATTGCGTGTATGTGGCGCATACGAACGAAAGGAGTCTGATTGCCTCTTTCTTGACGGTGGGTTTGTAGACGGTGGTGTCGCTAATGGCGTCGTAAAGGGTGTTGAGAATGATTGAAATGTGGTCCGGTGAGGTGGTTTTGACGGTGGTTTCGAGGTCATCGACGGCGATCTGGTGGGTGTCTCGATCTGAGAGTTTGTTGAGTGAGTTCAAGATTCGTTGTTTGAGTTCGACGGTGGCGAGGTGGGTGGAGAGTGACGGTGGTTTTGGTGGTGGTGGGAGGGGGGTTTGTGGTGGTTTTGAAGGTTTGGGTGGCATTGGTGGTGGCGGAGGTGGTGGCGGAGGTGGTGGCGGAGGTGGTGGCGGTGGTGGTGGCGGTGGTGGTGGAGGAGCGTGAAGGAGGTTGAAGTTGCTTTATGGTGATTTGGGTGGTGGATACCAAAGCACAACGTGAAAGCAACGATTATTATAGGTGGAAAATGAGATTTTTGAAATTGGAAATTGAACCCGCAATATGCCATATAATAATTTCTTATTGATATCTCCACATTTTCTTTTGAATGACATCATAAAATTTGCTTTCTGCTAACTTTTTTGAACGATAAATATACAAAACTTATTTGGAAAATAAATGTTATGTTAATTAGATCCACTTATTTATTTTTCAGCTGGATCATACCCCAATTTTTTCGGGAGTAAATCTATTGTTAAGAAAACCCCCCTAGTTTAACTTTGAGCATTTTGTTCAGAATGAGACTTGAACTCATGACCATCCAATATTTACATGGCATGAGTACCTCACCTTATTGGAGTATATTATGTTTTTAGTTTTTAAAGTTTGATGTGTTTAATCACGAATCATTTGATTGAGTTTTAGTCTCATGACTTCCTCTAGGGAAGGTTTTGAGTTCGAGTCCTACCGGCAGCAAAATGATATTGATGGGCCGGGTTTTACTAATATGCGTTTTGATATATAAACTTTAACAATAGATTTTATACAATTAAGCTTTAAAAATTATAAAATAAGTTTCACCGTATGACTAACTACACACACAATAGGCAAGTGTACCTATCAGATAGTAGTATAGTTTTTTGTAAGAACCAAGTATCGATCCGTGGGCACGAGAGCTCCTGATACTAAATCTTTATCATTACCTAGCCGAAGAAAGATGATTTATGAATATTATGATTAACTAAATTAACTAACAATTAATCTAATTGAAGAAAGTAAACAAAGATGAAGATAATCAATCAGAGGAAGATATCACTTAGACTTTGAATCCGCTTAGCAAAACAATGACCACATGCATGAACCTATGGTGAGATCATTTTCTACACATGAAACATGGATATAAACTAGACTCCTGTCAAGGTTATCTAATTATATAACTCTATGGAAAGCTAGAACAATAAACACATAATAACCACCTAAAGTTATGCCACGAAGAACCAATGATATAATTAAGCCAATGTTAAAGATGGTTTGGACTCCCGTCAAGGATATCAAACCCACAAATCTTTGGAAAGTTAACACGATGAACACATGGTAACCACCTCGGTTCGCATAATGTAACAATAGCTATGTAAATCCTTCAACTTATGAATGTCCTAACACGAATACACAAACCATAAATTTGCGCATTATCTATAGTTTCACATAAACAAAGTTGGGAGATATTTATAACAAACCAATGGTTTTCACAAATACATGTATAAAGATGCACACTTGTTCAACTTGACTAAATAATCAACCATCATTTATCATTCCTAGTCAAATGGCATAAACCACACACCAATGTATGTATTTCATGAATAGATGTTCTAAAACACAAGGTTTTCCAACAATATGTGATTATAGCACCCACAAGATTCATCATTTTATTAATTTCAACAAGCATACACAATCATTAAAGAACATTCAAAGCCTTGTAATAAACATTGACCTAATCATCACCAAAAGTTTCATACAACATGTCAAAGTATGCTAAGCTTCATCTAATCTAAGTGATTAAGAGTATTTAGCCCATGAGGCTTACAAAAACCATAACTAAACTCATAGAAATAGAAGAAAACATGGTGGATCTAGAGGTTTTCAAACCAAAATGAGTAGAGGTAGGTTATGTGATGATGAATCTCTCTTGAAAGTGCTTGATCTTCAATCTTCAAAGATCCACCCAAAATCACCTAAAAGACTTGAGAGAACTAGGTTTTATGTGAAAAAGCGGACATGTTCTAAATGGGGGGTAATTGGGTATAAAACCCGTAAATGGGCCGAACACAGTTGTGTCTTCAGAACACAGTTATGTTGGCTGTCAGATATCATACAGACCCATTAAACTAACAAAGTTGTGTTCAAATTGAACACAATTGTGACAGTAAGTTTTTCCTCACAAGCTTCTTCAAATCTTGGTCTCTTTTCACAAAAATCACCAAGTTTTCACCGGGCACTACAATGTTCAATTAGAACATAAATAAGTGAATAATAAATGAGTTATTAACCAAAAATCACCCAAAATATAAAGGAGTATGTATTATTAATATGTATAATAAGTAACATATCATTTACCACTGTGGGTCTTCGGATGACGGGTTTTCCCCGGAATTGGTGGTTGGTGGGATTGGGCTACACAACATTGTTTGTGCTCGCGGGCTTATGAGGTGCCTTTTCGTCATAGAGGTGCATTGGGTAGCCGGGCTTTAATTAGTTGGCTATTAAAAAAAAAAAATTTGATGTCTTTAACTATTCCAGTCAATTTTTTTTAACATACTAAGCCCTTATGTTTGCATTTTATAATGGTTTTTTTATCGTTGATACAAACTCTATTTGATTATTTTGTTAGATATAAATGTATTTTGGTCCTTTCACAACTAAAGGATAACTTATGTAAATTCCAAAGAACTTTTTAATAGTTGGAGAGTTGCTTAAGTTATTAGCTCAAAATAATAAAATAAAATTTAAAAAACAACTACCCATCCCACCGTCTCCAACGATCTTTGACCACCAACGGCCCAACCCCCGCAATCTTCAGGGATACTTGTCTTCGCAACACAACTAACGATATAAGACTACAAACTCCCATGCTCCATCTCCTATTTCACTCTTTTCTCCAACGTTGTCCTTTGCCCCATGTTTTACCATTGCAAAGCTCTTTTATGAGTTAATAATATATGGACTTGACTTAATATTCTTTTGGCCATGATTGCTGAAGTTTGACTGTTTTACTTCGTTAGTTTTGGTGTTTAAGCAACAGTTGATCTATTGGTGGAGCTGAACTTTAATTTAAATAACATAGTGAATAGATCGGTTGTAATCATGATTAGTTAAAGAGGTTAACATCATATCGGGCTTTAAAACTTCATCAGCAACTAATAAGGTTTTCAAGTTACAACTGCTACATCAATGATTGATTTTGGTCTTTATGTGCTAATATTTTATCATCTCTAGCTTTGAATGATCTTTTAGCATTATATTCTTTTTTTTATTAATCAAAGGCTGTTTGATAGCTATTTAATGATACCATGAAGTTTCTTATGGTTAAGTTTTAGAAACATGTTAAATAAATTAAGAGGCTGCCTCTTATTTAATCAGGTCTTTTAATGATTCAGTATAAAATTATCAAAGAACCCATCAATACTCATTTTGTTATATGCTTACTAGTTGGCTTCCCATCATTTTCTTCAAAAGTTAGAATTTTAGTTGTGAAATTAATAGAAAAGATTGCACCACTTTTATGGTAGTGCATTTTATTTTCTTTAGCTACCGATAAAATTATCTATCATCACATGCTCTTTTGATCATTTAAGCAAAAATACTTTGCTATTGAAATTGATCGGAGCCTAAACTAAATGGAATCGACTGGATGGTGTTAGAAAAGCGACGCTGCAGAGTCAATGGAGCGAGGATTGTCATTGCCTTGTTTGTTTGAAGATAAACCCAACTTGAACAAGAAACCCATACCCTTCGAATACCCAGATGGACAATGATGACTAAAAGATGATTAGATCAAGAACTCAACTTTTGTAATTGTTTTGTGTTAGTTTCACATGAAGATTACGAGTGAAACCCCATTGAATCAGTTGTTCTTGTGCAAATTGCCGAAGAAGGAATAAACAGGTTGGGTTGGTTTATTGTCGCCGGAGAGAGGAGGTAGGTGTTGGTTTTTGTTCATATTTAAGTAATTACACAAACAACCCCTTGAATATTAAAAAATCGTTATAATTTACATAAACATTCATTTAGGTATAAAATGACTAAATAATCATTAGATTTAGCAGAATAATCTAATAGAATTAGTATTAGAGACCAAAACCAGATACAAATCGCAAGACTTATTAGTTAAAAGATTCCTTTTTGGTCTAAAATAGTTAAATAGACCAAACATCACAAACCAAAAACATAATTTACTTTATTTGTTACTATAGGATTTGACTTGTTGACATTTATGCATTATAACTCACAGCATAGCGAGGAGAGAATGGGGATCTCCACGGAGAGAAAAGAAAGTCGCGTCGTAGAGGGGATGGGGAATCTCCAATAGCCTTACTTTATGTTACTAACAATTTACACCTCTCATATATCTTTTTAGGCATGTTACTGCGATTTATAATTAAATCAAATACTCCTGCAAATTTCTTTATTTTGTAATATGCATGCTTATCATGTAGGAAAAAATAAATAGTTAACAATAATTTTAAACTTCATGAATAGCAACTCATCTAATCAAATGTTGTGACATATTACATAAGCTGTAACATCTGGCCCCTCACATCACCAATATTGTTCGCTTTGCTCACGAAAAGCTCATAGATTTTCTTTTGGTTGCCCGGGTGAAAACTTCTGAGGGAGGTCATCCATCCTGAGATTTCTGCCAGCCAAACACGTTTAACTGTAGAGTTCTCCTCTCATTCACAATCAAATCTCTTGTCCACGGCTGATGTGAGATTTACCTAGAGTGTTACAATCACCCCTCTCTTTTGGACTCATCGTACTCGATGAGGTTTGCCACAACATCCCATCTATGGATGTGAAATTGCCTATGGTGTCCTTTTGAGCACCCCCGGGGACTCACCATCCTTGATGAGGTTTGCCCCACCATCCCGAATAGCACAAGAGTGGCTCTGATACCATTTGTAACGTCTAGCCCCTCATACACCAATATTGTCTGCTTCACTCATGAAGAGCTCACGGATTTGCTGCTACCCAAGCACGCTTAACTGTGAAGTTCTCCTCTCATCCATAATCAAAGCGCCCAAAACGCGTTGGTGATATTAAAAGCAGGACATTCCTTATAAACCCAACATCTCTCCTGTTCATGGTGTGAGATTTGTCTAAGGTGTTATATTTTCTTAGATAACCATTCAACAAAATCTAAAAACCATAAAAACATGTAAAAGCAAAAGATAAAACTTAATATATAATATCCTTTTTTAACCACTCTCATTCTTTTTGTTATCTCCTTCTTGGTAACCTTAACATCAATCCTAGTACCATCCTTCTTTCCATCCTCTTCACTAACTCTACTATTCTTATCAACCATCCTTACTAAAACACTCATGAAAATTGATCCATTGTAATCCATTTGATGATCAGGCTTTGCTTGATTATGAACCTTCGGCTCCTATTCCATCTAAGCCTGCTTTAACTCTTCCTCAAGAACATATGGTTCATTATACGTCATACATTGAACCTTATTTTTATAACTTAAATTGGATTTTAATAATTCAAACTATTACTCATTGGCCGATAATAATCCATATTATTGATATGACCGGTAATAATCCAAACTTTTATTTTTATTACCAACAACAGTCCTAGTAGCATAATTATCATATATTCACGCTTGATTTGTACTTATTTTACGCTCGATTTAGCTTGTATGTTTTTTTTTTTCATTTCATTCATAATCATTATTGTGAACGAAATCTAGTTGAAAGCAAACGTAAATTTTTAATAATTATATTACTATGATTGTTGTTGGTAACAAAAATAAAAGTTGGAATTATTACCGGCCAAATCAAAAGTATGGATTATTATCAGCCAATTAGTAATAGTTTGAACTATTTAAATCCAATTTGCCAAAATTTTATCACACTTCGTTCATGTACCAGCCTTTAAGGTACTCACCATGTTTGAATTTCCCATTATTTGACATGGGTATCGGTAAGAGTAACACGTCCCCTGTGATCATGTCTATGGTGTTGCCCTTTGCAACACCCATCACCTTCATGGTTCTTCCTTGAATTTGAAACTTCACATCTTTTCTTCGGATCCAGGTTACAGGAACAAAATAGTACATGGAACCTCCCTCTTCCACAATCGTAATACCGCTTCTCTTCATGAATGTGGATTTGTAAGATAAGTTGCAGCTATAGATATCTTTTCTTACATAGCGAGTGGTCAATTGTCGTCTCATGCTTGAAATCAGATCAAAGGTAGTTATGCTTTTATAGAAGGAAGATATTCTCACTGCATAGAACAATAAATAATATAAATAAACTTGTATTTTTTTAAGACAAGAAAGAAAAGAGTAAGAAGGCTTGATTATGATAATATTTACGCTTCCCATAGACATTTCCTGCCTTTATCTTCATATTTGCCATAATACCATCCTGACCGAACCATAGACTGAAGTTTAGCATTTTGAAATGGGAAATCAGCCAAGCAAGCATGCCTGAGAAACTATAGACCATCAAAGCTCGAAAACATTTAAAAAATGCAAGAAATCAGGTCGAAACTTACCTCCGGCAGCGTTAGAAGAAGCTTTGTTATCAAAGTACATAGTAATAGACCATCAAAGCTTAGAAACATAAAAAAGAGAGAAACCATATTGGAACTTAGCTTCAGAACCATTAGAAGACGCTTGGTTGTTAAAGTAGTAGCGTTTGCACAACTAGTTGGTCGGAAACTTAGTGTTTTCCAAAAACCTCAAAACTTTCAAACGAGAAGCAACCATTACCATCGCCATTTTCAGGTGTGAGTGATAGGGTTTTCAAGTGTGAGTGATAGGGTTCTGGCTCCTATATATGTAGTGGCATTAAGATACTTCTTTGCAATTTGTTAAAATATTACAACAACTTTTCTCTTCGTACATACTCATGGCCCCCTACCCTCTCCCTTCGTACGTGATTTTTTAAATAATATATCCAACCTAGACTATAAACTAAGAGCCTACATGCATGTAGAATGCATAATATGATATGTGTGCATTGATTATACGTGTATGTTCACTATGTTCGATTAACTGTTATGTTTACTATTTAACTGCATTATGCCTGAAGAAAAGTACTTATACCTTTTCTTTTAGGTCCGTCTTCTTACGCTCTACCCGTTTCGTCACCGTGCGTGTGATCACCTTTGTTTCCGAATCAGAGCCATAGGAGGTATCATCTGATAGTGATTTGTAATCATCCTCTGATACGGAGTATGAGCCAGAGGAGATGACGTCCGATTCATCGGATTCATTGGAGGAGAATAATCTAGAGATTCCTATCGTGTTAGCTCTTCCAGCAGATCCTACAACACTAGTCGTTCTTGCAGCACCCGTGGCTCTCGTCGCATCGGCGACACCTAATACGAGTTATGCCCCTAAAGTTGGACCCTGGGTGCCTGGATGTCCTCGAGGATCGTATCGAGTGAACGGCGTTGGACCGCTACAATTAATGACCGCGCGGATGAGGATTTTTCCTACTAATAGGATTGACATCTAGTCTCTAGCACCAGCAGATGAGCAGAGCATCTAGGGTGATCATTCGAACTTGCCACCTAGCCCCTTCAGTAAATCTTGCAGCGATGAGAATCACGATTGAGTCGCGTGAGCGAGATGACATGCTATGGGGAGTCTGATGGAGTTTTATTTTATTTCGTATTATTTGGACATTTGTGACTTGTATTATGGTTGTGTTTTTGATATTTAAACATATTGGGATGAATTTTGGATATTATCATGTTTAAAATGATACCTTATGATATTATGAAACTATTTATGTTTGAATTGTGTTAATTGTGTTATTCGTATCGATGTTATGTGTAAGCATGAATAGATAGATTATAAATAGGTTATGTGGTAACTTAAAGTTTATGTATTATCCTTGATTGATTACAAAATGCTGCCAAGAAGAGTTACCCATAGTAATAGTTGTGGAGGCGTACCACTAAGAGGTAGAGGTAGAGGTGCTAGCAGTCATGGTGGTGTAGTAGGTGGGAGTAGTGAAGGATGCCCAACTGGTAACAAACAGATGGCTGGAAATCCTAACATGGCTGCTATGATCGCTCAGCAATTGGCCGAGTTGATTCCAACTATGGGGGCCTAAGTGAGTAATAATATTTTGAACCAAGGTAATGGAGAAGGTATCAACAATAACTGAGGTGATAATGGGGATAACAATGGTGGTGCTTTGCAAGGTAATAGGAATGATGGTGGAGATGAATACGAGGATAGGAAATGGAAATGGCAATGGGAATGGTAACAGGATTGGTCATGGAGTAGGAAATAGGATTGTACATAATGATTGACATTAAAGATTGCTTGAATAGTTAAAAGATTAAGTATGCTACATGTTCAATTTAATGGAAGGCCTGACTTGATGGAACACGCATATCCAAGCAAGAGGTAGGGAGGAAGTGATGCAAATGACTTATAATGAATTCAAGACTTTAAACATAGAGAGTATTGCCCTAATAACGAGATGTAGAAATAGAAACATGAATTCTAAAATCATGTCATGGTAGGGGTTGGGTATACGGCCTACACTAATCGATTCCATGAGTTGGCCAAACTAGTACCACATCTTATTTTAAGTCCAAGTTGATATAAAGATACATATGGGGTTTAGTGCCTTAAATTCGAGCAATAGTGACTACGACCGCTCCTTCCATGATACAAAGCGCTATCTTGAAAGTCGAGACTCTAAGGGACGAAATGGTAAGAACTGGCGTGCTGGGAAAGGATAGTGAGAAGAAGAAGGAGATTGGGGAATCAAACAAGCAGTCGGGTGGTAAGTTTGACAAGAGGTCCAAGGTAACGAAGAATTATGTAACGGTGAATCTGGGGAAGAAAGAATATCTGGGTCGACACCCCAAGTATGGCAAGTGTAACTTTCATCACCCACAGGCTGCACCATGTCGGTGTGCATGAACTGCGAACGTCTAGGTCATTTGCGAAGGATTGTAAGGTGGCTCCAAACTTGGTGATATCGGTAATGCAATGAATCGAATAGGAAACCTATACTACGAGTGTGGGAGTCACGATCATGGTGTGCATGAACTGCGAACGTCTAGGTCATTTGCGAAGGATTGTAAGGTGGCTCCAAACTTGGTGATATCGGTAATGCAATGAAAGAATAGGGAAAACCGTATACTACGAGTGTGGGAGTCACGATCATTACCGAAATACGTACCCTAGGTTGAACTGGCCACCAAGTCAAGTTGGACACAATCAAAATCAAGTGATAGATATTGTTGGGAATCATGGTTAGGGGACTTTTGAAAATCAGGGTCATGCGAATCAAGGTAATGTTATACACGGTCATGCATTTTGTAGCAGATGGTAGATCGGTAGAGGCTAAAGAAATAATTAAAGGTTGCATCTTGGTACTAGATGATAGTGGCTTTGACATAAACTTGATACCATTTGAATTGTGAAGTTTTGACATGGTAGTGGTTATGAATTGGTTATCAAAATGCAGAGAGAAGATAGTTTATCTTGATAAAGTGGTACGTATTCCTCTGCCAAATGGTGAAGTGCTCAAGATCCAAGGAAATGATCCGAAAAGAATTTAAGGCTTATTTCGTGCATGAAGACTAGCCGATGCCTAAAGAAGCAGTATTACATATTTTTAGCGCATGTGGTGGAAAAGAAAGAGGAAGAAGGAAAGTTAGAAGATATTCTCATTGTGAAGGATTTTCCAAAGGTCTTTCCTAATGACTTGTCAGGATTGCCCCTCTTCGTCAAGTGAAATTTAAGATTGATTTGATTCCTGGATAAACTCATGTTGCAAAGACACCATATCGACTAGCACCATCAAAGATGCAATAATTATTGAGTCAACTACAAGAGATATTGGATAAACATTTTATTCGACCTAGCCACTCGTCATGGGGATCACCGATTTTGTTTGTCAAAAAGAACGATGGATCATTTTGGATATGTATATATTATCAAGAGTTGAACAAGTTAACTATCAAAAATCAATATCCTCTTTCCAGAATTAATAATCTATTCCATCATTTTCAAAGGAGAAACGTATTTCTTAAAAACCTTCAGTCATGTTATCATCAGTTGATGGTTCAAGAAGACGACATATCGAAGAAAACCTTTACGACTCATTAAGGACACTACGAGTTCATAGTTATGTCGTTTGATTTGACAAACACACCTATTGTATTTATGAACCTGATGAACCAAGCATGTAAGCCATACATTGATAAATTTGTTATTGTGTTTATAGATGATATCATTATCTACTTGTATTCGAAGAAAGAGCACAAGTAATATTTGAGGTTGATTTTAAAGTTGCTGGGAGAAAAGAAACTTTATGCTAAATTCTCAAAGTGTGAATTTTGATTGTGAAAAGTGAGATTTCTTAAGCATGTAATTAATGAGAAAGGGATCCATGTTGATCCGGGTAAGATTGAAGTAGTAAAGAAGTGAGATGTGCCCAAGACGCCTTCGGAGATTCTATTGTTCTTAGGATTGGCTGGGTATTACAGACGATTCATTGCTAACTTCTCAAAGATTGCTCAACTGTTGATGATGTTAACCCAAAAGGATAAGAAATTTGATTAGAGATCTAAACAAGAAGAGGCCTTTCAAACGAGTCAAATGACTTTATGGTATTCTGCGATGATCACATCACAGGCTTGGTTGTGTTCTAATGCAACAGAATAAGGTGACCGCTTATGCTTCCCAACGGCTTAAGAATCACGAGAAGAATTACACGACACATGACTTGGAGCTAGGTGTCGTCGTATTTGCATTCAATATTTAGAGGTACTAATTGTATGGTATGAAATGTATTATTTACACTGATCACAAGAGTCTTTAAGACATCTTCAAACATAAAAAATTAAACATATGTCAGAGGCAATGGGTTGAGCTTCTCAGTGACTATGATTACAAAATACGATATCATCCAGGGAAGGCGAATGTGGTGATAGATGCGTTGGTATACGTGTGTGTTAGTTTGAATGAATGGGAATTACTATACTTAAAATACTACATACTATTCATTTAGATGGTGGAATGTGTATATGAGAATATATATATATATATATATATATATATATATATATATATATATATCAAGTAATGTGGGTACTTTATGTGTATGCGGTGAGAATGGAGTGTGTGATAGACCCGAACCAACCTTGAATCAAATGAGAGTATTATGTCATCGTATAAAGAATATTTATAAGTTCTATTATTCATTATTATAGGTGTTTGACTTGTTTTGGTCCGCACGTCTTATTAGGAGCCTATCGACTGCTCTATTTGCGCATATAATTTTAAGGTGAGTTCGCGATCTCATTTTCCTTTCAATGTTACAAATTTAAAGGGGGAAAGAATGCTCAAAACCTTTTATGCTTTGAATTCTTTTACATCTTTTTGGACCGTTGTGTGGTTTGTTTTATAAGTTATGATCTGGTATGTGCATAAGTTATATGTGTGGTGAAGCTCATGTCTGCATGTGATCTTATTTACTGTAAATTGGTTACACATATGTCCTACACTTGCAACACAACATCATATAGATATACTTAAACCTGCGAACTCACCAACCATGTATTGACCTTTCGAGCAATTCATTTCAGGTAATAACAACATTTGAAAATAGTGGAAGCTAGTGCCTTAGGAAAACCATTAAGGATTCTGATTTAGGCAATTGCTATATATGGTTTAATGAATGCTTGTTTGGATATTTCTATACATTTGTCTACTTTCGAGCGTGTTTGCTCTAGTATTATATATCCCGGGATGTGGGATTTTAAATGTTTTACTTTTTCTGGATATGTTTGTTGTGGAAGCGATTAACCACGACACAAGTCTCTTTTCTCTTGTATGATGTCATGCAACGTTGGCTAATTTTATTTATTTTATCTTTATTAACAAACAATGTGTTATGATGATTCAGTCTGTTGCATTCTCGTGTTTCCGCTATAAACGGGGGTGTGACATAAGCTATATAAATTAGCAACCAAATTTAAAGCAAAATATTTGCCTTAGCTCATAGGTGTACATTGCATTCCCTCTGCTCAATCCAATCATATCTTGCCACATATTCCAATAGTGTCTCTCACAATCCCTTTACCCCTAGCTAATGGGTTCAAAACTTGCGCTCGTGCCCACCTGTTTTTTATTGCCTTTTTGTGTATTTGCATTAAAAAAATCCCTCTACCCCCAACTAGTGGGACCTAGGTTTCATACATCAGTTTGATTGGCCGAAAACGACAGTTCACATTTGTAAACTACAATTTACTCTGGAACGATAGTTTACACTAGTAAACGGCATCTTAAAAGATGTGACCAAATCAATAATTGGTTTACTTTTCGCTATATTAAATAAGTTATATTAATTACACATATATTTAATAATATATATATTAAATAAGTATAATAAATATATATTTATATTAAATATATTAAAATAAAAGTTGAAAAAGAAATTGATATTTATATAAAAGTATAACTTTCGATAATTATAAATCGAAAATGTGACATTTGACTTCCTATGTATATTTGTGGGGTATGTATGTTACCCATTTCATAATTTATTAAATATTTTATTACTTACACATATGCGAATGAGAGAAGAAAATTTGGTACACTACCCACATGGCATGAACTAAAAATCTTGAATCTGAAGAAGTTATCGATAATATTACATTATTTGCACGTACATCACCCACGATAATGAAAGTTGTATTCTAAATTTATAATTATTATATATCATATTAATACTTTCGATAATTATAAATAAAAAATGTCGCATTAGCCATCGTAGGTATATTTGTGGGGGGTATGTATGTTACCTATTCTATAATTTATTAAATATTTTATTACTTGCACGTATGCGAAGGAGAGAAGACAAATTTGATAGGGCATGTATGTTACCCATGTGGCATTGGTTAAAAATCCTGAATCCGGAGAAGTTGTCGATAATATTACATTATTTGCATGTACATTACCCACGATAATGAAAGGTATTCTAACTTTTTATAATTATTATATATCATACATTTAATATAAATAAATTATTTTCTATTTGAACTTTTAATTTAATTTTAAAAATATAAACTATATATTTTATTTTATTTATTTAATATATACAAATATTAACTATATATCTATTTAATAAAATCAAGTAATAAAATAAATATTTTGATTTGTAAACTGCAGTTTGTAGATATCAGAAGTGTAAACTCTTAAATTAAGGGTGTATGAATCCACGGTCCGTATAAGTAAATAGGCACAATATTTCTATCTTATCGCATTAACTCCCATTTCATCATACATTCGGACTATCTTTATTTTTGTTTTGTTAAACATCTTTAAAAAGTTACATGTCACCGTTTGTTTTTATGCTTTTCAGACCCCTCAACTATTTGATTTTATCTTTGTGACTCTTGCTTTTATATGGTTGATTCATTTTGAGATTAGTGATGTTTGTTCTTATTATAAGTACAAATTCTCATGTGGGCTTTGTAGGAAGTTAGGATTGAATACATTTGTGTATTAGCAAAAGCATGTGTTTTATGTGTTCAAGTAATTTCCATGAAATTTGATGAATCAAGATAGTATTCTTAATGCATTATTTGTTCATACAAAACTTAAGTTAACTCATTTATTGGTCTTATGATACATCCAAGATAGAAAAACTAATTTTGGTTTTATGCCTCCTAACCTTATTCATTTGTTTATTATAGACAAATGATTTTGGTTTTATGTTTTATTATCTACTGATCTTAAAAAGAGAAGATTCTGGTCAATTTAGCTTAGTGAAAAACCATATGCTTTTCTATTCTTTTGCAGCAAGGATATTAAGTCTTATGTAAACTATAAACATTTGTTGTTAACACAACTGCTATTGCAATATAGCTCTTACGCGTTCTTACAGATACAATAACTCGACGTAACGTGTTTTTTTTTTTTTTTTAAATCATTGCTGCAACGCATGCCGGGATAAAGCTACTTTTAATTTCGCACTCATGATATTTTCTTTATAATAGATACGTTTAAATTTACACTTATGTTATTTCAATTATAATACCGCTTTTAAATTTACACTTAAGATATTTTAATTATAAGAATTATATTTGTTTAATATTTGTTTTCTTTCAAAGAAAACAATAAAAAAAATAAGCAAATTTAAAGCCTAAGAGAATATGATGTTACTGAACCCGAGAAAAAAATATTATGTTAGTTACGTAAACATATATTTAGTATATCAAATTAAAGTTACACAAAAAATAGACTTGTGTAAGCATCCGAGTCTAGTCATGCTCGATATGTTATGTTTGGGCTTGAGCTCGTTTACTAAATGAGCTTCAATACAAGCTCGAGCCCCAAGCTTGTTTCAATTCGACTTACGTCGAGCTTTTAACTACCCAATTTTAAATAGCTTTGGGGGCTTGAGATCCCACCAAATCAAAGTCAAATAAACAATTTCATTTTCATTCTTCTCAAATGTGGCAAATGTATATTCCCAATTTAACAAAAAAAAAAAAAAAAAAAAAAAAAAAACCCAACATATGGCTCAAAGCCAAATCAACTACCAATGGAAGCTATACCTCAAAGAACAATGTCACTACATTTTATATATATTCTGACAGATATCAAGAATATAATAACAGCAATAACAATCTTTAGAGGTTTTCAAGATTAAATCATGCTTTTTGGGCAGAAAAATTTAAAATAAAGTTTTTTATTTCATCATCTGATGCCTTATCAAGTGCTGTTTTTCCATCTGCATCTTTGAATAATACTTGGCTCTGCTCTCAAAAGTTCCTCTATTTTAGGCTTATCGCCTTCAGAAGAAGCCATCATCAACAAAATATCGACGGGATGAATATTTTGGCATAAAAGAACTTCCATTTTATCGTATGACCCCTCAACAGCAAGCATACCCATGTAATTGAAGTACTGCATTAACTCAAGTAAAAAAGGAAGATTCAATTGTTCATCATGATAGTAATAATTGGGTTTTGTTCATTCTTGACATCAATTGGTATTCGAGAATCAAAAACAAGTAGAGGTGGCAAAATGGACCAGTTGAGCAGGGTAGGTAACGGGTCAGAAGAGGTTTTTGTTTTGGGTTTGGGTAGGGGTTGGCCCTAAACATTGTCTAAAAAAATAAAGTTTTTACAAATGGTTATGGTGTCAATATGATTACAAAATCAAATTTCTTTCCATAATAAATTAAATTCTTGAATAAAATGATTTATCTGGTTTTGTACATTTAAAACAAACACCTTAGGCAACATTTGACCCATTAGAGATAAAGCATAACCCGGACCGACCCATTCACAAGTCAATGGGTTGAAATTGACGCCTATCTACCAACCAAACACCACATAATTATGCTTATTAGGGTATGATGCCCAAAAACAGAACACGTTACGCACTCAAGAAACTAGCCCAGAAAGCCCTGGATTTCACAATCAGGAGCATTACCATAACTAAAAGAACCAATCTTTACTTAGTTTCATTCTTTTTACACTACAAAACACATTCAAAAATACTAGATAACGTTAACAGCTGCATTAAACGCATTGAACCGCCATAATAGATCCAACTAACACAAAGTATCAAAAAACAAAAACCAAACCAAATGGGACATGACTGAAACAATTCACCATAATTGGGGAAAACTATAACCGTCTAATAATCGCACAAGTATGCAATATCCTAAAAGTTAAAGAGTCATTAATCGAACAAATAATATTTATAATCAAACTGTAAATTCCCCCAAATCTAGTTTATTCTACCTCCTAAACACTAAACAGCAAGCATACAATTACTAAAAGCTTTCAATACTTAAATGTTCCCACATTCCACATCAAATTTAGTAAAAACAAACAATTGCCATCAAATTGCCTCCAAGAATCACAATATTCCGACTGGGAATTCAAATTTTCAAGGAAATTATTTACAAACTGCAGAAATTGATTCTTTAACACCAAAATTGACCAAAAAACAATCAAGAACTTCAAAAAATATTAAAAACTTCAAACACATCAATTAGAAATGAATCACTGAATAACTGCAAGACCCACAAATTGCCATCAAATTGCCTCCAAGAATCACAATATCCAAACTGGGAATTCAAATTTTAAACAAACCAAATGAACAAACTGCATAATTTTTTTTCTTAGTATCAAAAACTGACCAATAAACATCAAGAACTCCAAAAACGATCAAAAAGTTCTTAACACTCATCACGAACGAAAATCAACGAATAAAGAGCATCAACCACAAATTGCCATCATATCACCTCCAAGAACCACAATATTCCTACTGGGAATCCAAATTATCAACTAAATCATTGAAAAAACTAAATTCCGAAAGGAAATCACTGAATAAACTGCAGAACCACAACATTCCAACTGGGAATTCAATTTAACCAAATCAACAAACAAACTGCACAAAATGGTACTTCTATTTCCTACTGGGAATCCAAATTATCAACTAAATCATTGAAAAAACATAATTTCGAAAGGAAATCACTGAATAAACTGCAGAACCACAACATTCCAACTGGGAATTCAATTTAACCAAATCAACAAACAAACTGCACAAAATGGTACTTCTATACCAAAAACTTACCAACTAACAATCAAGAACCCCAAAAAACTTAAAAGATAAAAACTTCAACACACAAATCATACCTAAATGCCAGCACCTTCAGCATCAACCCCATTCTTACCAAACTTAAACCAACAAAGTGGTTCTTGAGCCACAATTAGGCCCGATTCTTGGAGTCAATCTGCAAAATCCGAGCCCTTTTCGCACACCAGGAACTGTGAACCAAGATTACGAAGAAAAGGGGTCGAATTGTTCAATGATTTTGTGTCAGAACTTGCGAAGGTGAGTTGAACAGTGCATGAAATCGTCGCCATTGGTGTGTTCGTTCTATCAAGAATCAGAGAAATCTCTTATCGCTATAGAGTGGCATATATTCCATTGAGCAGTTGCAATTAAACATAAATCTTATATATGAAAATTGTGATAATAATATCACCAAATCAGAGTGGCGCAGCGGAAGCGTGGTGGGCCCATAACCCACAGGTCCCAGGATCGAAACCTGGCTCTGATATTAGAAAAAGGCTTCTGAAAATATTTTTTTCATGCAATTTTTATTAATAAAATTTGATGCAATATATTTATAAATTTGATGGAAAATTCTTATAAATATGATGAATTATTTTAACATGTGTATCTGTTCGTGTTGTAATTAGGGCAGTACACGAGCCGAGTCGATCCGAGCGAAGGTATGCTCGAACGCGCTAGGATTTAAAATCGAGCCGCTCGGATCGGATCGAATTTATAAAAGCGAGTGGAAAAGTCATGCTCGTGCTCGGATCGAATTTAACCGAGCAGCTCGGTTTCGCTCGGTTTTATAACAACTTTATCTTGAATGTCGGTGGGGTTGTGGATGACGGGGTGTGGATGCCGGCCGACGGGGTCGGATTAGTAGGTTGATGGGGTTGTCAGGTGAAGGGACTGCAGGGTAGAAGGGGATGCCGGTGTCCTTGTGGTGTCGCCGGTGGGGTTGTGGATGGCGCAGCCGCGCAGGGTAGAAGGGGTTGCCGGCGGCTGTGAAGTGTGAACCAAAGTAGGGCTGTTGATTGTGGAGTGTGGACTTGTGGTGAATTAGGGGAATGGGTTTTTGAATTAGGTAATGAGTTTTTGAATTAAGAGTTAAGACAAAATATAATTTTACTATTCGAGCAAAACCGAGCGAGCATCGAGCGAGCGGACCTTTGCTCGTGCTCTGCTCGTTTACAAACCGATCCGAGCCACTCTGCTTGTTTACAACCGAGCAGAATTCAAACGAGCATTTTCCGAACATTTTCCGATGTATCGTCGAGCGATCCTCGAGCGTCGAGCAGTTTGGACAGCCCTGGTTGTAATTGGGTATGCGTTGTAATTGACATTTGAATACCACCAACTTTTTCCATGAGAGTGCTTTACTCCTAACCCCACAAGGTTCCAAGACGAAGCTTAACCTAAGTCTCGGTTAAAAACAGCGATGACCTATGTTTCACACGGCGCATGATTCCATGGATATTTTCATTCAAGATCGTGATTGCTTGTAAAACATACTCTTATAAATATACAATAACTACAAATAGCCAGAATTTTTTGTATATAACTCTTATAAATATACATTTGTGTAGTTATTGTATAATTTCAATATAATATACTTAAAAATCTATAATGATAAATTCATAATATCTCCTTTATGACGTGCTGGCATAAGCGTGTTTCTATAATTATGAAATTTTAACCAACATATCATGAAGATGTCAATGTTAAGGTTAAAAGTGAAAGGTGAGGTTATTGTACAAAATGTATTGTTGCTACAAAGTGTAAGAAAACACAATAAGACTAAAAAAATCACAAAAAAATTATATCTCATCGTCCTCTTTTAGAAAAAAATAAAAAAAATAAAAAAAATTCATTGTGTCTTTTTATGACACAATGACGTCATTGTGTCTTTCATAAATGACACAATAAAAAAATGTTAATTTTTTTATTTTTTTTTATTTTCGTTTATTTTTTTTCTTATTGAAGACGGCTAGAGGAACAAAAGCTCGAAATTACTTTTTTGAAATTCTATTTAGATTGTGAGATATAATTTTTTTGTGACTTTTTTTGACCATTGTGTCTTCTCATACTTTGTAGCAAAAATACACTTTGTATTTGAACCTCTTTTAAAAGTGAAAACCCTAGTTTTGTGTCTAAAAATTAAGGGTGTTTAAAAATATCCAAATTTAAAACCGAATCCAAAAATTCGAATCCGAATCGGATTCGGATAGTGTTTTTGAGGATTTTTGGATATTCGGATATTTGAATTATCAAATAAAATAATATTAAATAATAAAATTTGGATATTTCGGATATTTTTATAAAAACTTTAGATATCCGAAATCTTTTTTAATAAAAAAATATTTTTTTATATAAAATATTTAATAATACATATTTTTTTAGAATTCGAATGGCCGTTTGGATATCCAAATCTGACTCCGAAATTTCGGATATGGATTCGAATGGTGAAATCCACAACCTAATATTATTAAAAATAATGAATAATAATGAATTTAGTTTTGTCATATTTATTAAAAATAATAAGGTGTTGTTGTAACTAATATTATTATGAAAAATAAGCTAATTTGTAAATGTGAATATGCATTAATGCACACAAGTAATAGAGGCATTAGTGCATTAACTAGATCAATCCATTAAAAGGGAACACTTGAAATTACACTTTAAATTCTTAAACTAAACTGAGAACCCACGTGATTAGTTCTTAAATATTGCCAATTATCAAACAAAAATCAAATTCCTCCTTGTTTTGACAAACATCTAAATTGATTCCCCTATTTTGATTCATATTCCACCTGACTTCATACTTCTCAACGAATTTTATCGTTTTGTTAATTCTCTCCACATACTACAATCACTCTAGTAGTCCTCAAGCCATATTTCATCATTTTAGAACCGCTAATTAACAGGAATGATGGAGGAAAAAATGGCTATTTCGGAGACGTTTGCTTATCTAGGTTGAGATCAACCATTTGTTAAGTTAGTTAACACCTTCAAGCAACAAGGAGATCATCCTTAGAAAATTGATTAGGAACTCAGATGCGTTGGATGGAATCCGATTCGAGACATTGACCGACAAGAGCAAACTAGATGCGTAACCAAAGCTTTTTATCCACCTACACCTACAAAGTCCAAACCACACATGGATTGATTTAAAGTAATCACCAACTCAGAAATTAGAAATCAATGACAAGTTTGTATAATCATTAATGTATTATAGAACTCATTTGCATATGGATCTATTTGTAGTATATTATGCCTAGTAAAATAATCAAATATGAAGTTTAGAACTGAAATATAATTTCACTCTCTATATTTTATTTAAAACAAAGAAGAGAATGAGATATTAGGAGCCTGCATACTTTGTTTCTAAATTAATCAAAGCGGTTTCCGTAAAAAAATTAACCGGAACGGTTATATGAAACCCACTAACAAGAGATTTCAATTGGTAAATTACAAATACAACCCTTTTAATTATTTGTCATTTAAGTTAATAAAATTATACAAAAATAAAATGAGTGGTTGTAATTGGTTCTTTTGGTTTTTAATAAAAAATTAATTCTCATTTGAAAACCCCTCTATATATATATATATATATACATACTAGTAACGTGCCCGCGCGATGCGGCGCGCGCGACACTTTTCATTATGGTACTCGTCTCTGGTTAGTTTTATATTTAAAAAACTGAATTTCTTCTATTAAGCATATTGTAACAAACATGAAAAAAATTATATATAATTAAAGATACAAGGGTCTAAGTGTAAATAAGTTAAAAGTTCCACTTTTTTAGTAGCGTTAGAAAGACATAATTGCCCTTATTAAATTGATTTTTTGGGTTGTACCTTGTGCTTAAAATTTATAAATCTCTTAACTTTGGCCGGAATCCTTCCTTCGTGCATTATAATATAGTGTGTGTGTATATATATATATATATATATATTTTATAAATAGGGTAGGGTTATACTAAAAATGATGTTTAATTTAAAAAGCCTAAGAAAAATTATGGGCTTGACACGTGCACTTCTATTGTTTTAAAGAGAATGACATTTTGATCATTGTGTCAAATACATCAGCTCATTGTGTCTTATACGTTCATTGTGTCAAATATTTGTTCATTGTGTCATATATTTTACATCATTTGTTATGTGTATTAATCATTGTGTTTTACGTTTTAGATCATTTTGTGTTATTTTTGTCATTGTTTTTATAGATTATAAATTTGTTATCTATCATTGTGTTTTATAATTAGAAGACACAATGATATATTTTCACCAATCTAGTTTTCAAAATTCATAGTGTTGAAGATAACATAATATGTTATTTTTGTTATTGTTCTTTAATAGATTATATAAACTTGTTATTATTCATTGTGTTTTACCATTAGAAATACACAATGATTTTATTTTAACAACGTATTTTTCAAAACTTATATTATTCAAGATAACACAATGACAATCAAAAGACACAACGAGACATTGTGTTATTTTGTCGTTGTTTTTAATGTATTAGATTAATTAATTATTAATTTATTATTGTATTTTACATATTAGAGATACACGAAAATGTTATTTCATCATTATATTTTTTAAAATTCATCATTTTAGAAAAAACACAATAGTATTAAAAAATAACACAATAACCAACAAAAAGACACAATGAACTGTACTAAAAACACAATGACGAGATATGAGCTTAAAAACGTCAATTTTTTATCTTTTTATATAACAATACTGTACTCGTTTTAAAGATAAAAAATTCTCGTTTTTATGGTGTAATTTTTATAAAGAATAATGTCATATATAAAAGTTATGAACATTTTAAAAAATAGGGGGTACTTGCAAAAAGTTAACAAACGTGACTATTACTAAAATAACACTCTAACAAACTTTTACTTACAATTTGATCTCAACAATGGATTAAAAAGATGGATGATTGAGATTACTTTTTAGACTTTTTAGTTTTAGAATATTTTCTATTTGAACATTTCTCCTATAAATAAACATATTTTTTCTCAATTTCTAAATTTTCTTTTACTTTTCTACATTGTGTATTTGTGTTCCTACTCAAATCGATTTTAGAAAAAAAACTCAAAGTTCAAACCGAAAACCAAGTAAACCAAAGGTCGGTTCTTACGGAGTCGGATGACGGTTTGCCCGAATCGTACTTGTCATAAAACTTCAACGTAAATATGAAATAGCTGCAAAGTGAGTTGGTCTTGCGATATTTAGATTTTTATTATTTGATTTTATGTTTTTATTTAATATCGTAATTTTAGATTTTTTTATTATTACTTTTGTAATTTTAGTTATTTTTGATTAATGAATATGTTTGGTTTTAAATATATAAAATATAAGATTTATTCAAAGATCTCTTGTGGATTGAAAAACGAGTGATACAAAAAGGAGTGGTGCAAAACATGATGATAATTGAGAGTTTAAATGAGATGTATTATGAATTTATGATTGTGTAGGGTTGATTGATTCATGACTCATGAGGGTTAGGAAATGAATGTCCCTCCACCCTTATCACAACTCGTGTCGATAGAAACATCAAACAAAGTTTGTAGTTTTTTTTACAACAAACTACTCTATTTTTAAATTGTACCAAACTAAACTACGTCATGCTTGGGATAGAATTGAATACATCTAATTAGAGTTGAGTTATTGATAAAGTATGTTAGGTTAAAAAATGCGCAAGTCAAATGATGCACATGACAAGGATTTAGTTGACATTTAAAAAGTCAACAGAGCTTGGAGAAAACGTGCAATAGAGGTGACTGCATACTATTTTTTATACGTGAAACTGAAGTACTCTGTTAATCTTTAATTTATTTGAATGATTAAGGGGCTGTTTGACAACATCCGAATCATCCTTTTAATGGTTCAGATGTCTGAATGGTTTAATACTTAATGGTTTAGACTGTTTGTTTCGCGAGGAAATGTCTGAACGGTTCAGACATTTGCCTCTGAATGGTTAAGCATTATACTTATACTGAATGTTTAAGAGGTCTAATGTTGAATGGTTAAGACCTCTTATCTGAATTGGTCAGACATTTGCCTTTGAATAATTGATCGATATACTAACTCTTAATGGTTCAGACCTCTTAATGATTCAGCACTTAATAGTTCAAACCTCTTATTGGTTCAACACTTAATCATTCAGAAATTACCAAACAACCCCTAACTCACACACTCATGATACATACTCATGTATCAACACCAACATCAGTGGCAGAGCTTGAACACTCAAACAACCCCTAACTCACACACTCATGATACATACTCATGTATCAACACCAACATCAGTGGCAGAGCTTGAACACTCCCGTATGGAGGGCGGGGGCGAAATTAATTTTTTTTAAGGGATGCGAACTCGATATTTATATAAAAATTTACACTACCGGACAAAAAATTTACACTACCGGACTAAAATTTTACACTACCGACGAAAAAAAGAGGGGGGGCGGCGGCCCCCCTGCCCTTGCTATCCTCCGCCGCTGACCGACATCCACCACGAGGCTATAACACTCAATCCCTAGGAGTAACAACTTTTACTAAACACATTGATATTGTTAAACAACAAGATATTTGGTACGATAAATATGTTAACCAACAAACAAAATTAACGTATCCCGACTTTAACAATACTTGATCTAAAATATAACAAGTCATTTTTAAGTTATTTTAGACTTTTAGCATGCCTAAAATATGACATTGCATATGTTATTACCGTTTAATCTATTTCTCAATCACAAAGCATGCATTATCAGTATTTTAATAACCCGACCCGTAATAAAATAAATAAATATTGCATCACCAGTTGTTATAACATAAAATTGTGATGATAATATCACCAAATCAGAGTGGCGCAGCGGAAGCGTGGTGGGCCCATAACCCACAGGTCCCAGGATCGAAACCTGGCTCTGATATTAGAGAAAGGCTTCCGAATAATTTTTGTAACTTTTATATTTTTTATAAAATTGATCCAAAATAATGGTTCGTGCACTATTATTTTACCATAAAATTTGTGTCTTGGGCTGGGTTCTCCTTACATTTGAGTCCACTACATTTAGTTAAAAATGTTGATATTGGGTTGATTTGTTTATTTTTATAGGTATTCTAAATGGTTGGTCTCGATATTTTTATGAATATGCTGAAAGGTTGGCCTCAAGTTGAGTCGTTCATTTTTATGGATATTTTAAAAGGTTGGTCTCGAATTGAGTTGTGTATTTATATAAACATTTTGAAGGCTGTTTTATGTCAAAACTATAAGTTGGTTAACCGAGAACGGAAGGGGTTAATAACTGGTACTATAGAAATTGGTTCGGAACTTGTAAGAACCGCATGTTAGGAATCGGTTAATATTCTCATTATGCAAACCGGTTAGGAATCGGCTTATTTTTAAATGAGTTCTTTTAAACAGTAATAAAAACGGTTTTTATGTGATTAAAAATCTGTTAGCAACCGAACCGTTTTTTTAGAAATAACCAATATTTATACCCTCTCAAACCAGTTAATAACCAAAAGGGTTTTTTCAAATAACCACTTTGGATCATTTTAACCATTAACCGGTTCCATTAATAAGTAATAACTACAGGTCTGTTTAATACATTTGTTTAAATAACCAATTTGCACCTTTATACTTAACATTTTAGTCCGCCCTGGTTGATAATCGTACTAGTTTTGGTTATCCGTGTATTACACGAAAGAGGAAGAGTAAATTATTAAATAACATAAAAACATAAATAAAACCAAGTGCATTATATATTAAATAAAACATAACAACTTTCGATTATAAAGTAACAAATGAGCAAAAATCTCATTGTAAACTACATTTGTAGTAACGCTAGTAAGTTTGCCTTCATTATCTAAAGCTAAGAGTTTCAGTCCATTTTTTTACGCTTGACTTGTGACAAGACGACATAAAACTTACCATGCGTAAAAACAGACTCTTTTATGTACAAACCGACTTTTGACAAATATTGACCTTAACTTTTGCTTATTGTCATAGCAAAATATACAGCCGAATGAAACTGTATTTTTTTAGACTTAAAAGAAATCTTTTGACAGGTCAAATTGTGAGCTAAAATGTTAATTATTATTTATTTAATACTAATTTTAGTAAACTCGTTTATTATACGGGTTAAAAAAATAAAATATTAATATAATGAATATTTATGAAGTTAAAATGATATTTTAAAATAAGATATGATTAAAATTACATATGAGTAATAACAATAAATAATAAAATAATAATATTAATATTTAAACTTTTTTTCAAAAAAGTTAAATATTTTTCAAAATAAACAGTATTAAAAAATGTCATATTTTTTAAAAACATTAATTTTAAAATGTTTTATATTTTAAAACAGTTAGATGTTTTAGAAAAGATTTTATTTTATAAAAATTTATTTTTTAGGAATAACATTAATAAAAAGATATCTTTCTTAGTTTTTTAAAAACATTTAGTCTAAAACAGAATTAAAAATATTTTTTAATTTAGATAATTATTTTAGAGGGGAGAGATGCGGCAAAAACAAATTTAGGAGGCCTAGGAATGTGTCAAGTGTCCCCTTAAGTTACTCTTTTAATATTATATATAGATTTAAAACTAACGTTAGTAAACCCGTGTACTAGATGGGTTGAAAAAATAAAATATTAAATATAATAAAATTTTATAAAGTATAAAATGATATTTTAAATAAGATATGATTAAAATTATGTATAAGTAATAACTATAAGTAATAAAATAATAATATCAATTTTTAAACTATTGTTTTTAAACTTTTTTCAAAACAAAAAGTTAAACATTTTTTCAAAACATACCGTATTAAAAAATGTCATTTTTAAAATCTCTTATTATATCTTCTAATTTTAATTATTTTTAGTTTATAAAAAATTACTTTTTAAAAAAACCAATATTAAAATATTTTATATTTTAAAAAAAGTTAGATGTCTTAGAAAAAAAATTTATAAAAATTTATTTTCTAGAAATAATATTAATAAAAAGACATCTTTCTTAATTTATTAAAAAATTAATCTAAAAAAATCAAAATTATTTAATATTTCTTAATTTAGATAATTATTTAAGATGAGAGAGAGACGAGAAAAATAAAGTTAGGTTACCTAAGAATGTGACAAGTGTCCTCATAAATTACTCTTTTAGTATTATAATATAGATTTATTTAAATAGCTCAAATAAATTGCTCACTTATTTATTTTATTTCAAAATTATAAAATATGTATTTGTTAAGTCGAACCACATGTTGAGAGTTGTCCCAGAATTTAATGCTCATCTCCATGCACATTCATGAAGAAAACATTGACACATCACCACCCAATCTTCTTCACAAACACAAGATCCACATTTTCTCCATAAATATAAATCACAAGGCAAATACATCACGTTAATCAACATTTCATCAATAAAAAGATTTGAAAAATGTCCAATTTTCCCACAAATTCACAATCTTCTTCGTTCAGTCCCAGAGAAACATCTGCAGTCCCTCCTGTTGAAATCGGTACGAGAGGAACCATTGCATCGCTTATAAAGCAAGAGATCGAGTACTTTAACCGACACAAAATACACTCCCAGAAGCATAAAGTACAAAACATAGAAGCAGATCCAACACGAGCACGTGGTGGAAGAAGTGGTGGAAGAAAGAACAAGTTCATACCAAGCATTTGTTCAGCCATTGATGTGGATAACATCAATGGGCCTAAATTAGTTTCAGAGTTAAGTAACAACAAACAAAAAAGATTCTTGATTTAACCACTGGTTTTTTAAAAGGCAAACCCAGTACACGAGGCTCCTGTATAGCAGTATCTAGGGGTGTCGGGTCAACTCTAGCCATTGGTTTCTTGAAGCTTTGAGAAAGTAAGCTTCTTGGATCTATTTGTATCGGGTCGGGCTATTGCACTTGATATCCACTACTTCAACTATGTAAGAACTTGTTGATCTAATCGGATTTTGGTTAGCTTTTCTTGTGTGCTTCATATTCTTGTACTGCTTGTTTAAAGACTTGTACCAATGGTAGACTCTTTAGGTTCCAAAATGGTGGGATTTGGGGTCCAATGGTTTTATTCCCTTGACATTAAGGCACTTTTTGTACTGGTGGTTCATATTTTGATGGACCCATCTTTATCCTTGATATCTATAAGTCTTTGAACCTTTTTTTCTGATAATCGTGGAATTAGTAGTAGATTATTCTTAAATTCGATGGTCAAGTTGTGTTTGTAACATGCAGCAAATGTCAAAAAGAAAGTAGCAAGCACACGACATTTAAATAGTAAAAATATTATATTACTGGAAATATAAAGATAATTATCAAAAAATTAACACATAATGATGGTGGGGGCACAGGGGCCGTGAGCCCACGGCGAGCCTCGGCGCCGCCCGGCACCATCGCCGCTACCCCCTTCACACTGCAAATTTTCTTTTCCACGACATGTTCTCACTGTGCATCTGTGTTTGTTGTTTGTGTGTGTGGGGTATAGTGGTGTAGCGTCGCATGATGTGGAAACACCGCCACCAACAAATTTGAGTATGTGGTGTACTATGATGTACTGTGACATGACAAATTGCGATTTGTGAGTATGTGATGTAGTGTGGTGTGTTGGAGTGGGTGCCTTCACCACCCCAATTAACAAAAAAAAAAGTTTGGAATTTTTACTTATTGATGGGCCAATTATGTTTGCACGGGTCAAATGGGTGAAATCAACAAATTATTATATATATTAACCCATATAGAATTGAACGGTACTGATAATATTTATGTAATAATAATATATTTATTTATATCAATTCGTATAGAACTAAACAGTAATAATAATATTTATATAATAATAATATTTTTTAACAAAAAATGTTTTACGTCAATCTATCATGATCACAAAAGTTAACCGGTTTTAACTCGTTATCCCCACTAGTTAACTAATTAGGGTTTTTGCACCTTAACAAGCTCAACATTTAAATATATAACACGGAGAAACATTGGAATCAGTGAAACCTATGTCTATACTAGATTGTTAACATATTAATATGAGATGTGACAAAACTTCTTCAAGAACAATAATAATCCCCCAACTAATCAACATATTCTGAGGTCATTTGAAATTACTTAGTCAAATTAATCCATCATTTCACAGCCAATCATTTAAAACATGACCAATATAGATGCAAAACAATTTTTATTTTTCAAATCCGGCTACCAATTTGATGCCCTAAAACAGAACTTAATTGAGAGATTTTAAAGCATAAAAAGACAGCAGACAATGGTTACAGACGACATAATCAACTACAAATGACATAAACGTCATTGCAATCAGTGTGCATAGAAACAAAACAATATATCAAAGAAAACAAATTCATAGACAAAAATATGGCTTATTTAGATTCAAACCATTAGGTTAAAAGTTGCTAGAACCATCATGTGATAAAACTCAAAGAAAACAAGTCTAACCAATCACATCAACATTAAAAGCCCTAGCGTCACCACCACAGCCCCTCGATGCCACCATCATAGCCAACAATTGCCACCATCACAGCCCCCATCGCCACCACAACAGCCCCATCGCCACCATCACAGCCCCCCACAGCCACCACCACAGTCCCAAAGCTACCACCACAGCCAACAATCGCCACCACCACAATCCCCCATTGCCACCATCACAACCAACAAGCGCCACCACCACAACCTTCATCGTTACCACCACAGCCAACAATCGCCACCACCACAACCCTCATTGCTACCACCATAATCCCCATCGCCACCACCATAGTCAACAATCGCCACCACCACAACCCCCATCGCTGTCATCACAACCAACAAACGCCACCATCACATCTCTCACCTACTTCATCTATCTCTCTTTAAATGAAGAAGAAACATGGTGTGGTTTTTATGATAGTTAGGTGGTGGCGATGGGGACTGTGGTAATGGGTTGTGATTTATCCAATATATATTATGATTAGCACCTGACCTGGTATAAGCTTATGCTTTGAGGTGAGTAGATTTACCAATAATTCAAGTATACATTAGTAGGAATTTGTGAATAAATTGTTTAAATATTTGAAAAGTATCATAAACTATGGTTTGTATTATCTAGATTTTCCTTTAGTTATACAAGGATATTCTAAAGAAATTTGGGTAACTATGGGATGTGTATTCTCTCTTGGGGAAGTTTGCATCACTTGACAATAGAATGCGAGTTTGTAGTGTTAGATCTAGCTGCAGCTGGTGATCAAGCTGAATGGAAAATTATTTTTTTTTGATATTCCATTGTGGTTAAAACTGATATCACTAATCTTTATAAAATGTGATAGTGCTGGCTAAGGATTATAGTAAGGTGTATAATGGAAAGTCTAAACGGTTGTGTATTATACATAACATGATAAACGAGCACATCATACGTGGTGTGATGTCGGTTGAATTATTAAGATCTAAGTATGTTTTGACTGTTTATCTAACTACAAAGTTAGGAAGACTTCTCGTGAATAAATCACTCATAAAGATGACTATAAAGTCCAATTTTAATGTCTTATGTCAATACGTTCAATTCCTATCTAATGCAACGTTGGACGCTGTTTCAATGTGGTAAGCTTGTCATAAAAATATTGGAACACATTAGCAAAGCCATCCCATAGTATGTGTTTAGAATACAAGATAAAGGAGGTTGATATTTAATTTCTTAATAATTCATTAATAAATTACAGTGCATGTGCAAAAGTAATGAACTACCTGTAAGAATATGAAGTTTAGCCGATTCAAGAAGCTTTGGACTTAAGCTTTGTTATATTCTTTGAAGAATTAGAACACAGGCTAGTAAAATATTGTGTCATGTGAAGCTTTGATTTGTAAACATATATGTATTTTACCTACAAGTATTTAAATGGATAACTTGGGTTCAATCCATTTTGATACTAGGTTATTCTACTATAGTATCGTATAATATACTAAGGTGGAAATTCAATCAACATGATATTTTCATTTATGTATACGTTTGTGTATTTTGTGAGGATGGTTAAGTTAATCATGGATATCACTAAAATAGGGAAGGAATGTTGGTTATTATAGTGTTATCAACATAAGTTTTATTATATTGGATTAACTTATTGATAGAGTAATTAGAGATTAAGCGAGTTAGGTGTCGCGGAAGTGTGAACTCGATTTAATCTTAAATGTTATTTGGTCTTATTAGATTATTAAATTTAATTATATTAAGTGGGCTATCATATTTGGGCTTTACTTATATATAATCATTTAATGTAATAGTGGGCTTACAAAAGACATGAGTTGGGCTCAATTAAATGTTAGTTCATGCCTTGACCCCATAAGCGGAGTTGACCAAGGCCCATATAAGTTGGTTGAATTAACATGTTGGTTCTCCATCTGTATAAGAAAAAGAAAGATTACATTGCTGTTTTTGAGGAAGAAGAAAATAAAAGAGAAACTGTTGTTTTGGCTTCTTCTCGGTTAAGAAAAGAAAGAAGCATATATTCGTTTTTCTTTGGGGTTTTTCTTTCTCTCGGTAAAAAGAAATGAAAACAGGGGTCTCACGGTTACAAAGATCTCTTGAGGGTTTTCTGCATTCTCTCGGTTTCAAACGAAGGTTCTACTCCATCAAGAATTTTATCTGTTTAATACGATAAATCATTCGTGTATAACCCGCGAAATATGTTTATCTTATAGTGTATCCGGATTCAGAGAATAATTCAAGTTGCTTTTAATGTTTGAAGATTGAATTTGATCCAGGTAGTTCTTTTTATGTTTGATTTCTTCAAAACCCACAAAATGAACAAGAGAGAGGGAAGATAGAGATCATTTTTTATCTAGAGAGAGAGTGAGAGATAAAGTAGGTGAGAAAGAGAAATATAAAGAGAATAAGATGAAATGAAGGTAGTTATTTTTATAAGATTATTCAACGGTAAATAAGGAGAAAGATAAAAGTACTATTAATAAAGAGAGAAAGTAGGTGGTACTAACCAGTGTTTTAAAAATCACGACTAGCCTCTGATTAGTCTGCGATTAGTCGCTAATCGGAGGTTGGCCGCTATGATTTCACCAAATCGGAGGTTCTAGGCGGCAATCGATCAAAATTGGTCAAAATCAGACCTAGGGGGACCAAATCGTCCTAATCGGAGGTGTTCCGACTACGAGAATCGTCGGATTTGCCAATTCCGGCTAGGTTATGCGGCGCCAGTGGCTTGAACGAAGGTGGAGGACGACGGGTTAATCTGTAGGGTTAAGTAATTTTTAATTAAATTTTTGTATTTTAACATTTAACCCCCTCAATATTAATCAATTAACAAATTAACCCCCAAACTTGTAAATTAATACATAAATGGTATAAAATTATTGTTATATATATACATAAATATGCAAATTTATAAACAAAAGTCTGATCCGATTAATCCCGATAATCCCTAGTCGGTACCTCACCGCCCGACTAGCGCCTAGCGATTTCTACAACACTGGTACTAACAGACAAGGTTGATGGTGTCAGTATTCGGTATTTAAATGAATGAAAAAATTAAAAGTAAAAAAACATAATGATGTTTTTAAACTTTCAACTAGTTAATTTAAAAAAAAAATCAAGATTACAAATAGTGGGGAGGGATCAAATGAAAACTCTTTTTTTGTGAAAACTTTAGAAACCAATGTAAGTCACTAGTTTTTAATGACAAAATGATAATTAACAAAAACATAATATAAAAAATTATAAAAATGAAAATAACACAAAAATAAAAAAATAAAAACATAAAAATGTTTCTTTTTCTCTCTTTCATAAAAAAAATTAAAAGAAATGTATAAAAAATATAAAAAATTCTCGTTTTTTTTACGAAATACGTTTTACACATGTGTAATACCGGATTTACACATGTGTAATACCGGATTTACACATGTGTAAATCCGGTATTACACATATGTATAACCAAATTTACACATATGTAAATAACGGATGGATGATTTTTTTAAATAAAGTATATCAATATGGTAGGCGTTGGAAAAATAAAAATACTGAAATTAATGATGAATTTTTTTTTGAAAAAATAATATCGTGAAAAAAATTATAAACGTTTTAAAAAAAAATAAAATGAAATGTGACTTGAATGTGATTTAAAATGTATAACTCATATTAATTTTTAAAATTCTAAAAAAAATATAGTTCTCAAGATAACCCTACATTACAAATAGTAATTTGCTCCTAACTTTATGATTTAAATACCCTTCCCTCGTATGATACCAAGAAGCCGGCTTTCAAGGCATTTTTTTCAATAAAAAAAACAAGAATCCGGGTCAAACCATGGACCCATTCAAGTCCGACCCATATATAACACATTAATAACACTCAATCACACAAATCAGTAAATCACACACTAATGACTATTACACACCAACAAGATGCCGGAAAAATAACTCCGGTTCGCCGGAGAATCTTCCGGCTAGACGTCCGGTGGAATCTTCTACTCCAAAAGATTTCAACTTTTCAACAAATTATGAGGGTTATATGGGATCATACATTTCTTGCTTGTTCTACGAGTAAACAACTCCGGTACCAGAGATTGTCTCTCCGGTCATCTTCTCCGGTGGAAGATTCGGAATCTGGTTTCCACCGGAGAATCTCCGGCGACGGAGATGATGCAGATTTTGATTTGGTTACTCTCAAGATTACCTTGTTGGGTGATTGTCGGATTGGAAAAACAAGTTTCATGGTGAGTTTACTTTTCTATTGTCTTATTAATATTAATATTAATATAATATTATTCTTTTCTTTAGAGAAAAATTAAGCATTTCTTTTGTTTTTGAAAATAAAAAAGTGAAAGAAATGATGGCTATTGTGCGTTTCTATCGGGTTCAAATGGGGTTTAAATAATTTTGATGACATTTTCGAATTTAGTTTTTTAAAGCTAAAAATAGCAGCAATTAGTTTTCTTTTAATAATTTTGACGGGTTAAACAAGAAAGTGTTAAGATATCATTGATTTAATTACTAGAACATTTTGATATTAAGATGTATCTAAGGATAAGTCATTGTATTATTATCGTAAATAAAGTTTTAATGTTATTGTTAAAAGAAAGTTAATAGTTCAGAAAGAAATACTAACGTATTTTGAGTAACCTGGAGTACTGGAGGAAACCAATGGAGAAACATATACGTCTTACCAGCTATTTTAACCTGTCGTGAGATATAGATGAAACTGAACTGGTAAAACGTTAGAGTAAGTCTGATTACATATCCCATTTTAATAACATTGGCAAGAAGGGAATTATGGATTTTGTGTATAGTATAATATATTAATTTTGGTATGGAGTTGACAAAAATCCTAATTATGAGAACTAAATAATTTGTAAAATTATATTACTTCTATGTATATTTTCGTTTCTTTCAAGATGAAGTAAGAACACGAAGCCATATATATATGCTTTATACTTTTATAGGGATCTGATTATGGTATATTTTATTTGATGAAATTTTCAACTTTGAGGAGGGAATAATATAAAAATAAATCTTTTGTGTTTCTCAACATTAGATTTGTTTTTGAACAGCATTTTCAAGATTATATATGAAAAGATGAAAAAGAATGACGGGTATTAATATTTTAACTGATTTTAGATACAAAATCAAATCTTTAAAACCTTTTTTTTTCTTTTTTGATATTTTCAAGATTAAATACATTGGAGATGAACAAGAGAATATAAGCTTAGAGATGGCTGGTTTGAATCTAATGGACAAAACGATGTCGTTTGGTGGGGCAAGAATTGCTTTTAGTATATGGGACGTTGGAGGTAGTTAATTATTACATTCTAGTTATTTATTTCAATTCTTGGTTGTATTTTTAACTACACAAAATATGTAAATGCAGGTGACCGAACTTCGAACAATCAAGTCCCTATAGCATGCAAAGGCGCGGTCGCGATCTTGTTTATGTTCGATCTAACGAATCGTTGCACATTACAGAGGTAAGTATTTTTTTCTTTGTATTAGTTTGAATATTAAGAGTAAGTTTTTCTTAGTTAGTTATTTGTGTTTATTCTTGCATTTTCAGTGTACTAGGATGGTACATGCAAGCAAGAAAATGGAATAAGGTATGAAAATAATTATTGTGATTTTTATTAATATAAATAAATCTAAAGGGTAGGAAAAAAATTAAATATAAAATAACATAACTTAATATAATATGACTCTTCAAAACTTGTATTAATTTTCAAATTAAATTGTTGCATGCAGACTGCAATTCCTATATTGATAGGAACTAAGTTTGATGATTTTGTAAAGCTACCACCAGATCTACAGTGGACCATTGTGACTCAGGTAAGACAATATAAGTGTGTGTAATATAGAATATAATAATGATATGATATATATAGAAGGGTTGGAGGGTTATATATAAAAAAAGGAATACTTAATAATAATATTAATATTTAGATGCTCAATGGTTTTGAAGTAACTATATAACAATATTCTTGAATACAAAGTATTTGAATATATAAATTATGATTTAAACACTAAGCATTTTCAATATCTCATTTGCAGTTAAATTTTTTTAATTTATATTTTTTTAGTTATTATGCAAATAAATATAAAATATGTTGTTGATGACGTGGCAGGCACGGGCATATGCAAAGTTAATGAAGGCAACATTGTTTTTCTCAAGCGCGACACACAATATTAACGTGAACAAGATCTTCAAATTCGTCACGGCTAGACTCTTCAACCTACCATGGTCTCTTCAACCTAACCTAAACCTAGGTGAACCCATTATCGACCTTTACTAGCAACCTCGGTGTCTATTACTTGTATATAGTCCAAGCATTTGAACCTGAGTGGACCTAAAACGCTACATAGCTCGGCTTAGTTTGCCCATCTTGACTCGATTCCAACTCGCATACAAGTGGAATAGAAAAGGGTAATGACAGAAAAGACAAAATTAATTGACCTTACTTATATAAGAGGGCTAATTCTTGTTAATGGACCTTTTTGTTCTCATACTTCATAAGTGCATAATGTTATTGATATGAGCCACAGTTGCAATTTAAGGGCTAGGTATGTTGTAAAATTGGCATGACAGTGACATGTCGATATGTCATTTTCATGGTTTTGTGTTTTTAAGCCTTAAACGTCAAATGCGTATCTTATACTTACCTGATCTCAATGGTTAACAGGTTAGCGCGGTAAGAAAAAAAAATGGGCTTGCAATATAAAACTGAGGAGGTGCATATATAATTGTGTGCAGGCTAATAAGATGTTGTCATTATGGAAAAACCAATACCAAATTTGTCCAAGTTTATTGAAAAGAAAAACAAAACTCACTTAACTACCACCCACAACCCTGGGGGCAAAAAAGTCTAAACCTTTCTATAAAATCTAAACAATAAATACTCATCCATTTTATTATCTACAAGTTGCATTCACTCCTTGTTCTGCAATTATGGATGCAGATTATATCAATATCAACACTACAACCTTGTAAGTCTTCAATCTTTGTTCTTGGATCTTCACTTCTTTGCCTTTTTCAAATTAAACAACGAAGAAAATTACACCAAAAAGCCGTAGAATAGAATAGAATCAAAGACAGAGAGATAACACGAGAAATTGAATGTTATTGGCCTTTCGTGAATGGGTCACCTTAAAAACTATCATTGATGAGCATTTTTATATGATTAGGAGCGATGAAAACTTTGACCTATTCACTTATGAATGGGTCCTTTCGGTTATTTTTTTTCTCGAACGGGTAGAATTAAAAAAAAAAAAAAAAAAAAAAAAAAAAAAAAAAAACTTAAAAAGATACGAAGTCAAATGGGTTGCAAGATCCAAACAGTTCAAAAGTCAGCCAATGTGTTATTTTATTCCAAAGAGCTTCCCAAAAACGTTTGTAACTTTATTAATCAAGTGCACTAACTATTTATAATAAGTTAACACAAAAATTGGGAAAAAGTATTTCAGGTCAACCAATGCAATGCTGAGCAGCTCACACCAAATGCTACCTATATTTGACCCGTTACCCAACCCACCCATTTACCAACTACAAAGTTTGACTTTTCTTGTCGAATATGTAGCTTCTTTCGAAACATGAGGAAACAACGACTTGATATACTTTTTTCACTAGGAGATACATATATGTACTTAAACATATCCTTGTCTGAACCTTATCACATTGTAGTGGTACAGAATTATTTTCAAGATTTATTTTGTTTTTGTCCCAAAATTTCTTCTAAAATATATGAATTATCACTTCTTCAAACGAAGTTTGAATATAAACACCAAAAGTATCTCAAAAATCATAATTTTTCTCCTTGGCTTCACGTATTTCGAGGCGCTTAGATGAAAATTCATGAATCTTGAGATTGTTACATCTATTTCAAGAACCAAGAAAAAACATAAAGCTTTCAGATGCCTGAAGGATTTGTTTTCAGGTATGTAATGTCATCTACCACAAAATATTTACTTATTATTTTGTAAATTTAAGCTCTAACATTAGGTTGAAAAAAAAATTCAATCTGCTTATTGAAAGCACCTTATTTTCACCCAAAAATAAGCAGATAAACATGAAATAGTATTCTTCATTCGAAGAGTCAAAAGCGCATGCTGTTTAAATTCATGAGATTTTCCGGGTACAAATACAGAATTGACAAAAAATTTCAAACACACACACACTCTTTATGCTTAAAAGTTGGAACATAAGCCAGAATTATGAAAATAAACCATCATAAACACAAAAAGGCATCTCAAAATCATGAAAATCAGTCCAATCAAATTTATTGTTCTTTTTTTTTTAACTTTAGAGACTGTTTTTAACCTTTTCAAACTGAGATTGAGAATACACAAGTCAGGTAATGGGTCAAAATAGGTAAGTTTGGTGTCAGCTGGATTTTGTTGGCCTGAAACCTTTCGTCCAAAATATATTTTACATAACTTTAGATAATCAAGTCTCATATGTGAGTACCAAAAAATTATATAATTTCAATAAAAATCTAATTTTTTGATAAACAATTAGGACATCTTACGGATAAACGATACCTTGAGAGTTGAGACACATTTCTTGTTAAGTTTCTTATTCATTTTGAACTTTAATTTACTTGTTTGACTAAATATAACTAGACTCAACCCATTCATATAGCAAGTAAATAACAATCTAACTTTAAATAAACCATTTACAAGGTTTTCTGTATATAAATTCACACTTTGGCCGAATCTCAACCCGACCAGCACATTTTTTTAGGTTTATTTTCTTAAATTTACCTCTTTAATCCTTTAGAGATTGAACAAAACCCTAATCAACTCATTCATAAAATACATAGGTCAAATTTGTCAAGTGAATCTGATCCACCCGAGTCATAATAATATCAAACTAGCAAATTAAATATAGTTTTAAGAGTGTCGAAAATACTAATCATAAAAATAATTATAATTAGAATAAAAGCAAGATGATACCTGGGAATACAAGAAAGTTCCAAAAATAGCGATTGCAGCTCCAAGAGCATTGATTGGTTGGACAGGTGTATGGAAAATGATGATAGATGAAACAATAACAGATATACGTTTCATTGTATTTCCAATACTGAATGTCAACGGAGAGATTTCATCAAGTGACATATATGAAACTTGATTGTACAAATGATAGAAGATGCTTTGGGCTGCCACCCACCTGTTATAAAAAAATATTAACCACATAAAAAAACCTTTTAGCCATTTATTCAGACATAAAACAAGCATGAAAGAACGAATAAACAAATAAAGCATCAAATATTACACAACAAGCAACGGCTAGCAGGCGCAATCACCCCTACCTCTAGCTTTGTAATCAATATAATTATTTCAAATTTTAGTATAAAATATCAATCTTCAATGTGTGTGTTAAAAGAGTTTATAACTGGATACTATTGTTCAAATGTACATTGGTAACTTTATTTAGCCTAAAATAGTTGGTTTATTTTTGTTGCAGCGGATATGAAACTGATTAACTGATTACTTCAAGCAGAATCTGTTTATTTGAACAATATAAACCAACTATTGTGACTTCAAGCTACAGTAACTGGATAATAAGTTCCAAAATGCAAATCCAAACAACAAATTACCAAATAAAATGGGTGGTTGCGCTTCCATAACACCAACAACCTTAAAAACAAATATTGTTGATCTAATGGCAACAAAAGCACATCTCATTTAAACAAAGTTGCGATGTAACAAAAATAAAATTCGTTATCAAATGGTTACCATATAAACTGGGGCCCGATTTCAGAGATTGCGTTTTGCCATCCAGCAGCCCACAATTTAGGGCCCTCAACAGCAATTGCAAATGGTGTAAGGATCAAAAGTGATAACAACGATAAGCAAGCATAATAGTTCATCCCACTAACAGATTTCCCCTTCATGCCTCGTTTAGAAAATATGTTCCTAAATACAAACGCCAAATTGGATATCATAGCTCCCATAAAACCTAAAAGATCAACATCAACACATTAGTACCCATTTTAGAAAGGGCTTTATTTGCGTAAAATAACAATGTACATTTTCGTCTGACCTGTTTTAGTCACTGTACATTTTTTTGTGCATCTGAGTTTAATAAAAATTTCTGCATCCCGTTAGGGTCATTTTTTATGCAGAAAACAGGCTATAAAAATGATAATTTTTATATTGCAGAGCTTATGTATATAAATGTTAGATTTCTACATAGCGTTTAATTGTATATATAACTGTTAACTTTACCGCTTACAAAAGGTACACAAAACCATCTCTTAGTGGCTAAGATGTACAAAAACAAGCACAAAGACTATAATGACAGGTTGAAGAAGGCATGTACAGATTTTATGCAAAAAAAATAGAAAACCCAAATTACTGTAATAATTCAAGTTATGCTACCAGTCATGTTGAAGTTGAGTTCAGTAAGGGCGGCAAGACCACAACCACCAATGATTGGCACAAGAGACAAGTAAACCGACATTGGGAACGTTTCTCCTAAGATGAATCTTGAAACCAACACGCTAAAAGCAGGTTCACCACTCTTTATTATGTGTGTGAAAGAAACAGCAACTTTAGACATGCTTACAGTTGCTGCTACATGGCCAATTGTATGTGCCAATGCAACCTGTTACATATCAAACAATTACCAAACATAAATATTATAAATACCTGGAGACAAATCAAAGAAAATTCAGGCTGGAAGTAAAAATTTGCATCATAAACTATAGAAGTCACATAAGTAGACAATACCCAAATCGATTTATGAACAATTAAACAAAACCCATATCATAAACCCTAAAAGGACCATAACATGCTCACGGGGAACAATTGTATGAACCCATGCAACCTGACAAATATCAAAATATTTATAAATAACCTAAATTTCAGTAATTTTATACCAAGATCAAAAAACATACATACAAGAACCAATATTCAAGAAATCAACAATTAAAGAATAAAAAGATTAAGCTAGAAAAATAAGAGACAATACCCATGTTATAAACCCCTAAATGTAACACAATAAGCAATAGCCAAATCAATATATGAACCATAAAGCAAAACCCAAATCAATATATGAACCATAAAGCAAAACCCAAATCAATTTATGAACAATTATACAAAACCCACATCATAAACCCTAAAAAAATACCCAAACTTGCTTACAGGGAACAAAGCCTTCCAGAAATCAAGATCAGTGTTGGGTGCTTCAGCAACTTTTGTAGCCCAAGAGATCAACATGATGGCTGATCCAGCAGCAAGAGATAAAGTTGAAGTTAACCATGGGTATGGAAAAGCATTCAAAACCTTCTTATTATAAATATTAAAAATCACATTCAAGAACCACCATGTTGCAAAATAAACACTAATTTTCACCCTCTTTGCTGCTTCAGTCTTCTCCACAACAAATTCCCCTTCAGATCGATCAGCTTCATACGCCTCACAAACAACACAAGATTTCTCCCTCCGATCATCATACTTCAAAGATCGTAATGACCCAAATGTTTGAATTGAAGAAACATGCAAGGGTTTCGAATTTGAAACAGAGAATTTGTCAATTTTGGGTGTGAAAATTGGGGGCAAAACCAATGATTTCACCGGAGAATTTCTTCGGTGATCGGTGATTTTGGAGCTACAATTGGGAATTGTTAAGTTGGATTGCTTCAAAGAGAAGATCATATTGAATAACCTAATGAGATCAAAAGTGGTTTTTGACGAAGAATTGAAGATTTGTTAAACCCTTGATCTTTGATTTTGGTGTTTGATGTTGTGTATGAAATGGGTTTTAATCAAATTGAGTAAAAGGGTTCACGGGTGCTCATAAATTTCCAAACTTTAAAGCAATTTGATTTGGACTAGTGTTGTGAGCCAATACTCTTTTGCAGCTTTTCTTGTAGAACAACAATGTTGATCAAGAATAGAGTCTTTGAATATTTATAAAAAAAGTTTATAGTTATATTTACTTTTTTAATTTTTTAAACTATAGTGTTCTATGTCAAATTAATTTTGCTGTTGTGATATGTTTAATTTTAAACCATCAATCATTTATGAGTGATAGCTTCATGATTTTTTTAGATGAGGTTGTGAGTTCGAGTACTACTAGACAGCAAAAATGTTATTGGTGGGCCGGGTTTTAAGCGGTAGGCCGGGTTTTACGTAGTGGACCTTCGAGTGACGAGTTTTCCTTGGAATTGGTAGTTGGTAGGCTTGGGCTACCAAGCGCAGTCGGTGCTCGCTAGCGTATGGGGTGCATTTTCGCCATTGAGGTACCCCGAGTAGCCGGCTTTAATTAGTTGGCCGTTAAAAAAATACATGTTTAATTTTATATGTAATTAAATTTTGATTTATGCATATCAAAGTGGTAAGATTTGTTTATTTTAATATCCGATACAACATAATTTTTGTCTGTGATCTTTTAAAAAAGTGACATCAATGATTGCTACTCATTAAAAGTAATGTGAATTTAAGTTTTCTGTGCAAATACAATGTTAGGATGCATTTAAGAGTTTCTTTAGAAAAAAATACAAGTTTTCTCATAAGGAAATTTATTAAATAAGATTAAGAAAATTAAATAAATATCATCAACAAAGTGAAGGAAACAACTTTAATTGTTTAGCAAGGTGTTGCAAACTTCAATTATTATCAAAGGAGGCAAAGGGTGACTCTTGAATGTTGGGGGTGGGGTGGTTGGGTGAGACTCTCAATAGCATATTCCAAAGGATAATTGACTAGGAGCCCTTCACCTTATTCAAAGGTTCACCTACCTTTTACCAAAGGAATGAAAATATCAAATAACAAATGAGGGATGATAATTTCTGATGTAATCTAATATATGAAACAATCAAAAATCTTATAAGAAAATATCTAAGTTTTGGGTTGATTAGTTTAATACTTTAATCCCTTTAACAGACTGATCTTTTTAAGTTGATATATTTAATTTATTTAATAAGATAGTTACGTTTGTTATCTTAAAATGAAAGATATTGACATCCTGATTTAATTTTTAATTAAAATAGGAAATACATCATTTTGTAAGTTCAATGTGTTGATTTGTTATTCATTTATAAATTTTATACAATTTGTTTGTGGATTTGTTACAATCCATTTAATACCGGTTTAACTTGTTTACAATTGAATTACATTTTGTCAGCCTCTTTGTACTTGGCAACCCATTTAGATAAATGGATCACGTGAGTCGCTTTTGAGTATGGTTTTAAGTGTGTTCAATATGGGATTGCTATCTTTAACAAGACGTGTTATGCATGCAAAAAGTAAACTATTTAATTATTTACAACTAGCATGAAGTAATTGGTAATAAATCAGTAATGGATCCCTATAAATAAAAGGGTTACTTGAGATGAAAAGTTTCAATGTAACAAGGTCATTTTTTTCTTCTACATTTTCGTGTGGCCTTAGGTTGTCTGTGAAGAAGAGACCACTAGAGATTATTAAACATTGGCAACTTTGACTTCTATGAATATTGACGAAGGTGGTGATGTATTGACTAAAAATGATATAAACACATGATAAAAATCGTATGATATTTTTCTATATACACTTTAGTGAGTTTTTGATATTCTCTTAAATAAATATTTAAGTACAATCAATACCGTTATTTTTAGACTATAAAATAGCTCCTTCTTTTAAAGACTTTCCAATTTCACCATTTTTATTGATACAAATAATTTTTTTGTCCTGAATCCTAGTCAACAGACGAAGGGAGTTGTGTTGAAAATAAACGTCACATGTCGCTTATGCCTAAATTTTAAAGGTTTAATATAGGTTTGTATGACGGGTTAAACTAAACAAATCATTTTTTAGTATTTGATATTGAACAAGATCGACAAAAGAAAAGAATATTCTTGATTTATGGAGTGTGAGAGAAATAAGATCGAGGTCAGCTATTCATTTATATATCATTCGAAAACTAAAAATGGGTTATTTACATGATTATTGATGCATAAAAATTCATATAAATCTGTAGTTATATAAATTAATCTTGAAATGTGTAAGGAATTGACTGTTAATGTTGTGTTAATGTTGTGCCTTGTGCTTAATACAAATACATATATATATATGAAATTAGAGAATTATTGATTCATTCAAGTATTTTATAAAGGGTTACAATTTTCCATGTATGTACATTTACCTATCTATATCTAGTAAAAATGCAAAGTGATGAACAGTAATTTTAGGATCTTGAGCCGTCCGTTTATAGATCTACGGTTATAATTTCAAAGTTAAGGAGGGGCATCTACCGCCTACACGTGCTCGCATGTCCGTTTCAATGGCTGGCGGTGCAGATAAATAAAAGCTAATCGATACGAGAAATTTATATTTGTTAAAATCACAGATGCCACGATGAGAAAATAAGGATTCAATCAGAACTCATAACCTTAAAGGTATTACTTATAAGGGGATTCACTTATCAGAATCTCAATCAGACCCGATCTTGCAAGTGTTTTCATCGTTGTCGCTGTGGCGTACTACTTGGGTAGGATTTCTGTTTTCTTATTGTTGCTGCAGTTTTACGATTTTAGGTGTTGTTTGAATAAACTTTCTTCTCAAATTCAATTGATGAATAAACTTTCTTTTAGGTGTTGTTTGAGGTGGTGTGGATAGATGCATCCCAAGTAGTTGTATCTTTTTTATTTTTTATTTTGCTTTTACTGGTAGTTTTGTTTGGTTTTTGAAATGTTAAAGTAGACGTCTGGTTTTTGTAAGGCTAAAGCGTTGAGAATTTAAAGATAACCTAGCATTTGTGTCATAATACTACAGGATATGCTTAAAATTTACGTCTTCGGGTGTGATTATATTTTGGTCATTATGTAGTGCTTTAACTCTTTTTTTTGTCGTTTTGTTGTATAAGATATAAAATATACTCTCATAACACACTTTGTTCTTGAAAGTAGTAAGTGACTTGGAGTCTTTTGATTTTGTTCTCATAATTATGGTTAAGCATGTTAATCGTATATTTTGTCTATTGATACATGAAACTAAGTTTTATTTGTGATATAATTAGGAATAGGAAACTGAAAACTAATAGTATGCCAACATAAAAGGAAAAGGGGATATATTTATGTTTTATTTTATTAAAATAGAATGTTTTGTAGTTATGTTTAAAACTTAAAACCTGAATTTTCATAAGTATATTACAAAACCTTTTTATCATTTGTTGTTTGTTTTAAGATTAATGCTTATGTGGGAAAGCAATGACCAGTGTTCAAGGCTTTATAAGTAGTGTTCATATATGGTATATGAATAACATTATAGCAGCTTAATCAAAACCAACACTACAGTTTTAATTTGAAAAGAATGAGAAGTCATATTATAACTATAAAAGGTCTTTCTGTTAATCTGTTTTCCAAAGTATTTTAAAATTGCTTTTGTTATGCATGCTTTGATCTGCCTATCATTGGTGTATGCTATGTTTTTCAAAGTAGATAGTGTTCCTACTTTAAAATTGTTTTTGTTATGCATGCTTTAATCTGTCTATCATTGGTGTATGCTACATGCAATGACACAAGAAGAGCAAGATACCTAGCTTGACAACAAGATTAAAAAACAAGATCACTACTAGGGATGTTGCAAACAGATTAATTACTATTGTAAAATCCAAGCGTTTAGTGAAAACTAACATAGTTTTTAACCAGCCCAGGACAAGTTTACCACTTTTGCAGCACTTTTTGCAACATCGGGTGTGACTATTAAACCATCCAAAACAGACATGTTATGAACGCGCGAAAAACAAACCTAGTATACATGAATTTGTTATAGGGTTTTCAGATTTTAAGGATTCATCCATATGAGTTTGTTATAGGGTTTTCTTGTCCGGAAGACACCATTAACAACCATAGAAGCCCTCACAATGGAGGTGACGAGGAGCATAGACGGATCCAAACAACATAAAATGAACAAATTATACAACATCTGCTAGACATGAAACTCTGTCAAAACATAGTTATGGATTTTCAAAAGAATGTATAGATTTGTCTTGTTATCTTATCATCTCTTATATAGTTATATGTTTATTTGTCTCCTACGATACTTCGGTGTATGTGTTAGTTACTTTATGTTATAACATACCTTTTGTTTTCCTTGTTTTATATACTCTTTATGTTAGTTGTACTTTTTTATACTTATATTAAAAAAAACATTTGAGTCGGGGATCTCAATGCGTGCAATATTTTTATATCTTGAGATAGAAAGAAACATTTGTCTTTATCTCATCCTATCCGGACCATACAAATCAATATTTGTTTTGAGTATTTATAGGGTATGATTATGTGTAGATCAGATAAAAAGACAACAAAAAATTCAAAAACCTATTATGATATAAAAAAAAAAAATTCAACCACGTCCACTTTGTTTTGTATACAAGAACATCGTACGCATCATAAAATGTATAGGGGACTACTCAATTGATTTGTAGTAGAGAACGAGTTGATGAAGTAGTTATCCTCATCTAGGTGTAAACAAGATAAGTCAAGCACAATCATTTAACTTAAAAGCGTTTGAGTTTGTCCTTTTAAGCTCAGTTTCGAATATGTGTGGGGGGAGAGATTATCAAGAAACACCCATGAAATAAGAAACTAGTATTTAAGTTGTATTTGGTTTATAATGAACCTCCATATTTCCGATAAACTCAACTAAAAAGGCAACAAGACATAAAGTAACTATATCGAACAAATTATTGAAACAAGTGTCCTTTTATCTTTAAGTAGACACCCGCTTGATATATTTATGATGATTTTTTTTGGTTAATTAAAATTTATTTCACGTGTAAACTGACATTGAGTTCACACGTGAGCTAACACTAAGTCAGTGCGAGTTCACGTGTAATCAAGTGCTAGTTCATTCTTACAAAAGGTAGTGTTATTTTTATATTTTCACAATGTCTGTAGTTCAAACTTATGAACAGACAAAGTTCAATGGTCCAAAAGCTTAATAAGTTGTTTCTAAAGTTTGGATTATGTAGTACACGGTTGGCAAGTGTGAAAATGAGAAAAGGGTACTTTCAAATAGACAAATATCAAGTTGAAGGAAAGAGAATTTTGTTTTAGTACCTTCGTCTTCATTGGTTAGTTATGTTTCTTGGATCAGAAGGCATTTGATTTGACTCAACCTATTGAATCACATTATGACTTAATGATCCAAAAGACTAAGATTTAGGTCCTGATTAATAGTGTTACAAGGGTTGATCATGATTCGTAAACCATGACCAACAATCGATATAGTGACACTCAATCAAATATAATTAGTTATGAAACATGTCACTCTTATAAAAATTAAACAATCTATTCCATCTATTTTGTCACCTCTTGCACCAACTTTATTTATGTAAATATCAAGTAATGATATTCAATATGTTACAATGTTTAAAAGATAAAGTTAAAGAAATGTTTATGGATTAATCCAACATGATGTTTCAAACTACACAACAATTACCCATTATGACGTGAAACTCGACCCACTCATTTTGCCACCTTTAAACCACAAAGTAGTCAATGATAAAAGAGAAGGAACAACTTTCATTGCAAGAGATACAACTCATTTATGCATCCTCTGTATAATTCGATTATTGCAAACTTCTATCAATCGAAAAAACCAAGGCTTTATTAATGGGAAATTAGAGAATACAATGAAATGTATTTCAGTATGTCATAAAAAGTCTTAAGTTAGAATGTTGTACAAACTTATTTTTTCTCAGGGAGCTTCTCCATCAACTCCGGTATTATTTCAAAAAGATCACCTACAAGTCCATAATCAGCAACCTGCAATTAAAGAAGGCATCATCAAGAGTATTAGAACACGGGGTCGATTTAATATACATCGTTTAAAACTTCATAATGTCGTATTTACCCATTCAAAATGCTAAAATATCATGATTACCCACTTCATGATAAATAAAATAAAACAGGTTTGTCACTGAATAAACAAAGAGAACATCATATGTCAGGTAATTCAGTGAAAAAGACTGTTATAAGTAACTGAATTTACTTTATTTAGTATCAGGTACTAACTATGTAATTCCATTCTTTTAAAAGATAAATATGATATCATACAGATTAGAACATATAAAAATTTTGAACTTTTAGAACGGTATATATGAAATTAATCCTCTAACATAATACAAAACGACAATAACGAAAATAATCATTATATGAGAAAAGGTTTCATCTCATGACCTGAAAAATTGGTGCATCTGCATCTTTGTTTACTGCAACGATGACTTTTGAATCTCTCATGCCAGCTATGTGTTGGATGGCCCCAGAGACACCAAAAGCCATGTACAGCTCTGGAGCAACAATCTTGCCTGTTTGACCAACCTGACATAAATGGGCGGGTTAGATAACAGGGCAAAACAGGTTCAGGAAAAACGAGTAATTACTGGTACGTGGTGAAATGGGTTGGACAGGGTGACCTGAGCCCTTTTGGTCCAAATTTAGATCTTTTTTGTATTAGTAAATAGTTGTTATATATCTAATATTGTAAACAAATGACTTGGGAGGGTGTATACATTAAAGATATATTGTTGGTATGGTTGAAACGGGTCGAAGCTAGGTTGGCATGAAATCCGGAGCTGATTTTAGTATAAGAAACCAGTGTGTTAGAAATATTACGTACTAAATAAACAATTAGGAGTTGTAAACACCAAAGATAATTTTTGGTAGTCGGTAAGGTTGAAACAAGACATGCCGAGATGACATGAAAGACAATTTTATTTTTTTAACACAAGTAATTGGTGTGCTAAGTACATAATTCTTGAATAAAAGAGGAGGTTGTATGCATTAAAGTTTACATATTTGGATAGGAGGAGGTTGACATGAAACACTTGTTGTCTAGATCTAACAAAACACTTACGAAGTAACCAGTGTGTTTATATATCTAGGATTTTGAATCAATATTTAGGGGGTTGTATGTTTATAAAATACATTTCTGGTACGGGTTAAAATAGGCCGGGTGGGATTTATTAGACAATATTATTAGGGTTATTAGTATGAGCCTACGGGCCCAGTTAGGTTTTAGGGTTTGCATAATATTCTCTATCTATTGTAACCAAACCTATCAATAATATTCAATTCAGTCTTTTACCATCTTACATGGTATCAGAGCCTTAGGGTTCTGGTTACCTTCTTCTCCGCTCATCGAGTTCAAACCCTAGACAGGGCGGTGTGTCGCCACCGCCGCCGCCCTGTCCCACCTTCGTCTTCTGTTTCGTTCTTACCTATTTTCTAGTTTATGTTTAATAAAGCTTCGTTATCGGTTGAGAATTCAAACCTATTACTCATATCCATTCTCTTGGTTCGTTCACATCCATTCTCTTGGTTTGTTTCTGGATTATGGCTCCCAATATGCAGCGGTTACTATGTTTTCTTTGTTCTTTTTATTTTTTCGTTTATCGGTGTTTTAACCGCATCAAGGACCACGGTCCACGGCCGCCGATCTCAAACTACGGTTTGATTAAATATTTCTATTATTCTTAGATCTACGGATCCAAGAGACCGCCACCTGACCACGGTCACTTGTCTTGCTTTCTTTTATTTTTTGTTATATCTACTTATGTCATCTCTTGATCTATGGATCCAAGAGAGTGCCGCTTGCTAGCCTTGAGACATCGCCAACGACTACGGTCTCCGGGTCTCAATTTATTATTCCAAGAATCAAGAACCATGAAGTATCAAGCAAACTATGGGTAGCACAATCAACTAAAATATGAATGACAACATCAAGCACAATATTGTTTGTTGGCAATAGTTTGGATAGTCAAGTCGATAGAAGCATGTTTATCTTGGATAATAATAAAACTATATTATTATTGTTTTATGTTTTTTTTTTGTTTCCCAGTCATAACATCAGGTTACTTTCGCTACGACTGCGGGGGAGTATTAGACAATATTATTAGGGTTATTAGTATGAACCCATGGGCCCAGTTAGGTTTTAGGGTTTGCATTATACTCTCTATATATTGTAACCAAACCTATCAATAATATTCAATTTAGTCTTTTACCATCTTACAGGATTGACCAAAACACCTTTTCTCTAACTCTTTCATTTAAGTAATTAGTGTGTTAAATATTTAATAAATTAAATAGACAATTTAAGAGGTTGTGCATGAAATTACTCTCAACAACTTTTGCCCTGTGCAACCCATTTGACCAGTTTCTTTTTACTAGTTTTTTCTTAGTATGCGTATTTCACCCATACGAGAGAAAATACAACCCGAACTGACCCATTCACAAGTAAATGGGTTAAAGCGCACCTATTATGTACCATATAGATCAACATGACCTTAAAAGAACTCAATTATTTCAAGCTAAATTCTCTTGCAGCATTTGGAAAGATAAAAGAAAACACCATGAGAGTTACCTGGAGGTCATTAGGAACGTATCCCGCATCAACAGCAGCACGAGTGGCACCAACTACATGAACAACAGTAGTAAAAGATTTTAAGACCTACAAGTTACAATAAGCATACAACAGCACGAGTGGCACCAACTACAAAACAGTAGTAGAGATATCAAGAACAACAAGTACAATAAGCATACACATAATCTAGGGAAAAAAAGATTGAAGTATTTTGGTTAGAATACCCTTAAGTTGCTTGCTATATTGAACTATTTCATATACATCCTTCTAAGAATTCTAAATGTCATATATATCCATCTATTTTTTATAATATCCTATTTACCTTTTCAAAACACTTAAAATGCCATATTTATCCATCTAATAGTATATAAAATTGAATGTTTAGGGGGAAGCCAAATAGGAATATAACTTTACTAGTCACTACTGGTGAACCATCTCAGCCGCATAACTTTCTCTTCATTTATTTAGTAAATTATACAGTTGTAAGTAACTGTTTTATTTTGCTAGTTACTATGAACAGGAAAATATGTTAGTTTCAGTGCTTTGAAACAGTATATATGATATATTATGAAATTTTAAACTTTTAGTAGGATACATAAACTTGCCCATACTGTATTTATTGACTATTGTTTACTTTTATATACACATTTGAAGAAGTTATAAGTGAGTGGCAGTTTTCACTAGATTCACCAATTGAGAAGTATGCATGAAACTCCCAAAAATACAAGACAGAGATACAAATAAAAATAGAAACCTGCTGCACCAAGTTTTTCAGCAAGCTTTTCTATTAGTTTAAAATTTTCAGCACTTTTAAGAGCTCGTCCCCCCGTAATAACAACACGAGCACTTCCAAGATCGGGGCGTTCTGAATCTTGAGTGGTTTGTTTCACAACTCTAGACCTCCAATCTATCAAAAGATATAATCAAGATATTAGCAACAAACATGAATAGTGTTATATATCAGGGTGACCAGTTCACTGTGGTTGGTCTGATTATGTTGTATATTTAAAATCCAGTACCTATGCAAATATATATTATTTGGTACAATATTTGGAGCAGGAAGTATGACCAATATTTGGTGATGGTGATGTGTTTTGAATTCCTTGCCACTTAACCCACGTTGAAGATCATGCAATAGATGTTATCTTCATGTTTTCATGCAGTTAAATTTAATTGTTTTATCAAGTTGTACTTTGGCATACTAGTTAGTACTATCAGTTTCCTTTAGTTTAGTATGTGAGTAGTGTAGAGATTCTACATGTATTGTTCTTACGTTTGCAACGAGGGGTGTGATTATGTTTTAAAAACTTTATTATGTTAATTAATCTCATGTGGGTGTGAGTTAGATTGATAGTCTATGCTAGCTCAATTGTGGCATATTGGGTGGTGATTTTAGACAGGATTTCTTAGCCGGAGTGGTGTATTTGTATATTCGGTAAGACATCGATCCTATTGTTTGTTTTGGCGGTGAATTCGTATCCGAAACGAGCCATGTATCTATTCGTACTTTCGACTATTACATTTGAGCCAGTGTTGTTCGGGCTTATTTCTATCAAATAGTCTGATGAGTTGAGATGCAAGACATTCAAGTCAGCCCGGTTGGGGAACCAGTCAAAAGAGGTTGGACTGGATCAAACCAAACCAATTTTTTCCTTTTTGAAATTTTTTTTTAAGAATAATCAATGCTTAACATATGATAATGAAAACTATATGGTTAATATAATAATAAAATATTTTTTAAGCAAGTATCTTAATATAGTTAGGCAACCTTCAACATCATTCATTCAAACTTGATCTGCCCAATTTAGTCACTGAACTTGAGAAAAATATTCCGCTTGGTCATTATTGATGCCTTATACTGTGATCAAGGAACATTTAAGAAAGTACATTACTATTTTTTGACAAAAAAAAAGAAACACCTCTACAAGGTTTAGTGACTGAATTGGTTTAAGATTAAAGTACAATGACAATTATAAAACAGGATAAGTAATTATGTTACTATTTTCTGACAGTACTCCAATTTTAACCTGTTCAATCTGTTGTCTTTATAGTAAACTTGTTATATTATACAAGTTTGACCGGTTATCACTAAGACACAACGTGACCTGTTTTCATATGAATAATGATCCTTGTAACGAAACATATTATAATCTAACTGAATTTAATTAATTAACACACCTTCACTAAAATTTGATAAATCAACCTGGTGTATTGGGGCAGAATCAGTTTTAAAATCAGGTGAAGTCGACCCCACCGGAAAAGAGGTTGCTCTAATGGTCAACATGCAAGGATCTGAACCAGTATAACGGAGAGTACACAGAGCATTGCCAGCATATATTGGCCTGTCATGAAAATTAAATATAAATAAATAATAAATAATAATAATAATGCAGTATTAATTAGGGAATATAGAAAACATAAACACTATTCATCTAATGTTGCTTTAAAGAAAAAACTATTAAGTCGTGTAACTATATGCTTGTATGCAACATAGACATTTACGGGTGTTTTGGACTGCTTATTTGCTTATTGCCTTTTCGAAATAAGTAGCTATAAGCGATTCAAAGTTGCTTATACAAAAGGGAGGTGACTTTGTACTACTTCTTTTACAAAGTACACACCATATTTTTTTCTTTTGACTATAATACTCTCACACCACTAAGATCATGTACAACACTATAAAGTTCTCCAATGAGGGTATTATGGTCAGATGCAGAAAACTGGTGGTGTACATAGTAAAAAGCGTATTTCACTTTCAAACAATAAAAGAACAGTTTAGATAAGCAATCCCAAACACACTCAAAGCTGATCATCTAAGAATTAAAATGCGTAAGTAGATAAGCAATCCCAAATACCCCTTTATATGTTTGTGTGTGGGTGTGTGTAAAAAAGTGGCAGGAGTGTCAAGCTCAACCGGTCATACTGTGGGTGGGTCAAGAAGGTTGGATAATGGGTCAAAACAAGTTTTGGTTCAATTAGAGTTGGGAGTTGGGTTGAACCGAATCACATTTTTGTTCATTTCTTACAAATAATTAACACACTAAATACGATTGAACAACAATTTACTTGTGTTTAATAAAGCAATTTGAGGTTGTATACGTTAAAAACACACTTTTGGCAACTTTTAATCTATTTGACCATTGAATACAATTAAACAAAATATTTCGCCGTTTGAGATAAAGCATAACCCAAATGGCCTAATTCACATATACCGAGTTTCGATGAATACCTTACAAATGTTTTAGATTCTGATATTTCAATGACATCAGTAATTGGTGAGACATCTAGAAGGGCAGCTGCGCGAGGTAAAATATTTTTCCCAAAAGAATTTGCAGCAGCAATTATATGCGAGTATTCATCTTTTTGCTGCACCAAATGGACTAATTTGGCCCATGGTTCTGCTAAAGGGTGTTTAAATGTATCAGAATCGGCCACCAGCACCTGCACAAAGAACAGCCAAAAATTAGAACATAAGACGTTACATGTTCGGAACAAAACTTAAAGAATTTCCAACGTCACATTGTAATGTTCTAAATACAACATTTAGGTTCTATTTTAGATTTTTATCTCAATGGGAAAGTTCGATCAAATCAAAGATATACAATCAAATGAGTATATGAGTCAAATGGATTTGAACTCACCCAAAGTTCAATGAAACAATCAAATGAGTTGAACGGGTGGGTCAAATGGATTAAAACTCACCCAAAGATTATTGTTTAATGCATATACAACCTCGTAAATTGTTTTATTCAAAACTTGGGATTCTTATTTAACAATAAGGCTCGTGTTTTAAAACCCTAAGAACTTGAGTAGAATTCGCATATAGGTCCTTGGACTTTATTTTTGCATGATTAAATCCTAGTAATCTTAAGACTAAATGAAAGCTCTGTTTTATAAAGTTTGGAGACTCAATCACGCAGATTATTTACTTTTTCATTATTTTTCAGAAAGTTGAATAATCATGCAAAGAAATTGTTATTGGTCAAAATAAAAGTTAAGGGGTTTAGTCTTGCAAAAATCACTTCCATTGACTTGCATACATACTTACATATGTAGTGCAAGTGCGTACGACTTTTTCAACAATTGCCCTAAATATATGGCTTATGTAATCAAGATTAACACAGTAATTCTCTATAGAAAGTGGACAAAGAAGCGTCGTGTTATAACTTTCTACCAGTAATAAAGCTAAATTATGATCCGTTCCAACCTGCACCTGTTTTGACTCAGTACCCATCCCGCCCGACTTGCCCATCTCACCATCTCTACATAAAAGCAACGAACGGGAAATGTAAGGGCACAAAATTTCCCACTTATATGAACTACCTGAGAAATTGAAGGATGACATGAAGCGGCATTTGCAGCAGCCTCTTGTAAGGTGGGGCCCGCCCCAGCCAATAGCAAAGATAAAGAGTTATCTTTAGTCAAGAACTTTTTAGCAGCTTCTATTGAACTTAAAGTGCTGGTAGTGAGTGAACCACCTTCATGTTCCGCTATAACCAATGTTCCTAGCTATAACAAAATAAGAAAGGAAAACAAATCAGCAAGAATGTATAAAAACTACAAATGAATAATAGGGAGCCATATGCAAATATTAGAACTTAGGGCGATTACCTCTTTAAGATCTTTTATATATATATTCTTTTCTCAGAAGCAAAAAGGAAAACATAATTCGATAAGATGCAAGGGCGTTTGTGATTGCTTATTTAAACAGTTTATCTACTTATTGCGTTTCAATGAGAACAGATGACTTCTTTGTTTTCGAACGAAGAAAAGTGTTAATATATGTCTGCTTAATTTTGAGCAAAATAAGTTGGTTTCATTAAGCATTTTGAGATTGCTTTCTTCAAACCAACTATTCTTGATAGATTAGAAATTCAAGTTTGCCCTCAGGGTGAAATAAGATGTTTCCAATGAAGTGATCATCTGAGTTTGCGTACAAGCATAACTTGCTTATATAAGCAATTCCATACACTCCTAAAGGTGATATGGCATTTACCTACATAAGCACTAATTCACATAACATTATAGAAACAATAACATGGTACAAAGGTAATATTGCATTTCACAATATAAAGCTCTAATCACAAACAATCCAAGAAACATACAATCATGCTCACTCCCCATGTCTAAGACTTCCTACTTAATTAGCCATTCCATTCACCCGCAAAACACATAACTTTCATGATATTTATATTTACTTTAATACATTAGGCAATCATAAACTGTAAACTTTAAATAGCACTTCATTAGATTTGGCACCATGTCATGAACATTTTAACTTTAAACTTTAAGTTACAAGCATCAAACAGCATGCTCCCACAAATTACTTCAGATTCCTTTTTAAAAAAGTTAAGTTTCAAAATAGGGATTCCAATAACCCTGGGTTACATTTCCCCTTTATCTTTGGTTATATGTTAAGATTTACATTTTCAAAGTGATTATCTTGCAAATATATTAAATCAACTCTAGGTTACATTTCCCCCAACTTAAATCACCTATGTCATCCAAACCCAACTTGAATCGACACCCAAACAGAGTATCAACTGGTGTATATTTCAAACAATAATCATATGAATCAACGATCAACAGATTTCAGTAGTTTGATAGCACAAATTAACAGCAAAAACCATAACAACCGTATTAAACAACAAAAAAAATGCTGCAATCATCAATCAGTAGAATCAATAACTGCAATCGAAGAAAACCCAACTCGAATCGATACCCAAATAGATGAACAATTGAAGTTTTCAATTGGGAAACAAGATCAATGCTTACATATCTGCAAGATGCGATTGAACGACGAGAATGAGCGATTAGGTGTGTGAGAGAAGTAGCTTTGAACATTGTGCTCTACAAGAAGCCTTCTAATCAGTAATTTGCGATTGTTGAGACGCATAAAATGCATTTATTTCACAAAGTTATCGTTAATGATGTCAAAGTATGGTGGCATTTGTTCTTATCTTTTTCTTCTTAGGTGTTCGATTATTCAAAACAACACCCATACGTCTCTATTTTGTGATATGAGAGCATTCACGACCCACCTTTAATCTTCATTTTTTTATAAGAATAAATTATATTTTCGTCTTTTAAATTTATAGTAATTTTCAGAAATCATTCTTAAAATAAAGAAATTACAGGAAACATCTTTTATGTTTAAAAATGTTTGCACGTTTCATTCTATCACCTAACGCCCATTAATTTCTGTCGTTAAATTAACCCACGTGACTCTCACGTTAGAGTAAAATGGTCTTTTTATACCCTCTTTTTATTACCCCCTCTTCTAATAAAACCTCCCTGGATATCCCCAACCTTCTTGCATCTGTTCATTTTTATCTTCTTCTCCATAGCTTCATTGTCATCTATGATCATGGCAACCCCAAGTTTCTTCATACGAAAGCAAATGACCCAGGATGAAGTTGATAAACTATACGGTACGATTCTTCACTGTATTCATAGAATTGTCAGTTCGAGTTGTTACTAAATCATATTTTGTTCAAAATGCAGTTGGATTCCCTAATCTTTTTTCCATCAAGTTGCATCATGGTGGTTCCTTTACTCGATTTCCAGGGCGTACCTACATAGGAGGTAAGATTAACTACGTGGATTGATTGATATTGACTTGTTCTCAGCGTACAAGATGGATTTGATAATGGGTGAGTTAGACTATCCAGTTGATGTAGAGCCTATCTATTATCATTTCTTATTTCCTGAAAGTGATTTAGATTTTGGTCTTCATGCCCTAGGTAGTGACTCAGATTATATAAACTTATCCAAATTTGTGGCTGTGCATAAAGTGATTAGTGTGTACACTGAAATTAGCATAACAAACCTACATACATATTTTTACTCACCGGCAAAGCTTACTATTAAAGAGGTTAGTGATGAAGGTGGTAGTGATGTTTCGGTAAAAAGGAAAACTTTAAAAAGATTGGCACTGGGATGGCATGAAGTGGGACAATTTAGTGGTGTTGGGGAAGGTAGTGTTGTGTATAATCAAGCTGAACAAGATCAGAATGGGCATGTGAATAATCAAACTGATCAGGATCAGAATGGTAATGGAAATGACAATGTATGTGATGAAGCTGAACAAAATCAAAATGGGGATAACCATGTAGATGATCAAGTTGAACAGGATCAGAATGCAAATGTTAATGTAAATAGGAATGACAATGTAGATGCTGAAGTTGAACAAGATCAGATTGGGGATGACCATGTAGATGATCAATGTCACACCCCACCTTAACGGCGGAAACGTCGAGATGTGAGGGTTAAGATTGTTCACAGCCACATAACACTACCATAAATTGTAAATATAAAAATTCATAAGTTGAAATAAACATTACAACCAAATGTCTCAACAAACAAAAATAAACAAAGTTCAACTTTCAAGTCTCAAGTTATTTTATTTATTTTTCCTAGGTCCAAATCCTAGGTGTAAGCATGCTTCAAAAGATAATCATCAACCTTGTGCATTTCCTGAAACATGTTAAAATAAAGGGTCAACTTTAAACGTTGGTGAGTTTCCATGGGTTAAGCATACATATATATATATATAAAAGTTTACAAGTAGCAATTCATGTCAATGGTTACGAATAAGCAAGTTTATAGATAACATATAGCTACAATCAAACCTTGACCAAGAATATCATTTACAAGTTTAACGATTAGCTAAGTGTACTTGGTTCCCATAGTGCTCAAGAATACGACACTAAGAGCCGGCAATAACCTCGGCTTTAGCACCAAATAGGCTTGTCAGGCCCATAGATCTATGACGTCGCCAGGCTAGCAATAGTTAATGATTGTCAACATATAATATTCATCATATAAAGCTCACAATATTACAAGTAACCATGACAAAGTTCATAAATGAATTGCTCGTGCATTTACAAGTATCAAGATGTTTACAAGTGCAAGTTCATAAAGTTAACATGTTTCACCCCAAAAAGTGTGAAATAAAGTAAAAAAAGGGGCATGGAAACTCACATGATATATATATATAAGGATGATAACAAGAAATAAACGGTGCTCCAACGATTCTTTTCAAGTTACCTAACGTATATATTTCAAGGTTAAGATTAGAGGTAATATTAACGATTAAACGTGAACTAGGGTTTCAATAGGAATTTGGGGTTTTACAAATATGGTTAACTATGAAAATCATATATATATATATTTTTTAATCCAATGAAAGAAAATACAATTTAGGTAATTTAATATGGAGAGGAAATAAATCATTTATAATAATTTGTAAAGTTAAATTATAAATGTAAATAAATTTTATAATTGTCATGATTAAACTATTATTAAAGATAACGTGTTAACCAATAACAATTTAGTGATTTAAACTATTACTTAGAGTTTATTTTATAAAAATAAACTGAGTATAACATGTGTAAAAAAAAAATATTTTATAAAACTATAAAAGTAACAAATTTACAGAAAATAATTTGGTGTCCTTAAAAATATTTAAAGTTTACAAGAGTAATTTTTATAATTATTAAAAATTTTCCATAATTTATTTAAAGGTTGAAAAGCCTTAAAAAAAATGTTTGGGGTTGCCCGGGTTCGAACCCGGGACCTCAAGAATAACATAGGAGTGGTTTACCATTAGGCTAGGACGCCTATGCCTGATAGAAAGTGAGTTTTAATTGATAAATCACAACTTCAAAGAATCCCCCAAACCATATGAACCCTAGATTCGATTTCAACCTAATTGAACATGAATTCGAATATGATTCCTGAAATAACATAGGGTTTTTGATCCTCAAGGAAAACCGAGTATGTGTGCGTGTTTAATTACCCGAAAGATGTTAGAGATCGAAGCTACAAGTCGAAGAACAGTCGCAACCAAGGTTGGGTAGTGTCCGTGATGAAAACGTTGATATTATCCAAATTCGTTGCACAGGAAGCTTCCAAGGATCCCGATGATCGAAAGCCCTCTATTAATTTTGATTGTAAACGGGCGGACTATGGTGAACGACTTGGTTGTAGGTCGACGATGAAGATGATGACAGAATTCGTTGCAAATGTGTGTTTCAACTGAAATTGAAGTTGGTATAAGTTCCGGAATGGTTATCCAAACGTTAGAGTTCAATTGATTGATTAATCATCAGTTTTTTGTTGTCGATGGGTTTTGAAGATTGATGGTTTCGGTTACGAGTTCAAACGTCCACTTTAATTCAAATTAAGACGCATCAAGTGTTCAAACCGGTTTCAGAAACGATTAGCATTGATTAGAACTTCAATTTCGAGGGTTACGGTGATTTGGGGAGTCGCCGGCCTCGGCCGGAGGGTGGCCGGAGGGCGGCCTGAGTTACGGGGAGAGAGAAAGGGGTGGGGGTTGGGTTTTGGAATTTTACGATTTAGTCCCTGTAGTTTTGATTTTATCATTATATGTAAGAACTTTATATTTAAAGTTCCTAATTTGTCACAAATACCCCCTGAACTTAATTAACCTTTAAGTTTTAAATGTTTTTATATCTTAATAAATGTTTAACTTTTATAAATTATTAATTTTTATTATAATTATAATAATTATTATTATTTTATTTAATTTTGACTATTATTATTATTATTATTTTTAATAAATTAATTTATTAACTTCAAATTAACTAAGAAACAAGCCTTCAAAATTTCATAAATGACATAGATGGTCCTTACAAGAACATAACAGGGTTAACTATAATTAATGAAAATACGAAAGGTTACAGTCTCCCCAACTTTTAAGAATTTCGTCCCGAAATTAAGAATTGACTAAACAAACAAATACGGGTATTTCTTTTTCATATGCTCCTCACGCTCCCAAGTAAACTCAGGTCCACGCTTATTCTCCCAACGAACCTTGACGATTGGGGTAGTAGTGGTCCTAGTCTTCTTCATAATACGGTCCATGACTTCAACGGGTTTCTCAACAAAATGTAATGACTCGTCGATCTGGATGTCATCTAATGGGACATACAGACTTTCATAGCCAAACATTTCCTCAAATTTGAGACATGGAAAACAGGATGAACCCCGCTAAGATCGGAAGGTAGTTCCAGTTTATAAGCCACTTTACCAATCCTTTTCAGGATCTTGAAAGGTCCTACAAATCGTGGAGCTAATTTACCCTTCTTCCCAAAGCGAACGACTCCCTTCCATGGTGAGACTTTAAGAAGGACCATATCCCCAACTTGGAATTCCAACGGCTTGCGTCGTTTATCGGCATAACTTTTTTGTCGACTTCTAGCCACTTCAAGGTTCTTGCGAATCATGGAAACTTTATCGGTTGTTTCTTGTATGAGCTCAGGACCAGTGATGAAATTTTCACCAATGTCAGTCCAGCAGATCGGGGAACGACATTTACGACCATAAAGTGCTTCAAAAGGTGCCATTTTGATACTCGAGTGGTAACTATTATTATATGAAAATTCCGCGAGAGGTAAATGCGTATCCCAGTCACCACCAAAGTCAAGGACACAAAGACGTAGCAAATCCTCTAGGGTTTGAATAGTTCGCTCGGTTTGACCGTCCGTTTGAGGATGGTAAGCCGTGCTTAAATCCAGTTGTGTACCCAAAAGTTCTTGCATAGACGACCAAAAGTGCGAAGTGAAACGAGCGTCGCGGTCGGATATGATATGCAAAGGTACGCCATGACGACTCACAATCTCATCAATGTATATACGAGCTAACTTTGACGTTTTGTAGGTGTCCGTATGGGTATGAAATGTGCCGACTTGGTCAATCGGTCAACAATCACCCATATGCTATCATGACCACGAGAGGTACGAGGTAGTTTGGTTATGAAGTCCATGGATATGTGTTCCCATTTCCACATGGGAATCTCGGGTTGTTCAAGTAATCCACTAGGACGTTGATGTTCAGCTTTAACCTTTGTACACGTAAGACACTTAGCTACGTAAGTTGCTATGTCTTTCTTTATTCCAGGCCACCAGTATTGACCACGCAGATCCATATACATCTTATCGGAACCAGGATGAATTGAGTAACGAGTTTGATGAGCTTCATTCATGATGAAGGTACGAAGATTATCACAGTTTGGAACCCAAATTCGATTCAAGAAGTACATCAACCCATTGGGTTTCGTTTCTAGTTGAGCTCGAATTGTACTCCAATTCCTCTCCCATTTTTCCTCCTTCTTGAACCGCTTGTTGAGCCTCCATGATACAAGTCTCGATGTCATTCTCAATCCTCAAATTTTGTAGCAGCACCGTAGTCTCATTGACATCCAGTCGAATTTCAGTATCAAATTCTCCCAAGATATCAAACCATTGTCGTCGCTCGCGAATTTCTTGAAACGAGATCATCTTATTATGAATCTTACGACTTAGTGCATCGGCTACGACATTTGCCTTTCCAGGATGGTAACGAATGTCACAATCATAATCACTAATCAACTCAACCCAACGTCGTTGTCTCATGTTGAGATCCTTTTGATTGAAGACGTGTTGTAGGCTTTTGTGATCGGTGTAGACTATACATTGCGTCCCATAAAGGTAATGCCTCCAAATCTTTAAGGCAAAAACCACAGCACCAAGTTCAAGATCATGTGTCGTATAATTCACCTCATGGACCTTCAATTGTCTCGATGCATATGCTATGACCTTTCCTCGTTGCATGAGAACACAACCAGGCCTTGTTTAGATGCATCACAATATACGGTGAAATCATCGTTCCCATCGGGAAGGGTCAATATAGGGCATTACACAACTTGTGCTTTAAGGATTCAAAGGCTCCCTCTTGTTCAGACCCCCATTCGAATGGTTTATTCTTTTGGGTCAAGGAGGTAAGCGGTTTCGCGATTCGGGAGAAGTTGGCAATGAAACGTCGATAATACCCAGCAAGACCAAGGAAAGAACGAACTTCGGTTGGAGTTGTGGGAACACACCAATTTTTCACAGCTTCCACCTTTGCAGGGTCAACGTGAATTCCTTGACTATTCACCACGTGTCCTAGAAATTGGACCTCCTCAAGCCAAAATTCGCACTTTGAGAACTTTGCGTATAGTTGTTCTTTCTTCAATAGCTCAAGAACTTGTCGCAGGTGGTGTTCGTGATCGGTTTTGGACTTGGAGTAGATAAGTATGTCGTCAATAAAGACAATCACGAACTTGTCTAGATACGGCTTGCATACTCGATTCATGAGATCCATAAAGACAGCAGGAGCATTCGTTAAACCAAAGGGCATCACCATGAACTCATAGTGTCCATATCGGGTACGGAACGCAGTTTTTGGGATATCATCATCATGAACTCGTAATTGATGATAGCCAGAACGTAAATCAATCTTTGAGAAAATAGCAGCTCCTTGAAGTTGGTCAAAAAGATCATCGATGCGAGGAAGAGGGTAGCGGTTCTTGATGGTAAGTTTGTTAAGCTCACGATAATCGATGCACATACGAAATGATCCATCTTTCTTCTTCACGAACAAAATAGGTGCACCCCAAGGCGATGAGCTAGGTCGGATAAAGCCTTTGTCGGACAGTTCTTGAAGTTGACTGGCCAGCTCTTGCATTTCTGACGGTGCAAGTCGATATGGTGATTTAGCCACAGGGTTCGCTCCCGAATTAAATCGATCTTAAACTCGACTTCACGCACGGGAGGTAAACCGCTAAGGTCATCGGAAACACTTCAGGAAAGTCTCGTACAATCGGGACCTTCTTAAGATCATTCCCTTTGACTTTCGTGTTGACCACGTAAGCCAAGAAAGCCATGTAATTCTTGCTTAGACATTTTCGGGCTTGAGTACACGACATGAGTTTGAGTCCTTTGGATGATTTTTCGCCAAATACTTTCAATGTATCCCCCGAAGGCAAAGGAATTCGAATGCACTTCTCGAAACAAATAATTTCCGCATGATGTTTAGCTAACCAATCCATGCCAATGATAACGTCAAAACTTCCAAGTTTCATAGGAATAAGGTCGATAAAGAAATCATGCTCGTTTAGGCTCAAAATGCAATCACGAATAACGACACCAACGGTGATGGGTTCTCCATCGGCGACTTCGACAGTAAGAGGTCTTTCTAGTTTCGTATGTGGCTTAGCAAGTATTGGCTCAAATTCTATCGAGACAAAACTCTTATCGGCTCCAGAGTCAAATAGAACGTAGGCATAAGAATTATTAATAAGAAACATACCTGTTCAGTTTTAAAGACGTTTACGATACAGGTGAAGCAACAAAAGTACTTGGATCATAAAGTTGGGGTTGGATTTGACATACCGTTCACCACATCGTTGTTAGCCTGTGCTTGGTTTGCATTGATGTTGAAGGCACGTCCTCGAGCTTGTGGTACGTTACCCGCAAGACGAGGGCATTGTGGGCGAAAATGACCAGGTTCCCCACAGTTGTAGCAAGCACGATTAGCAACTAACGCGGCATTGTTTGGTGCACGGTGACAAGTAGCCACCAAATGTCCATACTTACCACACAATGTACAGATACGGCACGGGGTATTACCCGCATGATGATACTTACAGACATTGCACAATGGTAGAGGACCAGCATAGGTTCTAGCAGCAGGTGCTTGTGTACCAGGAGCGGGTTGTCTTGAGGTACTTTGGGTGTAGCCACAGCAAAATTACGCGCCGGTGTGAACTTGCGTTTCTTGTTGTTGTAAGACGGTTCATTCTTATTCTCCTTAGCTGCTTCAGGGACCGCCTTTTCAGTCTTTTTAGCCCCTTTGACGGACAAGGTGCCCGCTCGAATATGGTTTTTCATAAGTTGAGCGGTGATGGTAATGGCATCTTCCAAAGTTGTGGTCTACTTCCCACCACGGCATCTTGGATTTGAGGTGGCACCCCTTGATGAACTTCTCAATGTTCCTAGGAACTGTGTCAACCATGTGAGGCAATAGGATGCTCAACTCGTGATGCCTAGTTGAATAGCCAAATGATCTCCACCATCTTGCTTGAGATTCCAAAACTCCTCCTCCAGCTTTGCAACTCACTTCTCGGCAGAACTTTGGATGCACAACTGGATTTAAGCACGGCTTACCATCCTCAAACAGACGGTCAAACCGAGCGAACTATTCAAACCCTAGAGGATTTGCTACGTCTTTGTGTCCTTGACTTTGGTGGTGACTGGGATACGCATTTACCTCTCGCGGATTTTCATATAATAATAGTTACCACTCGAGTATCAAAATGGCACCTTTTGAAGCACTTTATGGTCGTAAATGTCGTTCCCCGATCTGCTGGACTGACATTGGTGAAAATTTCATCACTGGTCCTGAGCTCATACAAGAAACAACCGATAAAGTTTCCATGATTCGCAAGAACCTTGAAGTGGCTAGAAGTCGACAAAAAAGTTATGCCGATAAACGACGCAAGCCGTTGGAATTCCAAGTTGGGGATATGGTCCTTCTTAAGTCTCACCATGGAAGGAGTCGTTCGCTTTGGGAAGAAGGGTAAATTAGCTCCACGATTTGTAGGACCTTTCAAGATCCTGAAAAGGATTGGTAAAGTGGCTTATAAACTGGAACTACCTTCCGATCTTAGCGGGGTTCATCCTGTTTTCCATGTCTCAAATTTGAGGAAATGTTTGGCTAATGAAAGTCTGTATGTCCCATTAGATGACATCCAGATCGACGAGTCATTACATTTTGTTGAGAAACCGTTGAAGTCATGGACCGTATTATGAAGAAGACTAGGACCACTACTACCCCAATCGTCAAGGTTCGTTGGGAGAATAAGCGTGGACCTGAGTTTACTTGGGAGCGTGAGGAGCATATGAAAAAGAAATACCCGTATTTGTTTGTTTAGTCAATTCTTAATTTCGGGACGAAATTCTTAAAAGTTGGGGAGACTGTAACCTTTCGTGTTTTCATTAATTATAGTTAACCCTGTTATGTTCTTGTAAGGACCATCTATGTCATTTATGAAATTTTGAAGGCTTGTTTCTTAGTTAATTTGAAGTTAATAAATTAATTTATTAAAAATAATAATAAAATAATAGTCAAAATTAAATAAAAAAATAATAATTATTATAATTATAATAAAAATTAATAATTTATAAAAGTTAAACATTTATTAAGATATAAAAACATTTAAAACTTAAAGGTTAATTAAGTTCAGGGGGTATTTGTGACAAATTAGGAACTTTAAATATAAAGTTCTTACATATAATGATAAAATCGAAACTACAGGGACTAAATCGTAAAATTCCAAAACCCAACCCCCACCCCTTTCTCTCTCCCCGTAACTCAGGCCGCCCTCCGGCCACCCTCCGGCCGAAGGCCGGCGACTCCCCAAATCACCGTAACCCTCGAAATTGAAGTTCTAATCAATGCTAATCGTTTCTGAAACCGGTTTGAACACTTGATGCGTCTTAATTTGAATTAAAGTGGACGTTTGAACTCGTAACCGAAACCATCAATCTTCAAAACCCATCGACAACAAAAACTGATGATTAATCAATCAATTGAACTCTAACGTTTGGATAACCATTCCGGAACTTATACCAACTTCAATTTCAGTTGAAACACACATTTGCAACGAATTCTATCATCATCTTCATCGTCGACCTACAACCAAGTCGTTCACCATAGTCCGCCCGTTTACAATCAAAATTAATAGAGGGCTTTCGATCATCGGGATCCTTGGAAGCTTCCTGTGCAACGAATTTGGATAATATCAACGTTTTCATCACGGACACTACCCAACCTTGGTTGCGACTGTTCTTCGACTTGTAGCTTCGATCTCTAACATCTTTCGGGTAATTAAACACGCACACATACTCGGTTTTCCTTGAGGATCAAAAACCCTATGTTTATTTCAGGAATCATATTCGAATTCATGTTCAATTAGGTTGAAATCGAATCTAGGGTTCATATGGTTTGGGGGATTCTTTGAAGTTGTGATTTATCAATTAAAACTCACTTTCTATCAGGCATAGGCATCCTAGCCTAATGGTAAACCACTCCTATGTTATTCTTGAGGTCCCGGGTTCGAACCCGGGCAACCCCAAACATTTTTTTAAGGCTTTTCAACCTTTAAATAAATTATGGAAAATTTTTAATAATTATAAAAATTACTCTTGTAAACTTTAAATATTTTTAAGGACACCAAATTATTTCTGTAAATTTGTTACTTTTATAGTTTTATAAAATATTTTTTTTTACACATGTTTACTCAGTTTATTTTTATAAAAATAAACTCTAAGTAATAGTTTAAATCACTAAATTGTTATTGGTTAACACGTTATCTTTAATAATAGTTTAATCATGACAATTATAAAATTTATTTACATTTTATAATTTAACTTTACAAATTATTATAAATGATTTTATTTCCTCTCCATATTAAATTACCTAAATTGTATTTTCTTTCATTGGATTAAAATATATATATATATATATATATGTTTTCATAGTTAACCATATTTGTAAAACCCCAAATTCCTATTGAAACCCTAGTTCACGTTTAATCGTTAATATTACCTCTAATCTTAACCTTGAAATATATACGTTAGGTAACTTGAAAAAGAATCGTTGGAGCACCGTTTATTTCTTGTTATCATCCTATATATATATATCATGTGAGTTTTCCATGCCCCTTTTTTTACTTTATTTCACACTTTTTGGGTGAAACATGTTAACTTTATGAACTTGCACTTGTAAACATCTTGATACTTGTAAATGCACGAGCAATTCATTTATGAACTTTGTCATGGTTACTTGTAATATTGTGAGCTTTATATGATGAATATTATATGTTGACAATCATTAACTATTGCTAGCCTGGCGACGTCATAGATCTATGGGCCTGACAAGCCTATTTGGTGCTAAAGCCGAGGTTATTGCCGGCTCCTAGTGTCGTATTCTTGAGCACTATGGGAACCAAGTACACTTAGCTAATCGTTAAACTTGTAAATGATATTCTTGGTCAAGGTTTGATTGTAGCTATATGTTATCTATAAACTTGCTTATTTCGTACCATTGACATGATTGCTACTTGTAAACTTTTATATATATATATATATGTATGCTTAACCCATGGAAACTCACCAACGTTTAAAGTTGACCCTTTTATTTTTAACATGTTTCAGGAAATGCACAAGGTTGATGATTATCTTTTGAAGCATGCTTACACCTAGGATTTGGACCTAGGAAAAATAAATAAAATAACTTGAGACTTGAAAGTTGAACTTTGTTTATTTTTGTTTGTTGAGACATTTGGTTGTAATGTTTATTTCAACTTATGAATTTTTATATTTACAATTTATGGTAGTGTTATGTGGCTGTGAACAATCTTAACCCTCACATCTCGACGTTTCCGCCGTTAAGGTTGGGGTGTGACCAGCAGATCGGGGAACGACATTTACGACCATAAAGTGCTTCAAAAGGTGCCATTTTGATACTCGAGTGGTAACTATTATTATATGAAAATTCCGCGAGAGGTAAATGCGTATCCCAGTCACCACCAAAGTCAAGGACACAAAGACGTAGCAAATCCTCTAGGGTTTGAATAGTTCGCTCGGTTTGACCGTCCGTTTGAGGATGGTAAGCCGTGCTTAAATCCAGTTGTGTACCCAAAAGTTCTTGCATAACGACCAAAAGTGCGAAGTGAAACGAGCGTCGCGGTCGGATATGATATGCAAAGGTACGCCATGACCATCTATGTTAACCCTGTTATGTTCTTGTAAGGACCATCTATGTCATTTATGAAATTTTGAAGGCTTTTTTTTTATTTAATTTTGACTATTATTATTATTATTATTTTTATAAATTAATTTATTAACTTCAAAATTAACTAAGAAACAAGCCTTCAAAATTTCATAAATGACATAGATGGTCCTTACAAGAACATAACAGGGTTAACTATAATTAATGAAAACACGAAAGGTTACAGTCTCCCCAACTTTTAAGAATTTCGTCCCGAAATTAAGAATTGACTAAACAAACAAATACGGGTATTTCTTTTCATATGCTCCTCACGCTCCCAAGTAAACTCAGGTCCACGCTTATTCTCCCAACGAACCTTGACGATTGGGGTAGTAGTGGTCCTAGTCTTCTTCATAATACGGTCCATGACTTCAACGGGTTTCTCAACAAAATGTAATGACTCGTCGATCTGGATGTCATCTAATGGGACATACAGACTTTCATTAGCCAAACATTTCCTCAAATTTGAGACATGGAAAACAGGATGGCCATGTAGATGATCAAGCTGTTCAGGATCAAAATAGGGATGGCCATTTAGATCAATCCATTGAGTGGCAGGTCTTTCTGGGCAAAGTCTGAAGTTCCTACAACTGTTACACCACCAAATCATCACAAACAAGTAGGAAGACCCAAAAAAGCAAGGAAGAGGTCAACAGTAGAGATGGAAGACATCACCAAGGGTGGAAGGCTGTCAAAGAATAATACCACAGTTACATGCAGCAAGTGCGAAAACAACGGCCACAATTCTAGGTCATGCAAGGGGCAGAGACAACAACCATAGAATGTGTTTGGAACATTGGCAACAACAACTGTTTTTGGCCTTTCTTTTAGTATGTATTTGGAACAATTATGATGTACTGAATTTTAGAACATTAGTTTATCAGGCAGTTGAACAATATGTAATGTATTTTGTTTGTGTGCTAGCAGTTATACTTGTGTATTATTGTCTACTAGAATAATACATTGATTAACCAAACAGTACCATAAAGGCTAATTTATATTGCCACCGAAACAACATTACATTACAATTATGCATAAAGCATTACAAAATACAATCAAAATATATTACTGGAACTACTTGCTACTTAACCAAGATACAATCAAGATGAAACCTATCCAACTAAGAATCAACAACTTCTTCAGTTTCATTACTTCAGCTTCGGATGCTTTCATATTTTTTTCCAAGTTGTTCTTTGCTTTAATCAGACCAGGGATGATATCAACAGATCTTGGACACATTTGAGGATCAAACCATCTAAAGAATCTGCATTTTGAACACGCATAAAAGAGACGGCCTGGGTTACGAGGTGTCCATGAGGTTTAGATCACCGCTTCTTTACCACAAGAGCAAAAAACCATTCTTCTTGATGAACGATCGGTGATGAAGAACCCTAGCTTGATCCACTGGCTATGAAATCAGGGAGAAAGAGGGAGGTTTTATTAGAAGATGGGGTAATAAGAAAGGGGGTATAAAAAGACCATTTTACCCTCACTTGGGAGTCACGTAGGTTAATTTAACGACAGAAATTAACGGGTGTTAGAGGATAGGATGAAACGTGCAAATATTTTTAAACATAAAGGATGTTTACTGTAATTTCCTTAGTTTAAGGATGATTTTGAAAATTGCTATAAACCTAAAGGACGAAAAGTGTAATTTACTCTTTTTATAATTAAACTAAAAATTAGTACTTTTTATTATTATTTTTAATTAGATAATATTTTTTATACTTTTATTATTACATTTTTTTCTCTTTCACTTATAATCACTTTCAACAAATATTAAAAAATTAATAGAGATGAACAGTGTTTTCCCAAATATGAAGATGAACAATAACATGTTCTCTATCCTCTACTCACAATTACTTCTAACCATTCTCTATAATATAAAAAACGCACTCGCATATATAAAGAGAATGGGCTATGAATGCTCTGAGTTGTGAAAATAAATGGAATTTGTGTTATTTTTAGAGTCAATATCACGTCACGAATTATATAAATTATTTATATGAAGTGTATAAAGTTAACTAGGACCTATTGAAAAATCGGTCATTAGTTGTGGATAAGAAACTAAGTTAAGTTCTTGAAATTCCAAGAAATATACGAGCTAAGTTGGTGAAATTGACGCTAGGTAACTTTGATTGCATTATATGTTAATGTTCAAAGCCCTCAAAAGACGTATTATAAAGAAATTCTTGTGGGGTGATAATAGTGAAGTTTAAAACTTCGTTGGGTAGTTGATATAACGTTATTAAACTCGGTGTTTAAGGGACTTGGTGTGGGAGTTTGAGATGCATAAAACCTAGAGTTGGCGGCTAATGATGTTGGATGATAAACAAAGAGGAGAATTCGTTGTGGTCTAAATGTATTAGAGAAATACAAAGTGTAAATACTCATGATTGCGAGAGTGTGGCGAAGAAGATTGAAGTTACATGGGCTCAACATACATTTAGAGGCGATGATGCCTTTGAGTTACACGTAAAAACTCAAAAGCAAGTACCTTAGGATGGCCTTACAACAAGTAACATACTTTCTTAAATATTGTATATATAGTGTTTTGTTTTTAAGGGTAAAAATTTAATTAATATAAACCCAACTAATAAGAAACTAGACAGAGCAAGACAAAATTACAAACCAACACAGAAAAGTGACTGCCAAATTTATAAGTGTTTTGTGATAGTCTTTAATTGGTAAGGGAGTTCCTCCACGTTATATTTTTAGTAATGGCATAACAAACAACTATTCTGTTTTATTTTTAATGTCTTAGGTTTAATCCATCAAGATTTTGTTGGTTTTGACCTTTTTAACTAGGTAGCTTAAAAGGTGTGTGGTTGTGAGATAAATGCTTAGAAACAGTTAGTTACGACATTACATATGATATGAGAATCACTAAAATTATAACATTTCAAATATAGAAAATATGAAGTGATTATTTTTGTAAGTGCATTATGCATTCATAGCTATGTCAGAAAATTTTTATAAATATGATCACTTGGTATGCGACTAAGAGTTACGTATCTACTTTGCCCGTGTATCAGACTTTTGTCCATCAATATTCATGTATAGATTCACGTAGTATACTTTTATTTGCACATATATCACTACTCACATAAGGATTTGCATATTGGTTTTCAGAATCGAATCGGACGGTGAATTGGTCATCTTACTGGTCGACTAGTTAGGCCGAATTTAAGAACCAGATGATGTCATAATTATATGTATGTATACTAGATATATAGATATATATAATTCAATATAGATATTTTATATGTGTAGTTTATCGTTATATATAAAACTTAACAATAATCCTATCTCCAACACTTCGGTTCATAGTCCGAACCACCCATTAAACTCATTAAAATCCAAAAAATTTAAAAATCCAGTTCAACCCTGTTCCCAGTCCGACCACTGAACCGGTTTGAACTGGCCGATTATTTGAATACAAAACGATCTAGGGTGAATCGGACCTGTCCGACCTTCGAATCCTGGTTTGACCTAGCGGTCTGATCCGAGTCTGAAAACACTGCTAAAAACATTGACAGTAGCAGATGAGTGTGTGATTCACCGTTTTAAAGAGACTTCTTGTGTGACCTCTCGTGTAATTGTTAAGTTGTCGTTAATTCCGTCATCTTTTGTAAAGGGCTTGTTTTGGTTTTAATACAAATACGAGGACTCGTTTGAAATTTCTTGTATCTCAATCTCTTGGGTATTTAGCTTTCTTATGATTTGTGTTATTATTAAATAGCTAAGTTAATAATAATAATAATAATAATAATAATACCAAAGAATATAATAATAATAATAATAATAATAATAATAATAATAATAATATAATAATAAAATAATAATAATAATGAAAATAATAATAAAAATAATAATAATAATAATAATCAAAATAAGTGTTTAATTTTGAAAATAAATAAAAACAAATAAGTTTAATAAATTTAAAACTTTTAATATATTATTTTGGGCATAAAATAATAAAAAATAAAACTCCAGGGACTAAACTGTAAATTCCCTTTAACTGGAAATTTAACTTTGGGTTAATCATGTAAACTTATAAACCACAGGGACCAAAGTGTAACTTTATAAATTAAAACCCAAAACCCAACTTTCCGGCCGTTTCTCCGGCGGAGCTTCGGCCGAGCTCCGGCCACCCACCAAAACATGAAATTTCACCTTTTTAACACATCCAACCGGTTCTTTGAATGCGGGGGAGCCGTTTCGAACTCGCAACACCATTAAAATTCAGCCTAGGAACCTTGTCGCAATGTACAAACCCAAAACCGACACCCACGTTCAAAAATCGGTCGGTTTCGATCTAAATTATTATGAATTAATGGAATTAATTAACCTGAGATTGTTACAAACTTAATCACAGCAATCAATTTGATTTTAACACCCTTTAATCATTGAATTAAAAATTGTAACACCCGATTCGAGCTCGAAGTCGAAACAGATGTAATCGAACTTATTTAAGCAAGGAAAAACCACCAACGCAACCCTTTGATGCTTCCTGAAACTCCAATTTGATACAAAACACACACACACATCGATTTCCTTAACGAAACCCGACGACTGTTCATCTATTTGTTTTAGCAAGATTTACATCGAATCAGGTAAATTAAACACATGGTTACACTCGATTAACCATAGGGAATCAAAGCCCTATGGTTAATTTTAGTATCATGATCGAATTGAAGCTCAATTGGTTCGATTATGATTCTAGGGTTCATACGAGATTGGGGAACTTTTCAAGTATAACTTTTATTTATTATTTTATGAATTATGACAAGAAACAGGGCCTTGGCCCAGCAGTTTAAGCACGGTGCGTGTAGGCTAGGGACCCGGTTCGAACCCGAGTCCCTACCTTTAGTTTTTTAAGGGTTTTTATTAATTTTTAAAATTTTAGAAATATTCTAATATCACTATTAATTATATAAAAACTATTTTTAACCAAAAACCAAATAAAATTAATTTTTTTTTAAATTTTCTTAGAAATTCAATTAATAAATCCTTATTCTTTTATTTTAAAAATTATAAAAAATTGTTATAAAAGACAAATTGTTATAAATTTTAAATTGTATGAATCACCTTTAATTCCCAAGAATTTAAATTTAATAAATTCTTTATTTTTATAAAATATATTTACAAATTTAATAAGAAGATAAATATATATGTACATATTTAAAATGTACATCTTTTGGGTTTAAAAGAATTATTTCAAACATTTGAATCTACAAATTTACTATTTTGAATAGTAAATAAATAACCCTTCGATAAAGAAAAGTTTAACTTTTATTAATGGTTTTACTCGCTAAAATTCTTAGTTAATCATTTAAATATTAAAGCGATTATAAATTGTATCTATCTTATAATTTAAAATCATGACTTAATAATTTATAAATAATATCATTACAATTGTCATCCAAAAGCCCAAATTTAAACCGTGAATTCCCGAGTACCGCTAACATTATAATAATCGTTATTAACTTATGACGTCGTTCATCTAGGTTGAACCTTATCAAATCGTCGGCGTTTAATACAAGACCTCTTATATTTTCATCTTTATAAGTCATGTGAGTTTTCATACCCCATTTTATATTATTTCTCACTTTTGGGGTGAAACATGTTAACCCTATATAAAGACACTTGTAAACATGTTTTATTCTTGTAACACTTGTGTAATTCATTTTATGTTGTCATGGTTATTTGAACACTTGTAATTATCATGTGATGACTCTTGTAAGATACAATCATTAACTATTGCTAGCCTGACGACGTCATAGATCTATGGGCCTGACAAGCCTATTTGGTGCTAAAGCCGAGGTTATTGCCGGCTCCTAGTGCCGTATTCTTGAGCACTATGAGAACCAAATACACTTAGCTAATCGTTTAATCTTGCAATGGCCATATTTGTCAAGGTTTGATTGGTATATTTGTTCATCCATCTTTACTTACTTTATTCAATAACCTATGACATGAATTGTCATCTTTTATATATATTTATGTAGGCTAAAACTATGGAAACTCACCACATATTGTTGACATTATTTTTAACATGTTTCAGGAAATGATACTGCTTAGCTTGTTTTTGAAGACTTGTTCACATCTAGGATTGGACCTAGATTATAATAAAAAGACATTTATTGTCACATGACGCTTGGAAGCTTATGTATTCGATTGTTGAACTTATGTTATTTCCGTTATGTAAGTTATGATTCTTGATATTTAATAATATTGTTATTTTTAATTTAGCGTTGTGTGGCATGAACAATCTTAACCCTCATACCTCGACGTTTCCGCCGTTAAGGTTGGGGTGTGACATCTTGTCACACATCAACCGATGGCAGAGACATCGGGGCGCAAGAACTGATAGATTGTTCAAATGCATTATAGCACTAAAGTGATAATAAATTAAGATTGAATTTCATTATCATTCATCAACATAATGTTACAATGTTTCAAGTAAACATACAACAATTTTGGAAAAATATTTAGCACAAATATAACATAATGATATATTTGATGTGTTTTTAATTTCACATAATTGAATTTTATGATAAAGCTTCAAGCATTTCCTACAACATGTATAATTTATTGATCAACATATGAATATGTTGGTGAGCATACAAGTTTGAATACATGCGTATTAGTGATAAATCTCATAATAGTGAATAAATCTCAATTCAACATGTATAAAGTATACTAAAGTTATATACTATGCTAGCATGCAAAGCCAATAATCAAACCAAAGTGTCCACTAGCTTAATCTTAGCTTCAAATGTGACAAAGACCATAAAGATTGAATAACTTAACATAGAGCCATCATAATAGTGCGAATGTGCTAATCTTATAACGTTATACATGTTAAGGGTGATTTAGATTATTTGCAAGATAATGTATTCTAGCATTTATTCACAAATAGTATAATAAGTAAGCATGTTTGTGTGAATTGAGTTTTAGAGTGAATTTGATTGAATGTATGATTGAGTGTATTCGATAATTGGTATATGTTACAAACCAAATAGTGTTTAAAAAATGGGTGAGATATAACTCACGGTTTGGCAATTAGAGTCCATAAGGATGGATGAATGAGTTTGAAGAATCGAGTCATCAAAGTCACCCTAAAAAATAAACAAAAAGTGTGTAAGTTTAGGATTTTAAGTTTGAGATTTAGCAATTGAAAAGTATACGAAAATTACAAATATAAGTGTACATGAAAGTATACACTACTTAGACACTTATTTGGACATCATGTATCGTATGTGTTCTTCATTAGTGTTAGTCACTTACAGTAAGACTAAAATCATAATATTAGTATAATGTCTAACTTAACACATAACATTCAACCATGATTTGATTAATGTTACGATTTGGTTTTAACTAAGTATTATGCAGATAAGGATGATTGTTACCATTACACTAAATCTCCACATAAGGATGATTTGAATGGTCATGTATACATGAATGAAAGTACTAAAGTAAACTAACTAATTTGGCTAAGTGCTCAAGTGGGGTATGGTGGAAAGATTAGTTGTAGAACCAAGGTTCAACATCACCATTTCATACCATAACAAAAACCTTTCAACATTGGTTGTAGGCCCGGTTTGATTTCATCGACTTCTTGATTTGTAGATCATTTAGTGTTTTGTAAAGATAAAAGAATAGAGGTGTAAAAGCCTCAAAATTTTTGAATATAACTTCAACACAAGTCTTCTAACATTGAAGTTGTTTGTGACTTGGTTTAGTATGCAAAAGACTTAAAAAAAGACAAGAAAAACATGTATAAAAAAATCAAGTGGAACATTTTCAACTTGGACATAAAAAATAAGGGTTTACCATACTTGTTTACATTGGTGACTAAGTGGTTATGTTCTAAAGGTTGTTCCAAGTGGTAAAAAAAAGTAACACGTAAGAAAAATGAAAGAAGAAAATATGAAAAATGAAAAAAATAATTAAAAACTCACAAATTGTTCTTGAAGACTTCTTGCAAAAAAGATGAAGTTCTTGAATGGGTAGACTTGGGTATAAAAACCGGGTTCGGACCCGACCCGGTGGACCCGACCGGAACCGGGTACGGGTACGACCCGGTATATGCATACCCGGGTTGGACCCGAAAAAAAACCGTAGGGTTGGAACCGGGTATGATTTTCTAGAATTTCTTAGAACCCGACCCGAACCCGACCCGACCCGGAACCGGTTGAACCCGGGTTGTACCCGGTTTCGACCGTTTTTTTTTTTTTTTAAAAGTGGCCGTTTTTTAACGGCTATATAGCCGTTGGGATCGATTTGTGACCGTTTTTTTGTCACTTTTAGGCTTATAAGTTAGTATAAATAGGTGTGGGTTGATATGGTTTAGTACCCAAGTCTCAAACGCAAAAACATACGCAAAAAACGCAAAAAATACTCTCGTTTACTCTCGCTTTACACGTTCACTCTCTCGTTTTACACTTTCACTCTCTTCAATCTTGATATGGCTCACTCACAATCTTCCGTTGGTCAAGGTTCGTCCAACGCTCCAACCGTCGTTCGTGTTCTTGCACACAATCGTAACATGGATGTTTGGTGCAATTGGGATATGGTTGAGTTGAGTGACGGGTCTGTAAAGGCTCGTTGCAAGTTTTGTGGAGCTTTGCTTGCTAAAGATTCTAACACGACTTTAAACAAACACATTAGCAAGAAGTTTTGTAAGTCGTTGAAAAGTAATCCGGATTCGCAACAAACACAATTGGGTGGAGACGGTGGAATCTTTAATTACGATGTTAATACGGTTCGAGATCGAATGGCGAAGTTCGTGATTCAAGAAGCTTTGCCTTTTAGTCACTTCGACAATCCTCGGTTGACCAACTTAATTCGAGAGACGCTTCAACCTCGTTACACTCACGTAAGTCGTACTACACTTAGACGTTATTGTTTAAAATTATGGAAACAAGCAAAAAATGATTTAATTGTATTATTTGAAAATTTAAATACCGGTGTAAACTTAACTAGTGACGTTTGGTCGGCTCCACACGGTTTACCCGAATCGTACCTTTGCGTCACCGCTCATTGGGTGGATCCCAATTCATGGCAATTGATGAAACGTACGATTGCATTTGATCTTTTTCCGCATCCACACACCGGAGAATTTTTGTTTTACTTTTTAGATAATGTAATAAGTACTTTTAAATTAGAAAATAAACTTTTTTCAATTGCATTTGATAACGCCTCTAACAACACAACCGCGGTTGAAAAATTAAAATTAAAATATCTTCCGATTGCAAACGGTGATTTTTTCCATACTCGTTGTGTTGCACATATTATTAATTTAGTAGTGCAAGACGGACTATCCGGGCAATATGTTAATAACTTTATTACATCTTTTCGATTTATGTTACATGACGTTTTTAAAAAAAGTAGAAGAAGATATCAAGATTATAAACAACTTTGTAAGGATACGCACTCTAGATTTTTAGGTCCTAATTGGGATGTACCTACTCGGTGGAATTCGACTTGTCACATGTTTGAATGTGCTTTAAAACAAAAGGGCACTTTGAAAGCTTTTCATAATAGTCTTTCGGATAATGGTGAAGCCGACCCATTTCCGGATGCGGGTTGGGAGAATCTTCAACGTCTATCCGAGTTTCTTGAGGTTTTTAAAAACTCAACAACAAAATTATCGGGAGTTTATTATTCCACTAGTTATTCGGTGCTTCAAGAACTATATTTTATGTCTTTGAATTTTAAAAATTTTCAAAATAAAAATAATATGTTTAATCAAATGATAGAACCAATGAAAGAAAAGTTTAAAAAATATTTTAAGGACTTACCACCCGTTTTTACGTGTGCCGCCGCTTTAAATCCGTTTCTAAATGTTGCGGGGGTTGAATGTTTGATAGATGAGATAAATGACAATTTGGATATGCATGACGAAAACCCTGATTTTTCAAACGAGGCAAAAGAAAATTTTAATCATAGTTTGAAAACAATTTATAATTTTTATTTAAATAGATATGGGCCTAACGTAAACATAACCATGCCAAGCGGATCAACCTCAAGTGCTAGTACCTCGTTTAAAGACCCTGTTTTGACTATGTTGAATGTTGTTCGGGATGTGACGGCTAAACGTCAAAGAGGTAACACCCCAACAAGTGAGCTCGGTAGATATAGTGGAACGGATTTTATTTCCACTATGACTACCGAAGATTATCGTGCATTCGATATTTTGGCTTGGTGGAAAGGAAAAGAATCTCAATTTCCGATTCTTTCTGCTATGGCCCGTGATTTACTAAGCGTCCAAGCTTCTACGGTAGCTTCGGAATCTGCTTTTTCTCTTAGTGGCAGGGTAATATCATTACGAAGAACAAGACTAACTCCGGAAGCAGTGGAGATGTGCATTTGTTTAAAGGATCACTTAGACGCAACGGATCGTATACAAGACCAAACAAGCCTCGAAGACGAGATTACACTCGAAGCTAAAGTACATGATGAAGAGGTAGAAGACGGAGTATCTTCTGGCATATCCGATGAAGAATTAGCATTTGATCAAGCATCTCGTAGTAGATAAAATTAGACGATATTGTTATTTTTAAGTTGTTTTAATATTATGTCTTTCATGTTCTTTTTAAATTTCTTTGTCATTCAAATGTTTTATATAAAAAGTATTTAATATTTGTATATTATAAGTGTAACATTTTCTGCTCAAGATTTGTATATATTTATATATTAAGTTGTTTAAATTTTTGTCATTCAAGTGAACCCGGTTAGGAAAAGAAAAATAAAAAGAAAAAAAAGGAAAGAAAATATAAGAAAAAAAAAACATACGACCCGGTGTTCGACACACACACAAGAAAAGAAAAAAAAAAAAAGGCAAAAACCCGGTTGAACCCGGGTTTCATACCCGAACCGAACCCGACCCGACCCTACCCGGGTATACTGGGTAGGGTTTGTATCTCTGAACCCGACCCGGGTTCGTACCCGGGTTCACCAATACCCGGGTACAAAAAACCCGGTTGGGCCCAAACCCGGTTTTGTACCCGGGCCCGGGTCCGGCCCAAACCCGATTTGTGCAACTCTATGAATGGGTTGAGAGAGTTTGAGAGTTTAGAGTGATTAAAATGATTAGGAAGTGATTTTGGTTAACATTTATAGATAAAAATTAAAATTTGTCATTAAAGAAGGCGGTTGAAAAGATAAACGGAAGGAAAAATGCAAAAATTTCAATTTTGGACCTTCAAACTTATTTTACTGATTGCTTTGCATCATAAACTTATGTTTAAGTATGGTTTTGAGTACTTTAACATATAAACCATAAAACACATATAAAATATTTTCCCCAAAAATATAAGTCTCGATAAGTTGTTCGTTTTGCGTTAAAATGTGTATTAACAATTGTTTAAGCGTTGTACAAACATATAATATAAGAATAATATAAAAAATATATTTTCATTATGATCAAGTCTTGACATTACAAATAATGAATAAAAAGTATGATTACTTTTGAAATAAAAATAAATGAAAAAAAATAAATGAAAAATCCGGAACATTTTCCGATTGTAATCGACCATGAGCCTCTTTCCTTCTCGTAAACATATCATTATTTTTAGTGATATGTGAATTAGATTCATGTATTTTACCATTAGACTCACCTACTGAGATGTGTTTTTCATCTTCTCATATTAAGTGATGCAGGAGTAAATGTGATTTTTTAATAACAATTTTTTAGTTCCAACTCACATGAGCATTTTTTAAGTTTTTAAGGATGGAAACTGAGTGGAAGTGGTATTTAATCTTTAAAGATATTTTGATGTCATTACTAACTTGAATGAAACATAAAAAGAAAATTACTTGTCTAGATTAGTGTCATTAGTAATATTTTAATCTTTTATCTTTCCTCAATATAATGTACTCTTGTCAGCTCCCTAACTCCCCACTAGCTCGCCTTTATATTTATATCGTTTTCGTAGTTAAAAAAAATCTAATAACGCAAGGGAGTAAATCTTATACATGTATGTTGTCATATGAGTTACTAATTAAGTATTGCATCCGGAAAATAATCTGGACATTATAAAATAGTTGGTGTTTCCTTTTGTACCATTAGTATTAGTATATTCCATGTATGCCAAAAGAAAATTCAAAATAACAAATAAGCCACCACTTAATAATTAATATAATACCATGTTGTAATAAGCCAACCCACCCGTGTAACATCAATGCAAAAACGAGATTTATATCTTATTGGAAAATAACAAAAGATATGATGGCTACACTATTTCAAAAGATACAATAATAAAGTTTTTAAAACAATATATATGTACGACGATGCACTAAAGCTAGAATAATTGTTTACCTCTAAAAAGAATAATTTACATATTAATATTTATGATTTTTTTTCATATTTGTTATTTATATTCGTCTATACATATATTATCGTACTGTAGTATATAATATAACACTTCAATACATGTAAAATAAAAATAAAAAATATATATATTTACGTGCTAGCGTCAAATCTAATATTACACCCAACATAAGGTTGGTAATTACCATGAGATGGGAAACTGAATTGTTAAATCTTGACACGATATACATATTTATAATTTAGTTATGTCAGATACATTTAAAATCATGTAACTTTTATATGAAATGTTTAACTCACTTATTCAAACGAGTCAAATTGGTTATAAATGAGTTAAACTCAATTCATAAAAGTGTTAAACAAGTTTACATGTCAACCTGTTTTATTAAACAGGTTAAACATGTCAACAAAACAGGTTAAACATGTCAACAGTGTAAGGCTGTCCAAATAGCTTGAAACTAAATAATAATAAAAAAAACCTCGAAAAAGTTCGTTTACAAATTGAGCCAGCTCACGCTCAAAAAGTTTACAAAACCTATCTAGCTCGACTCGGGTCGTTTAAACTCAAGCCCGCTCGATTTTGACTCACATTTTTATATTTTATTTTATATATGTATATATTACTGTTTGTGAGTTGTGAATGCTTTCAGTTAGTATACTCATCACTTCTTAATAATAATAATAATTATATAATTTTAGCTTATATCATAATTTTAAATAAAACTAGCATTTAACAGCGGGCGTTACCCCGCGTAAGACCATAAAAAAGGTAAACGTGAAACAACCACAACTTACAATACGATCTCATCAAAAATCAAGTTGAAAACCAGATAACAACATTAATAGTCCAACATGCTCTTTCTTGATTGTATCCTTATTGCAAAACTCCATTCAAGTTTTTGTTACAATTTATAGCAATACCTATAGCCCTACACTCAATATTTAAACAAATAATAATGCAAGAAGTAAAGATAGGGGATCGGATATTCTCACAACGGGTTTTAGAGGCGGTAAAACCAGTAAGCAAACCTGACCCATAACAACACTTTTAGGAATAGAAGACAAATTCAAAATTTCTTAGCGATGATTAATTTCATGAACCATACTAATTTTGTTTAAATATATAGTATAATAGAATATTGTCGTTTTTTTCTTGATTAGTTTTGCTTTTACTAAGTCATAATTTGAGAAGGAAAAAGAATACCGAAAATAAATCTTGAATCTACAAAAAGATATTTAGACGATCACTATTTATTTGAAATACTATATAAAAATCAAAACGTCATGCTATCTTTTATATGTGTCTTTTCTTTAATTAGTTATCAAATTATTTAAATTGATATATTGACAATTTGTATTTTACATTTTTACTCATCTACTTTTTTTTTTCTCTCACTTATTTTAGTTCGAAAGTTTCAAAGAAAAGCATCATCTTCATCATACTCTCTAAGCTCCAACATCACAATAACTTCACAATTTCATACATGAACCTTGCAACCGTCTACAACTTCTGTCACAATCCTTCATACCCGCCGCTCGAGACACGGGCCATTCGAGCACCACCGCCGGTGTTACTCAAGACCCACAGTTGAGCCGTCCTGGAGTAGTCCACGGAGCAGACCCGAAGACGGGACCGGTGGAGTCGACGAAGCACGTTGAAGCAAACGTCCCCACATCGCGCTTTCTCGATTTCTCTTTCTCTTTCTTCGTACAACTAACAATCTCTCTCTCATACAAAGCATGGGATATTCTGTAAATAAGTAAACTTTGGTGGTTGTTGTATAAAATCTTAATCTTAAAAAGTGACTGCACTCACCGACCAATTGGTTTAATATATACTATAATATATGTTCCCACTTGTCAGAACTAAATCCACCGATGTTAAAAAAAACTCATGTTTTGAATATCACTTGAAAGAAACAAAAAAAAATTCGTTCGAAATCAATTCTTGAGCCAGCTCGGCTCAGATTAGTTATTATTCAAGCCGGGCTCGGTTCGACTTGTTAATAAACTGAGCCAACTCAGTTATATCCGTTCAAAAATCAAACCAAGCTAGGTCAAACACGAACTCAATTTACCTCGACTCGACTCGTGGAAAAGAAAAAAGCCAAGAGAGTGGTCCCACTTGTAAACTACTTATCTCTTTCACCAACATTGGTCAAAATGCATCTTCAAAAGCTACAACTACCCGAGTCAACCAACACAACATCACACCCCCACCCAAACATCTCTCAGTAATCATCACAAGCTGGCGTATTGAATTGTTAAATCTTTACACATCTATAATTATGTCAAATGGGTTATAAATAATATATCCAAGCGAGTCAAATGGGTTATAAATAATATACACTCGATTCATAAATGTGTTAAACAAGTTTGACGAGTTAACCCATTTTATTAAAATGGTTAAACATGTCAACACTATAGACCCGTCCAAATAGCTCAAAACTCAATCGAAAACCCTGTTTACAAAGTAGGCCAGCTCATGCTTTACACCTTACAAAAGCAATCTAGCTCGGCTTGGTTCATTTAAACTCAAGCCGACTAGATTATAACTCCATTTATTTTTAATTATATATATAGATATACTTGTTTGTGAGTGATAAATATTTTTAGTTAATCTGCTTGTCATGTCATAATAACAACAGTTCTATAAATTTCAATTTATATAGTATTATAAAAATTGTTAGGCGCTAGTCAGGCGGTGTGATACCAGCTAGGAATTAATCGGGATTAATCGGATCGGACTTTTGTGTATAATTTTACAAATGTTTGTATCTATAATATTAGTTTTATACTTATTTATGTATTAATTTACATGTTTGGAGGATAAATTGTAAATAGTTGAATGTTGAGAGGGTTATATGTTAAAATAACTAAACTTCATTAAATCATTTAAAACAATAGTCAAACCCCGTCGTTCCATCTCCTCGTTCCCGTCACCGGCGTCGGAGTTCATCGCCAAAATCTGCAAATCCAGCGCCAGAATCGACTAATCCTTCACCGGCATAGGCAGATCCTATGACCTCCGAAACACCGCCAATTAAGACGATTTGGTCCGACTTTCACCAATTTTGACTGATTAGCACCTATGACCTCGGATGTGGTGAAATCGAAACGACCAACCTCCGATTAGCGATCAGTCGACGACTAATCAGAGGCTAGTCGCGAATTTTACAACACTGAATTTATATCATAATTTTAACCAAAATACATAGTAATACATGTTGTCCACTTCTTAAAACTAAATCCACAGATAAAAAGACTCTGGCTTAAATCTCGCTTGAAAAAATTCGTTCAAAATCGACTCTTGAGCCCACTCGGCTCAGATCATTTATAAACCAAGCTCGACTCTGTTCATCTCATTTAAAAATAATCCAAGCTAAACCAGATCCTAACTAGATTCAACACGACTCGACTCATGAACATAAACAATCCAAAGAGTGTTCCCACTTGTAAATTACTTGTAAACTACTAAGCTACTTCACCAACACTGGTCAAAGACTGAAATAGTGAAATGCATCTACAAAAGCTACAAACACCTGAGTCAAGTACTCAAGTCAGTCAAACAGTCAACACACCCCCACCAACAACCTCCCACACCCCCTCCCCCCTCGCCGGAACCCTAACCACCCATGGCGGATTCCGACCACCGCCACGACGGCGGCACCGGCTGTTTCCGGTGCTGCTTCAGCTTCACCCTAACCCTAGGCCTAACATCCCTCTTCATGTGGCTAAGCTTACACACCTCAAACCCCATATTATCCATACAAGACATCTACATTCCATCGCTCAACAAAACCCTAAATTCAACCTCCGATCAATCGATCTACATCGATCTGAAATTCGACAACGGCAACAAAGACAAAGGCATCTACTACGATCAATTCAACGTCAATTTGAAGTATTACCTCAACTATTCGAGCTCCGGCGGAGTTCCGATCGCGAACTATACGCTGTCGGGGTTCTACCAGGGGCATAACAAGAAGGCTCGCCGGAAGAACTGGACGCCGACGTACGGTGTGCCGTGGGCGGCGGCGGCGAGGGCGGTGGACGGCGGCGGAGCGGCGATGTTTAGGGTGGACTTGACGACGGCGATTCGGTTTAAGATAGTGTTTTGGAAGACGAAGAAGCATAGGCTGGTGGTCGGAGCTGATTTTGAGGTGAATGATGTGGGGAAGAAGGAGCGGAGGAAGGGTACACGGTTGAACTCCGGTGTGCCGGCGATGTTTTCCGATGGGTTTTCCGGTAGGTTTCCGGTGGGGTTATTGGTGGGTTTTAGCACGTTGGTATTGGTGGTTAGTTGAATATTATTTATCGAATTATCTTTTTGTATTTATGTTTATTTTGTAGTATATTTGTAGGTTTAAATCATTAATTGTATAATTTTGTATTTACCTTGCCTATTTCTCTTTCTTTTTAGAATGGCTAGTAATTTATTTCTTTTGACCATCTGCGTTTGCATCTTATGTCATACGGTATACGATAATGCCGACGGTGTTAAAGTTAACCTGGCACTTTGACGGCGTGGTACGTCCACCATAAGGGTGTGAATTTCTAATATAACACGAATCTAACACGAAATTTTTGAGTCGAATCCTTGAACCCGTTTAGCTAAACAGGTTGGGTTCGGGTTCAACCCACACAGGTTCGCGGATTGACTTGCTCAACCTGTTTTTTATTTATTTTATTCTTTTGTATATATTTTGTGTCATAAATTAAATTTCTTATGTGCTTTATTTTAAAATTTAAACCATATAATAGAAATTGGCATAAAATTTCATAGCTAAGATATAGTTGTTTTATATTAATTTGTATTTTTTTGTTGTAAAATAGTAATTTTAAAATATTAATATGTGAAAAACATATAAAAATATAAAAATCTCGGGTCAATTGGTGTCCACGTAAATTTTCGTGTCATGTTCGGATTGATATTTTTTACATAATTTTCGGGTTTGGATCGTGTTCGGGTTCGTCCAATAACACGACCCCATGGCCTTTAGGGGTGTTTAGGGGGTTGGCGCTAACAGTTCAAACCGGCGTTGCCGAAAGGTGAAGTGGGTGCCTTTCAAACTTTTTAATTATTTAAAATTGAGAAAAGGGTGGGTGAAGGGGGAGACAACTTTTTATATAGGTAAGTTGGATTGGAAGGGGGAAAGTGCGTTATCTAATAAATACGTGAATTTGAAAAGCCTTAAAGTACATCTTACCTTTTGGACAATTATGTACTTATGTTTTCTAACTAATTTATTTTCAATAATAAATTTTGTTAGATAATTTATAAAACTATTTTTATGCGATGCAATTAAAAAGGAAAGGTTCATTCAAGACTAGCTTGCTAGGAGATGCTTGTATGAAGAAAATAAGGGAATGAAGATAAGATAAAATTAATGGTCGGGTTAGTTTTATTTTATGAGAAATGGTTGTGAGTGCAGGAGAGATAAAATATTACTGTTTATTCTCATATTTAGAGAAACACAATACAACCCCATAAAATTTTTAATATTTTTAAAAATGGTTGTAAGTAGAGAAGAGTAAAAATGTAATGATAAAGATAAAAAAATTATTATTTGATTGAAAGGAACAAAAATAAAATAGTGTTTTTAGTGTGAATATGAGAATGAGAATGAGCATGAGCATGAGATAGTTAGTGTGAATAACTACTGAATGCTTAGGATTAAATCAATTTCATGTTGATTTCTTGAACATGTAAACTAAACGGGTGGTCACGGACTCAAGGGCTAATTTTACAAGTTAACTAGTTTGTTTCTACACATTTTAAAGGATATTGTGTTGCAAAACTTTAAGTAGTTGAGTATTTTATGTTAAACTTAGAATAGAATTGAGCTTGGTTGTTCGGTTTAAGAACTTTAAGTGCATAATTGTTTTATAAATATTACATATTAGCGTTTTAGGTATAAATTTTATTTTTAAATAGTTATATGCAAATAAAACAAATCATGTTTAAACTAATTGTATTTGTATTAACCCATGAATATACGAGTCATGTACGGGTTTGTATATCATGTTAAGGAACATATAATCTAAAAATAGATAAATTCAAAAATAACCCCTTTTGAAAAACCACAGATTTTGATTTATGTTTTAAGATTTTGCTTCTGTGGTAGCTAGATTTTGTTAGTGTGGTTGATGATGCTAGATCAAGTCACAAATCACAATGTCATGTGAGCTAATTTTTGACTTATCAATACATTGTATAATGGATTCTATATATGCTATAAATAAATTCATCAATTTAGATTACTTGATCACACGTTTTTATTATTAAGAGCATTTCAATTTATATTATTAAAATACGTATTCGGACAACCTTAAAAACATATTACAATTGAATAGACACATCTTATTAATTAATTCACTTTTTGTTTAATTAATATGATTAAACAAGTTTCAAACACTTACGAGGATATCGGTAAAGTTACATATGATTCATACTTCTTGTTTTGCATCCAACCAACAAACCATAAAAAAGGTCATTCTTAGAAAAGGTCTACAAAAGACTCTATTTTTAAAACATCTTAAACATACTTTATTGTTAAATTAAATAAATTGCACCATGAAAACTTTAAACTAATGTGAAGTAGTAAACATTAGTTTATATATTGTTTCAGCGTAGTTAACATGTGGATCTACACCATAAATTAACATTAGTTTGATTATTGTTTACATTATTGTACATGTGAATTACACAATAAATTTAGTTGTGTATTTTATATTTAAACTAGTTCTTAACTCCGCGCGTTGCGGCGAGCATAAACGTAACTTATTAAGGCTACTCAATATCATAATGATTACCAAGGCTTTATCATCCATTTCATATTTGTAAAAATGAATTGAGAACCAAGACTCAGAAACATGTACGTAGTCACCTTATCACGTTAACATCATCATAACTATTGACCTGTATATAATCTTTTTATTAAAACAAAACATTAAATTATAAGGCTCAGAAGTAATAATTCGTTGTGGCTTCAAACAACGAGTTTACCATGCCATAACAACAGATATATCATTTTTCCATCATCATTGCCTATTAGACCTTGGCGTCCACATATCATTAAATCGATCGATCCAACATGAAAGATATGAACGACAACAAACTGGATTATGTCTTTCAGATTTTTCTCAAGGGCATTTTGCCCATCATCGTCGACAACAATAATCAAAGAACAATAAGTCAACCGAGGTATTGCAGCAACGAACCGGCACAACCACGGGCTCACCGGAGTCAGAGCACCGCCATTGACTACCGCCTACCGAAATACCTATCTCTGGCGTAATCACTACATAGATTCATAGTACAACAACCACCACCACGCGTCATGGTGACAACAACACTCCCACAACCATCACGAAAAACCCTAAAGACCGGCACCACCACAACGAAGGCATGGCGACTGCCGCATCGTCACCATCTACACCAGATCTATCAAATAGCTGTTGCCACGGTGGTGATAACACAACGACTAGTTAGAGAAACGACCATTCAATTTTGGAAAAAGTAAACTTCAATCTAAAATTTTATTAAACATCTCAATACATATATATTACTTTGGTGGTGATATATTCATTCTATTACCTCTAAACTAACATAATGCATCTTAACACACGACAACAAGAATTTTATTAGTAATACTAGTATGTGTTCCTTTTTCTAGACATCAAAATTACAAAAGCCATAAAAATCCATCACATAATTACCCAACTCTCAACAATAAGTTTTGCTAAATAACAACTACCAAATCTGTGACATTCGGTAATTTTCCATTACCAAACTCCGTTAGTTCCGTTAAGTCTTGCATACACGTGTCGGGAGCACACACTAGTTGTCGTTGAACGTTGGTGACTTAATAATAATTAATAATGATAAACAGATAATTATTTAACTAATAATGTTGGTTATTAGTTGTGCTTATGCGATCTAAACATTATTTGTGAATTTTATCGCGTAACGTGAAAACGTGTATATTTATTTCGTGTGTTTTGTGGCAAATGGAAATTATGCATGATTATTATTTGTGACTAATAATAACTGTGTTTAGTAGTTAAAAATTATTTAAAAACTATTCAAAAAGCCTAATCTTTATAAAATACAAAGTGCAAGGGTTAAAAGGTAATTATGCAAAACTTAATTGATTAAAACACAAAAACCCAACCCTAATAACCCATTCGGCCGCGACATTGCATCCCACCCTCCTCCCTTGCGAAATTCGACCAAGATCAAGCATCAACTCACGGATTTGGATCGATTTCAAGGCATACAACAAGTTAACAACATCAAAGCTTGTTCCTTTCCTCGATTTTAAGGTTAATTTCATGTTTCTTTCATGTATTTTGTTCTAGCCGAGAGTTTTGTGCGATTTGGATGATTTGGAGGCCGAATGTTGGTTGATTGTTTATGTTATTGTGTTAGTTAAGTTGGATACATGTTAGTTAACGTCGATTATGCAAGAAAGTTTGGATTTTGATGGATTGTTCATAGGTTACTAAGAATAGTAACTTTATTTTGCATGAAACAATGATTTGATCATGAATTGGTGTTATGGATGTGTTTATAATGATAATTAGATGCTAGATTGTTGATATGAACATTGGGAAATCGAGAATGCACGTTGTAGTTCTTACCTTGCTAAAAATAGTAACTTTTGATGTTGAATGTTGATGAAACATGACAATTAGATGTTGTTGATCATGTCTAGATATTGTTATGGACTTAATTTGGTATGCAAATGGTAAATTCATGAATGTAGTGTGAGTTTGATGAATTTAGGATGCACTTTCCCAAAAGGGAAACTTTATTTGTGCAAATCCTTGAATTGGATGATTTGAGCATGTTTGGGACATTAGGACCATGCTAGTGTGTTCGTGGATGGTTTCTAAGGTGATTAAATGTGTTGTTTAGGTTATATGAATGTTGATTTGGTTTGTTACCTGTTTTGGCCTGTTTGTGGAAAAATCATGGTATGAGTCATATAGGTAATCTAGGACTTTTGTTGATTGATGGTTGATTAAGAATAAACATTTTGGACGATATGAGCTATGGAAATTGGTATGTTAATGATCATCATACACACGTGCGAATCTGAGGCCCCTACTTAGTAGGATTGGCAGGGTTTAGGGTGTGAAGTCGTGAGTGGCTTCACATGGCATGTGATGCGTGATTTGATCCTTGTATGGTGTATTATTTGTGTTATAGATGTTATGAGCATGATAATAGTTTGAGATTCGCATGACTTGTATGATATCTGACAGTATAATGATCTAATTAGTACATGTGGTTAATGAAGTGTTATATGTAATCAGTTTGTATGTTAATCATGTGTGATAGGCTGTTATGCTTGTTTGAATGGAATTTCATCTATAATGTCACCAACGGGTCAAACGGGTCAACTGGGTCAAATGTGTCTTGTCTTCTAAAACTTTGAGTTCTTTGGTTTGTAAAGCACTTAGGGTTTCAATATGATTCTGTGTACACGTACTTATGTACTCTCGTGTTCTAGGTAACCTTTGAAGGGTTGTCTTTGCACCTATCACCAGTTCTCTTTAGTCATTATCTTTACACACCAGGTGAGTTCATGCCCCTCTATTTTTATAAACCTTCTTCTTGGGGGAGGTAGCATACTTGTACTCAAACGCTATTTTATTATTATAAGCTGTGTATGTTTTAACATAGTGCTTAATACCTTGAAAGTCCTCACACTTTCGGATCGTTAATAATGGTAACTAGCGGGAAATCTTGGGTGGTACTACTGGGTCTGACGAGCCCCACCTGTGCGACTCGAGGTCAAACGGGTGCAATATTGTCCTAGACACAAATATCGTCACGACCTGGTAAGTCGTGACGGGAGGCAACAAACGCAACACAGTCAGCTTTGATCGCGAAATCACTATGGTTATTACTTGTGAATATAGACTAGCTATCTATTTCAATGCACTTCTTATGTTATGCAAATGTTATTGTTTATGATAAACGCAAACTCTTGAATTCACCAACCATTATGTTGACATTTTAGTATGCTATTATCAGATTGTTAACTATGCTTGCTATTAGGAGCACCACACGGGTCCAGCATGCATTCTAAGACCCTATTTTAAAGACATGTTTGTTGGTATCTATTTACGAGTGTTTAAATGTTTGGGTTGACGCATGTTTTGCCAAATATGCATTTTTATATTTTGGGTTTGTCTTATTTACAAAACGCTTCCGCATGGTTTTAAAGTTTGAACTTTGGTTGGTTTTATTTTAAATGTGGCATATAGTGTCGTTCTGAGTAACTATTGACTGTGATCCTGGTTTGTTCACACGTCTCGCGGTAAAACTCCGCACGTGAATTTTGAGGGTGTGACAAAATCAAATGGACAATATTAAACAAAAATGAATTAGCTGAACTAAATTGCGAACTAATGGATTAAACTATAAAATATCAATAAACAACAAAATATAGTAATTTACATATATGAATTAATTGATTATATACAAAAAGGAAAACACAAACCATTTATGCATATTTACAAAAGTATCTAATATATGTTTGCGTTAGCGTTTAAGTTAGTTTTCTCAATAGATATATATTAAAAGGCAAAACGCGAAACATGTATGTGTACTTTACAAGTATTTAATACATGTTTGAGTTAGGTTTATGTCAACATTCTTAATTTATATAAACGACCCTGGAAATTTATATTTTGACCTCCTCAACTTTAGGTACTTTATATGCTATGCATATTTACTTTTCTTACACACTCATAATTTCTTGTTAATTTTTATTTTTCTCTTGCAAATTCTAAAATTTAGTAATTACAAACTTCCAAACACACCGATACAACAAACTTATTTTTATTTATGTTTTTGTGTAAATTTCAATTAAAATGGAAACGTACAAGTCGTCAAAACTTAGTTATTCAAGGTTTATACTTTTTATAGTTTTTTTCCTCCAACTTCTAACATATATATAATCTTATAAAATCTAAATTTGTACATGCTCATTTTTTTATTAATGGGTTAATATTTTCAACTATTTGGTTTTGTGTTTTTTTCCACCATGACGTGGCTATTTTAACAACGTTCCAGCGTTAACTTTTATATCACTTTTCATTTATATATTAAGTTTCAAATATTATCAATGGCATGCCGCAACACATGGGTTTGCAACGACTTCTTTTTTTGATATAAAGTCTAACACATTTCATTTTTCTTACCTTCAACTGATGAGTTCGTAGCGACGTTTAGACGCTACTTTTTCATGATATTTGCTTCCCGTCACAACAGGGGGTGTTAATGCTAGTTCCGTATAACTACAAACTAATTAACGACAAAAATAAAGTGAAATAAAAGAATCAAAACTCGAATAATTGAATAAGTGAACTAACAAGGATTTCTTTGACCGGCTTTACTTAAGTGTTTTAAGGTTATAGGGTCAGGGTGTACTCTAGTATCCATTCACTTCACATAATCATAGATTACATCCTCACCCTATTTCAATCATTAACTCACTCATTAACCCAAAAAATATCTTACATCTTTCACTCGTCTTTTTTTTATTTAATTTAATTAAAATATTGATTGGTTAGTAGAGAGATCCGTCTTAAATGTTGTCAAACCAACATAACTCTTCACAGATACCTATTTAACGTCTAAGACGAGTGGTGTGCCACACCCTTCACATCTCTACGTCAGTTGTCACCATAACCCTATAAAACGCTAGTCTCATGATCGATCACTGATGTACTCGAATGCTAGACTCAACTCTTGGCCGACCAATTTTAACATACTAGATTAGGATTCCAACAAGCTAGAATTTTTTGGAATTCTAAATTAAAAATAAGAAAATGTCAAAAAATAAAAAATAAACAAAATGAATAATAATATAATAATAATAATAATAATAATAATAATAATAATAATAATAATAATAATAATAATAATAATAATAATATAAAACCCACCGACACGTTATCGGGGCCCCATCACGTTCTTCACCAAATTAACAATCCGACCCCCTTTCAGATCAGATCACAACGATCTCATCACATCACACTGCTTTCACACACACACACACACACACACAATACTCTTCACAAATCTCATACACTTTCAATCAAATTATCACACTTTGAGATTCATACTACACATCAAACTGTTGTTATTTACTTACTTTAGCTACCTACAAGCCTAGATCGATCGATCGATCTTCTGTCTAATGGCGGTGGTAGCACGTGCCGGCAGAGGCGGAGGTGGTGGCGGTGGCGGTGGCGGATCGGCGTTCTCCTCCGCCGTACGCAGCTTCTTCTCGTACCGGATCTTCGTTTCAGCTATGTTTACTCTCCTGTTCTTCGCGACTGCATCCGTGCTGTTCTCGTCGCATCCTGCTCGTTTGTCTGATGATTCTGTGAGTCTCCGAGTCTCGTGATTAGTTTGTTACTGATTATGTGTTGATGTGGTTGTAGTTTGTGATTTGATGTGTGATGTGTGATGTGTGATGTGTGATGTGTGATGTGTGATGCGTGATGTGTGATGCGTGATTTGTGATTTGTGATTTGTGATTTAGGTAGGTTTAGGTTTTGGATTTGGAATTGGTGTAGTGTATGATTAGTTTTGGATTTGTGTGATTGAAGCTCGATTGTTTCGGAAAACATGCAGTTTATCAGTTTCTTTATAGTGAAATCGATATCTGGTCAGTTTTTAGGGATGAAATTTAAGTATTGGAGCAACATTACTGCTGTAAAATGATAATGACTAGCTAGTAGCTAGATCCTGTTGTTTGCGTTTGTTTTAAATGAACATAAATGAACACAGACAAACACAAAGGGACACCAATTTAAAGTAAGCATTAATGTGTAAGTTAAAGTCTAAATACAATTAATAGATGATTCAACAAATCATTAAGCAATAGTATCAAATTAAAGTCTAAATGCATTAGATGGTTCAATAAGGTATTAGTAATAACTGATAAATAAATATATGTAAACAAACATACACATACGGGCATAGTAGAACCTTAATGAACGAACATTAACAAACCTACACTTACGTTAGTGAATGAATTGGATTATTTTAATTAAAAGAACACAACATTTTTTTCATGTTTGTTTGTTAGTTAAACGAACTTACTGTCAAACGGTTAATTAAACATTTGGTTTGTTTATAAGCTAATGCTAAGACAAATCATTTGATTTCTTATTAACAGGAAATAGAAACAACTGGGAGAGCATATATGCACAGAACATTTCTTGCTCTAAAATCAGATCCATTGAAGACCAGGCTGGAATTGATACATAAGCAAGCAAGTGATCATATTATGCTTGTGAATGCATATGCTTCTTATGCAAGAAAGCTTAAGCTTGAGATATCAAAGCAGCTTAAGATGTTTGATGAAATGGCACACAACTTTTCAGATTTGAGTGTTAAACCAACCTATCGAACTGCATTGTTCGAGTCAGATGGGCCCGTTGATGAGGAAGTCTTGAGACAGTTTGAAAAAGAGGTTAAGGACAAAATTAAGGTTGCTAGATTAATGATTGCTGAAAATAAGGAATCTTATGACAATCAGCTGAAAATTCAGAAATTGAAAGATACAATATTTGCAGTTAATGAGTTGCTAGTTAAAGCCAAGAAGAACGGGGCGTTTGCTAGCTTAATTGCTGCTAGATCAACCCCTAAAAGTTTGCATTGTCTTGCAATGCGATTAATGGGTGAGCGAATTGCAAATCCTGAGAAATATAGAGATGGGAAACCTAGACCTGAATTTGAGGACCCTTCGTTGTATCATTATGCTATATTTTCTGATAATGTGATTGCGGTTTCTGTTGTGGTGAATTCGGCTGTAAAGAACGCCCAAGAACCATGGAAACATGTTTTTCACATTGTTACAGATAAAATGAATCTTGCTGCAATGAAAGTATGGTTTAAAATGAGGCCAGTGGAAGGTGGTGCTTATGTTGAGGTGAAAGCAATTGAAGAGTTTACTTTCTTGAATTCTTCGTATGTTCCTGTACTCAGACAACTCGAGTCTGCAAACTTACAAAAGGCTTACTTGGACAACAAGGCAGACAACGAGACAAAAGATGAGAAAGACATGAAATCATCTGGGAGCTCAAAACATTTGTCAATGTTGAATCATCTTAAATTCTACTTGCCTGAAATGTATCCCAAGCTACACCGGATATTGTATTTAGATGATGATGTTGTTGTTCAGAAAGATTTGACCGCGTTGTGGAAAGTTGACTTGGACAACAAGGTTAATGGGGCGGTTGAGACATGTTTTGGATCGTTTCATCGGTATGCTCATTATTTGAATTTTTCGAACCCTTTGATTAAGGATAAGTTTAATCCCAAAGCTTGTGCATGGGCTTTTGGCATGAATATTTTTGATCTTGATGCCTGGAGGCGTGAAAGATTAACCGAGCAGTACCATTACTGGCAGGATCTGGTACGTCTTCTTCTTTATGTGCTATGTTGTATCAATTTTATGTCTTTAAAACTATAAACGAAGGGGTATCAATCGTGTTGGGTTGGCGGGTTGAATTGTGCAACCTAACGCACCCCAAACACGACTAGTATATTTATTCGTTTTGAAATCATTAACCCTAACACACACACTTAAAACTATGTAACCCATTTATCTAAATGTGTCGAACGGGTTGGCAGATAGTAATCAAGTTGTAAATGTGTTAATTTGGTTGGTGGGTTGTAATAAATGGGTTAAACAGGTAGGCCAGTCGATCTGATTAACTGAACGGGTTAAACAAGTCAACCTGAACCTGGCACGTTTACCGAACGAGATAGATATAACAACCCGAAACCTGATTATGTTCATGACGTGTTGTGTTTCGGGTAGCGTTAAGCTGCCACCACTCTATTTAAACTTCATGCTTGGCTATCTTGAACAAGTTTGTTTTAAAATTTGTAAATGCTCCCACATGAAATTTTGTGGTGTAAACGAGCCCCTGCTCATCTCGTTTAACCTAAGAGTGTTACTACTGAAGCTCTACTCATGAGAAATTTGCAGTCTAAAGCTTGGCTTGTTAATAATGAAACACATTATTATGTTTACATGTATATATCTAATAGGCTTGTGAGAGCCTAATCGAGCTCATTGCATGAACCTTGAGCTCAAAGCCCGTTTGAGTCAGCATGAATCAAGCTTTTAACTAGTCGAGCTCTAGTTGATCACGCGTAGCTCATCAAGAAACTGATATTTTATAAATCTTGAATCAGAATGAGGATCAGAGTTTGTGGAAACTGGGGACACTACCACCGGGCTTGATGACATTTTATTCGACAACCAAATCATTGGACAAAACATGGCATGTTCTCGGACTAGGATACAACCCGAGCATAAGCATGGATGAGATCAATAAAGCTGCTGTCATACATTTCAACGGGAATATGAAACCGTGGCTCGATATTGCTATGAACCAGTTCAAGCATTTATGGACTAAATACGTCGATAATGAAATGGAGTTCGTGCAAATGTGCAACTTCGGCCTGTAAACAAGTGAGTAACTAGATCCATTTTCAGGCTGTTCTTGCTAGCTGCTGCATGTTCTTCATTTGATATTATGTAACATTATTTTTACACATGTTTTGATAGTTAGAAGTGTTGAAATATTAAGTCAAACGAGCTAACGTGCTCGGGCTCAGCCCGGGCTCAGGCTCTGGTAGCATACATGTTTCAAATGATTCTTTTTATATCTCTTGATAAGTTAAGGTATAACCAGTGCACAACATTCAAGTTCTTTGTCTTGATTTTACATTGGGTTTAAATGGATCGTTGATCAAGCCAGGCATCCGAATTCCTATTCGGTTTGTAAAATCGACTTGATTTTGAAACTCATAGACGCTACAAGATTCAAATTTGCCGAATAATTTTTAAATTCGGATTATATTATAGTTTGGTTAACACAATTTTTGTCAATGTAATTTGTACCTCTTTTTGTGAAATATGAATAAATACATATTGTCCTCAATCCTTAAAGAGCTCAAATCATATATAAGAAAATGGTGTTTTCATTTGGGTACTTCGAAATTTCTTCATGAATGCAATGAATGTAGTTAGTACATTAGTCTCTACCTTTTTTAAACTTAGAGGTGTCAAAATGGGTTTTATAGAATGTTTGAAGCTGACCGAACAACAGTAAGACCTTTTACTGGTTCAGAGATTGCCAAACAGCCCTGTTATGTGTTGTTAGTTTTGACCCTTTATGCTTAAGTAGCCATTTGACTTATTATTATTATTATTATTATTTTCATAAATCATATATCATCTTAAAAACTTTTGTCCAAACTAAGCAGTTTGTAATTAAAAAAAAACTGTTAAACAACAGCGTAGTTATTTTTTCAACCGGAAGAACCATACCGTAAACACCCTAACAATCCGTTGGGATAGTTGGCGAACGCTTACTACTTTTTTTAGATTTATTTGTACATAAAGGTGAGCATCATTTTAATAATGATCTAGCTGTTAATAAAAATGATTTTAGGATGTCTAACGCACTGAACAATCTAAACTCTCAACGTCAACCTTCATCCCATTTTACTCATTGAGCTCATTTGATGCAAAACATAACACAAATCAAATCATATGCAAGTAAATAAGCTAAAATTTAACCATTTGCGTTATTGTAGAGTCTTGATATAATCTTCATGAGAATCCACAGAGAAAATGTATCATCTATATCATGTTTATGGGAAACGTTTACTACAAAACCAATTTTAAGTAGAAAATCTTGAAAAGCCAAGCATTACAAAAACTTGTATTTTTGTTTTAAACATGATGCATGAGATGACCATACGTCTGCCCCTCTATATGTGTATGCCAAGTGCGAAGTACAATGCATTAGACCATCTCTATTTTAACACTATAAGTTCAACAATCATACTAAAAACAATTATAATTAGTTAATGACATGGGGATGAGCTCAAAATGATGCTTTGGCATGTTCAATCCTCTCATAAAGTCTCCATCTCCATATCCATTTCCATGAGCTTCAAAACCCTAAAAGCCCCATCACCATCCTCTCCTCCCTCATCTCGCAACACCACCGCCTCTTCTCTTGCTCTCTTCGTCCCAATTCTCCCTACTTTCGCTCACAACACCATTGACCACATACTCGATCCATTAGCTCCTCAAATTTCACATGTAGGTTTCTTGATAGGAACCGGAACCATCATCCTCCATCTGATCTTGAAATTGGAGGGATCAGGTTTAATGATGCTTGATTTGGATTTTTGGACTCTGATGATCTCCAACCTTCGTGTTTTCGTGACAAGGATGCTCCCTAGACCGAAAGTCGGGTAGTTGACTTGAAGTGCATTCAATGCCAGAGGATTTGTGAGGTGATGAATTTATAGAATTTTGAATGGTGAAAAATGGAAAATGGTGTTGGGAGCCATGGCAGCAGGGCAACACCAAGTCAATGAGCATAAGCCTCTTGTTTTCTTTACTTCCACTGTTAATACTACCCGCCAATTTTTTCTTAACTTCTTTTTGAAAAACCATTTCAATTTTAGTTTAAGCAATTCTTAAAAAAATATAACAAGATACTTTAACTTGTGTTAATAAATTATATTCTTAGTAATTAATTACATGATAATAAATAATGGATTTAGACATAATGTTGGATTGTTGGCCGTTGGTCCCATACCAAACTGATTTGGTCTTAAAATCCATAAACTTTAAAAGTTTACAGAATTTAATAATTATTGATCTGTACGTTTAAATGTAATCTTAATTGCCACTTCTGAAATGATTAAATTATCTTCGATTATCAAATTTTGACTTGCAATGCATCTCAATAACATTTATTAGCATCTTGTAAAATGTAAATATACCAAGTCCAATGATGGACCAAGGTTTTTTTTCTTCGCGTTAGATATATATATTACATATAAAATCTGATATCAGATACTATATAACACATGAAAACTATATATCTATACTAATAATCCTTTACAACTAAGTACATCATTTGTTCTAGTGGTTGGAGCTTTACATGTGAACCAAATGACCCATGTTCTAATCTAGGAAGCTCCCAAGGTTTTTGCCAATGTGGGGCTAGCCCACTTGGTAGAGGTTTTGCCTCTTAGAGAGAAGGTTTTGGGTTCAAACCCAAACAATACTGTAGAGTAAGAGTAGAGTAGATTTGCCGTTAAAAAAAATAAATAAATAATCCTTTACAACTTTTGACGCATGGCATTCTCTGACCCGATTTAAGGCATACGTGGGTCAACTGACCCGGTTTATACGTACCATTCTCTCTCTCTCTCGACTCCATCTCTTCTTCAACGATTCCGATACAAACACAATTTATGGTATGATTTTACTTCATGTTTTGTTAAACTATATCTTCGATTTCTTAAAGTTTTTTAATCCACTGTATCTAGGGTTTGAACTTGCGATAAGCATTCAATGTCGTTTATTTTTTTAGGTTTTGATTTCTCCATTGATTCGGCTATTAAAATCCTGTATTTCTCTTTAAAGATGACTGACTTTTTCATTGAATCCAATGAATGCTTCAATTCCTTTATTCCATCTTATGATGTGAACACCTCTGTTTATTTGTAATCGACCTCATATATCCAATCAATCCGTCTTATTGTTGATATTCGGCTCATAAATTCCTAAATTTCTCTTTAATCCATCTTATGCTTTAAACACCACTGTTTATTTGTAATCAGTATAATAATAGTGTCCTCATTATAGGATTATAATATCATTATAATGTGTCAATGGTTTGTTTAGCTACACTAACTATTAAGTCTACTACTTCAAGATTTCAATAACATCTTTTACGACTTTGTAGTGATTTCTGATTACTATTATTTTGGAATGGGAATCTTTTTAGTGTGGAGATTAAAGTCATAACAGGCCATGGAACAACTATTCTAATGGTATTGGTTAATAGTGTTTTTCATGAAGGAGATGAACTTTTTGTTTGTGGCTTTCAGGAAAATGCTGTGCAGGGACCAATTCATACTACAATCCGCTTAATGTTGACTCTCGCTCCAATGAGAGTAAGTCTTTGATTTATTTGATCATAAATTTCGATTCTGTATTTATTAATAAATCAAGATTGCATAAGTCTGGTACTTAAGTGACAGATGTTGACTGTTTTATTCAAACGGGAAAATAGTAGAATGTCCTGTAGGTATATTTAGTGTTGATAAGTGTGTTTGTTTTTTGGTTCAAGGAGACAACATTCATCACAATATATTACACACTTTTTTCTAAGCTTTAAAGTTTTTACATTTATTTGATATTTAGATATATGTTTAGGCATATTGTAATCCATGTATGTTCTTTCTGTTGGTGTCAGGATAAACTGAAGTGGTGGTTTAGATCGTCCGTGTTAAAATCAGGAAATACAGTAAATACTTTTTGAATAATGGCATGAAGTGTTCTTAAAAATGTGGCTTACCGTCTTTGTTAATTGGCTTGTGAAGAAGGATTGTTTGTTCATTAAAAATCTAAGTCTTGATGACTCGGTCATGATTTTTTAAAATTAAAATACGTTGACAATTCACTGAACGTTAATTTCACACCTAGAACTAGAATAACTCGTTGCACCGATTTTAGTGATGTCTACTATGGTTTTAGTTTTGTAAGCTTTGACTTGCTTACAAGAAATGATTTAAAAACTTGGTAAGTACATCAGTTTTAAGTGCTATGCTATTAATTGGTAATATATTTTAACTAATAAATTAATAATTTTGTTTTCTAATCTCTAATATTTTCTATGTTCCATAGATGCTTTGCATTGATAGTTACTTTCCAATAAGGATACGTCAAACAAGATGGTAAAAATTATAAGAAATGTCTCTTAAACCGAAAGATTTAGAGTAAGCATATATATTTTTCTTTGTTGAATTTTTAATATTTTCAAAATTTATTTACTTGTAATTTTTAAATTTTTTATGACAGGTCAAAGAGAATCAATTTAACTTTATGGGAATCATATGCCCAACAGATATCAAATTATTTTTTGACACACAACCATGAAGCTAATGTAGTCATTGTTCTTTCGTCTGGAATATTCAAGTCTTATGAGGATCTGTATGCTCTCAAATTATTTGCATTTATCCTTACACTTACATAGTTAATTAATATTTCCTTTTAATTTGTAAGACTTGCTGGTGTTTCAAACTCCTAGCATATTACCAACCTCTACATCAATGAGGACATTTCAGATAAAAATTTATTTAAGAAAAAGTTTGAATCATTTGAAATATGTTCAACTACTATGATAATAATATGCTAAAGTTCACATTTTAAATATTACAAATTCATACATAAAACTTATTTTTCTTAACAGCTTGCTTGATTTTAATGGTAATAATGCATCATCATTGAATCGTTCAACCATTCTCTCCATGAAGATGTCCTTAGATGATGACTTTGTTAAAAATACTAAACTCAGACACATTACTTAACTTAATTAAGTTAAAATGTATACCAAATATAAATGATTATATTATTCCTCTACATCTTTTAAGTTAACTAAATTTATTTTAACTTTGACGTGAGTTTGTATTCACAAGATATTCTTAATGATAAAGAAATACAGTTTTCATTCGTTGTATGTATTGTTATAATGATAAATAAAAATCAAAGACAATTGTTATATGTAAGTTTAGTTTGTTTTCAAAAGAATCAGTCTTTACATACGGCCTATTACATGTGGCATTATCAAGAGTTAAAACTAGAGGTGGCCATATGCTATAAATACATGATAAGAATGGAATACAAAACAACAAATCTAATGTACAAAAATTGTTTAGAGATTTATAAAAAATTGTTTAGAGATTTATAAATTGTAATTGTGCTTTCCAGTTTTATATATTTTAATTTGATGTAATAGAAGTCTTTTGTTAAGTAAAGTTATTAAGACACTATAAAATAATATAATTTTCATCTTCAAACCCGTGCAACACACGGGTATAAAACCTAATTATATATAAATCTAATATCAGATAACATATAACACTTGAAAGATAATAACAATGTCATGTGACCTATAATAGCCTAGAAACCTCCAATAAACCAATAGCGATATTCGACTCGAAGAAAATAGATGGAACATAACTTTTTTGTTAAAACTCATGAATCATGATCGACACTTTTTTTTTAGTTGAAAGTTCCAACAACTGATTACAACCTACGACCCCATTAAAAAGTCCACAATACCAATCCTACATCGACTCTAAACCCTTACTAGATAAAACGAAAAAGTAACCTATAATTAACATTGACTTGTTAGATAAATTAAAAATAACTATACTCCAACTAGCTAAGATAAACATGCTAATTTAATAATAACCAAAAAACTCATAATAATACTAATACTCCACCTAAAAATCATCATGTTTAGCGGTTGAAACGGATCCAAAATTCCTTTACTTTGTGGTTGCGAATAAAACTCAACCCATTCCGATTCAAACATCCACACGCGAATTAACAAAGATTAACTCCAACAAACTAAACCCTTGTATGTAGGTCTGATAGTGACACCCACTAAAATTCACTAGATCTACAAAGTAGCAACAACATAAATAGCTGGTACAAAATTTCCAGTCTACATTAACTATAGTGAAAAATTTACATAATGATGCATTTACTTGAACATAATACATGTAACTAATATACAAAAATATAAATACTACATGATCAAGAATGCATTCATACCTGATCCCGCAACTGGGTCAATAATCTCTGCATACTCTCTAGTTTCTGGGCAAGTTGTTGTACACTATGAACATGGAGATTGCTGGAATCCGAAGTGCTTAATTCAGCAAAGATGGTTTCACAACTGGACTGTGAATCCAACAATTCTGCCTCAAGTGAAGATAATGTTGAATCGAGTGAAGAACATTGGTTATCTGGAGGTGAGACCGAAGTTTGACCACGGTCAAAGCTAGGAGGTTTTGTATCGGTGTTCTGCGTTCTTGGAGAAAATCTATCTTCAACATTGTCACTTCCTGACATGAATGAAATATTTAAAACTAGCATAAATGGAAATGGGTTGAAAGTCACACAAAAATGTGTGCAAAATATATACAATCTTCTAGAATAATAAATTGGTATTTTAATAAGGGTTCCAACTTTAAGGACTTTCTTTAAGAATGATTTTAATGTTTTGAAGGGTGGTATTTGATAGTTAAAGGTAGTGGGAGGATGATTGGTGGTTAAAGCACCAATAGTTAAGCATAAAAAAGAAATATAAAAATCAATAATTAAGCATAAAAACAATATAAAAATCAATAGTGAAGCATAAAAACGATATAAAAGACATCCTTAGTAAGTGAGTGATATGACTACGATTGGAGCCATGTCCAACAAATGCTCTTTAAAAGGGATCTGCGTCACCCCTCTCATAGCCAAAAACGGTCCCAAAAACGCCCCCTATCCTCCCTCTTTCCTACCCTTCTCACAAAGGTTGTTTGTGGGCATAAACATCTCTTATCCTTCTCTCCTCCACATCAGCAGGATCTCTCACTCTCTCCTCACGTGAGCTAGAAAAATCCACCAAACGAGCATTTGGAGATGCTCTTTATTGCAATATAGTATATCTAATCATATTTAGAACTTCTTTTTGAAACAGTTGTTCTTTTAAAACTATTGTAAAACCCTTTTACATTTAAAATTCTGTACTTGGGATTTATGATCCTGCCTATTTGAATATAATTTACCATATTTTTTCTTCTTCTTCTCAACTTTCATTAGAGATAAATTTATATTTTCTCTAATAACTTCTAATATTTAATATAATGATGGAAGGACTAGTGTCTTTAATAACTATAAATTATCGATTATCATATCTTTATATAAAATTCAGATTCTTCTTTCTCTTCCACAAAAAGAGGTAGATTTGATTCAAGTTGATTCAACATATCATGTTACAATATGATTTTTACCTTAGAGAAAATGTCTGGAAAATCTGCATTTTAGTTGAATTCGCTCTTAAGTCCTTGGACTTGTATTTGCATGATAAAGTTCCTTTAACTTACTAATGCTAACTGAAAAGGTCCTTGGATTTTTTTCTAATAAATATGCCCTTCCTTTTTTGCATGATTAAGTCCCAAGTCTCAACACCAAAAAAAAAAAATATATATGACACGTATCCAACGTTAATGGGTTGGTTTCAGCATATCCAGGTCCTTCCCAGTTAGCCGACCCAGTGGTCAACAGGTATAGGTAGATAGCGAGTGAGTGGGACGATTACTTAACTTCTATCTTTTGTAGTAAAATAGAGATTTAGGTTTCATCTTGTTCTTGTATGAGTATTTTGATGGTCTTGTTTGTTGTTTTAGGAGAGTTGCCCCGCTCATTGTTCTTGTTTACAGAAATCAAATCAGCCGTATCTATCAAAATATGAATTGGTCATTTTTCATATGATTATGTCACAAACTTTATAAAAGGTCAATTTTACTATTTTGTATAGGTTCAAGGATTTAATCATGCAAACATAAATTCCACGGGCTTATATACGAATTCTATGATAGTACATATGCTTTTATGACGTGTTCCCTTTAACCTATTATATTGTTTCTTAACCTACTCATGTACACACATGTACTGAATAATTTATTGCGTAGCATGTCACAATTATTTTTATATATGATAAACAAAAAGAAATTACCACGGTGGCTTAGTTGACTCACTGCTACCTGACCAACTGACCCATCATGCTTAAGCAATTGCAGGATCCCAGAAGCCATTCGCCCCAATGAATTGATTTCCAACTTGCATAATTGAGTAACATGTTGAATCTCATCCTTACATACATCTATCTCAATCTGCAGAATAGCAAACATCAAATATTAAATGGTTATGATTCTAATTACTCCATATCAAACAATCACTTTTATAAAACACACACCAAAATACTAGGGCCCAAACTTCGTGTCAAGCAATGAAAACACAACACATAGCTGGCGCGAAAACTGGTTAAAATCATAAATGGTTACAACAACTAACCCCTTAATAACAGGTCGGTTCGTGTTGAGCTAATCAACCCATTGAAATTATTAGTTAAACTTAAACCTGTTTAACTCATTCACAACCTGTTGGCCTTGGCCCATCGTTATGAAATCCATTCAATGTGCCAACACATTTAGATAACTGGGTTACTCGAACTGTGTCACATATCAGGGTTAGATTTCAACTTTTAGACAAAGTAAGTAATCAGGTCAAATGAAGGATTGGGTTATATTAATCAACCAACCCCAAGCCAACAAGAATTGCCACTCCTACCAAATACCCCTTAACATCATAGAAGCAAGTAGAATGTATTCACCGGTTGTTTTGAAGAAATTTTCAAATGTTCCAGTGCCCAACTAATTGTATCACTGACATCATTATCCTGGGAAGTTACTATGTCAAAATCAAGATCTATCCCATCATGTGGCTCTATTTGTGTAAATGTATTGTCCTTTTGCTGAGGTTTCGCGGTCTTCCAACTGTCCACACGAACCTAAAAGGGTACAAAAGTTAAAAAGTTTATCAACCGGAAAACAAAAGTAGGAACTCTTCACAAATTCAAATACTAAATACATACCCTGACTACTTCAACAGGATACTTAAGCGCTGCAGTCGATGTGTCATTTTTGCTTCCATTTGCTTGAACTTTGATACTCTCAAAACATGTGTGCCAAGATCTTTCTTCTCTGTAAGAATCCTCAAGATCATCGACTATACACCTTTCTGACATTGCCTCCATGCTTTCCAAGGCAAAAAGCCAATCCTTCAATTCTAGTGATATATTCACATCCTCCAGTGCATCCAAGTTCGAGTAACTACTGTGCTTGTCACCCACTATATTTTCATCTAAATAAGAAATGGGTGTTATTTAATCTAAATAACTAAGCAACTGAAAAATTTTAATAACTAAGCAACTGAAAAATTAAGTACTTGGCATGATAGGACGGTAGGGTATGGTTGGGTTGACCCATTAAAAATTGTCCATTTTTTTATGAAAAAAGGGATAGTGTATCTGGAGGTCACCTATTTATGGAAACTACTTTATAGGCCACCAAAGTAAATATTCAACTTAATGTAATACTAAATCTGTCTTAAAAACACACTCGAATATTCTAAAGTGACAAAGTACGCAAGTTTTATTACATCTAATCATTGCCTGCTGATATATCTATACAATGGTATTTTGACATTTCAAAATTCTAAAGGGCATTTGCATTCTTAATCAGGCTTTTGACTGAGGTGGGTATTAATTAAACGGATGCATATTTTTGTGGCCTATAGAGTAGCTTCACTTATGGGTGGTCTAAACGAAAAACAATAAATACATCGACGGCCTCCACATACCATTTAAAAATTATTGTATTAATTATGATTGAAAGAACAACGTTATTACTATAATAATAACAACATAGATCTTTGAGTAAAGACAATAGGAGGATTTGTGCCTTAAATATAGACTTTGGATGACTTTCAACCAATTCAATGTATTCCCCTTTTAGATAACGTTTAAGATAAAACACAACCCGAATTGACCCCTATTGAAAGTCCATGGATTGAAATTGCCACCTGCAGTGAAAATCATAGCATAGTGGATAAATAGCTTACTTTTACTCTCCCTCACCTCATTGACAGATGGAGGTGATGATTTGAATAGTTTTGATAAAGGTCCTGCAGTTAAACGCTCTAAACCTTTAGAGAGTCCCACCCCTGGCCTGCCATCTGGCCCTAAAATCCCAACACGGTGAAGTAAAGCTTCATTGTAATTCATTCCACCAGCAAGGCGTAGACCCGCAATACAAGCAGACACACGTAAACTATGATACTTACTATCCTGTGCATCGTATGGGATTACATGCACTATGCTTAAATTCAAAAATGGAATCAAGACCGTATTGTTTTTTGATCTAACATCTTTCCTGTTTTTCACCCAAAATACAGCCCTCATTTCAGAGCCAGGTGACACAACACCATTTGCTGCACAGGAAACTTGTACTCTGTCCCAGCGTAAAGTTGATGAAATTGCCATTGCAGCACCCAAGGTTCTATGGGTAAGTTGCAGTAATAAGTCATCTCCAATAAACTGAACTAGGGGTGTTCCCTGAGTATTAGAAGAAGCTTCTAGAAACTTTAGTTCCATGTATTTAAATGCTAAGCTGATTGCAGTATCAGCAGGACTCTTTTGGCTAAAACTATTATAATCAGAAGATTCTTTTTTAACTGTCTCACTCCATTTATTTTTTCCAGCCATCGCCATTTTACCACTAACATTGTCGATATATGAATAAAAATCTAACACGTAAAATAACTGCTCAATCGAAGTGTTGGAAACAAATTGTTCACAGGCAACTCCTGCTCTGACGATTCCACCAGGTGGCGGAATGTTTCTTAATGGGCTTCCGTCTGATGTCACCATTGCCACCTGTACACAAAAACCTTTCATCTCAACACACCTCCATAGTTCTGAAGAGTTTGACTGTGAATTATAATCTCCAATTGGATCGTTACATGTATCCAGAGACAAATCAATGAGAGAAGCGTCAGCTGTCCATCTTCTCTGGCTGGAATCAATCGGTTGGCCTTCCCACAGACAGAAACATGCAGCATCCATGTCAAGATTAAGCAGCCCGAGCTTCATAGAAGGTGACTCAGAAAAGTATAAATTTTCAATATGAAGCCTTGCCCCTTTAAACAGGCTGTGTTTAGAGTTATCATAATATGTGGAATGATCAGGCTTCCTAGCCTCAAGTGGAACAGTAATGTTTAACTCTTTGATATTGAAAAGAAGGGAGCTGATGGATGGATCTGGGGATATATCATCAGGATTAACCACAATTACATCAGCTAAAAGGGATAATATTCTTAGACATGACTCTTCTTGAAGATGAATCTGGCATGAATGGCAGCATATCACACAACCAAAATTGTGAAATGTTTGATTGTTTATATAAGCGCAAATTGCATGAAAAGGTGACCAGCTATTTTCACCCCCACAAAAAAAAGGGTAAATGTCAATGAAGAACATATACTTTAGGTGGTGATCCATTTTGGTAATTATAGCTTTTTTCTATTCACTTTAGACTACTTTGAATTCAACTTTCTTTTCAATCCATATTGGTAATTATACCTTTATGACATTTTACTTAGAAATAAAAAACATAAAAGTTTCAAAAATCTTCAAAGTTAACCGATTTCCAAGCATAGCACCAAATTTCCAAGCATAGCATTAAGTCAAAAATCAATGTGGTCCAAGTTAAGTTGCTTGGTCAAATTACCTTAAAAACTGTTACACTTCAATGGTTCTTATGGCCTAAAAGAAGAAGGTTACTTGAAATAGAAATCTGAAAAAAGTTGGTTGCTTTTTTATGCAATGAACCTTTTAATAATGATATTACTGTTGTACCGTTAGAGGCTTGCAATCGATCATAGTTTGTGATGAAAATGAAGGCGGGGAAAGAGAGGGCATAAATAGCAGAGAATGAATGGATAAGAGTGAAGAAGGCTTGTTTTGTCTACATTGCTGATCATCTAGAGGATATATTGGAGGACAAAAATTTTTGCCTGGTAAAAGAATGAAAATGGGTTATTGTCTTGTTTGCACATTAATGTTGAAACACGATATGAAAAAAGCAATCAACTCATACCAAAGTCTGGAATTGGTAAAATCTCCTCTGAAGCATTTTGCATTGACGGTTGCACTAATGGGCATGGAGGACGAGAGAAAGTATCCCTGGTTTTAATCATCATATATTTAGTGTATGTTTCATAGCTTGACAGTGATAAAAATTAACTATGATCGCTAAGCTCTAATACTTATTTGACATGACTACAAGTTCTGGTTCCTACATTCTGCAAGTCACTCTATATTATTCTGCCTACAAAAGAGTGATGTTTAATGGTTGCATTAGATATCTATAGCTGACTAAAAAATCAGATCTACAGAAAACTGTAATATCTAAAAAGATTCTATATGTTTGGAATCACATGCCACTAATGCCAGTCATAATTACTATCAAACTCCTTAGGTGGAAAGATATGCGTCCATAAAAGGTGTGCATGCTACTATCAAATATGATATGTAAAGGTCTTATATTAACACAGGTATACCTTAAAATTAGTCCACCAACCATGAACTGAGTTAAGAATTTGGCAACTTCTCCATCAGAGACACTTGCCTGCAACACCAAAGACAACCTAATTTGAATAAACACAAAACAATTATAATGTGCGGAATGGCGATTAGGCAGAAATATAAACATGTAGCACTTTAATACTCTTGTTTTTAAGTGTTGTCGAAAGCTACCCGAGAAAAGAAAAGTGACTGCATCAGAAATTCTAGTTGGAACCCTGGAAGTAAAATCAAAAAGTCTTCAGTAAGTACCATTAATTTATTGTGTAAATAATATATGATTGAAGGCATTAGCATACCCATATATAAAAATATAATTATATACAATAGTAAAGAAATAGACAAATGCCATTCATAAGAAATCACAAACCAGCATCTTTGATGCCAAGAAATATGTGATCTACCATAAAGGAGACTAGTGTACGTCCTGCAGCTTCTACTAATTGCTGGAGAAAAAAAATGTTTTAGACAACCTAATTAAGCACTCAATGAATATTGCAAACTAAAAAATATTATAAAAGATAAGATTTAACCTCTTGAGAATTTGAATTCACATCTTCTCTGTTAATACAAACATATAATCCCATGAAGAAGCGAAGAAGAGCTCGAAGTCCTGTTCATATTATTACATTGTTTGCAAAGCCAGACCAAAAACATATTATCAGATGACAAGGTGGCAAAAAGGGTGGGCGGGTAATGGATAAAAATATGTACGGCGGGTACAGGTTGGGTCACTGGGTTTGCCTCATAACATTGTACACAAAAAAATAATAATATTTTATGAACACTTAAAGTGTCAAATATGATTACAAATATTGTATTATTTTGGGTAACAATTTAATTACTAAACTGGATCTATTTGATCCGTTTAACACATTTCCTTAGCTTCCCATACCCATGAAATATATTTTTTTCAATCTTAAAGCATTCACACTAGCTTCCCCATCCCTATCCCCATACTTGCACTAAAAACACTACTATTTTACTCTCTCTTTCAATTAAATAATACTTTTTATATCTTTATTATTACATTTTCTCTCACCTCCACTCACAACCACTTTTAAAAATATTAAAAAATTTATGGGGGTTGTACCATGTGTCCCCAAATATGAGGAATCATGATACAATCTCCATAAATTTTATTTCTCCTTCACTCACCACCACTTACAACCATCCCCATAATATATGGCACACACTCACATCAAAATGGGGCACCTACTGTGAATGCTCTTATATCCAGTCTTATACCTGAACACCTATCCCAATACCCGTCCCGGATATTTCGGGTTGGTATTCCCACCTCTAATTTTGACAATAATGCATGAATTGGTCATCTTCTACTAACCTGGTTCACTTAATGCTGGGCAGATGGCTTCTGAAATATGAACCTGAACTTCCAGACCTAGCGGCCAATTAAGATCTGTCCTTTGTATTGTAATCTGATTATAAAAACACAGGAAGTTGTGTACAACTAAGGTAATGTTTTTCGTATAATGCTCATGATAGTAAATTTCCAGGAAATCAAGTCTTAAAGAGGGTTAACATTGTGTTACATAAGCCTCTCCAGATATTCCATCAATAAATCGTTCACCACCAAAGAATACTCGTTTTGCACCATCATCATCTTGCTGGTTAGAAGCCCCGTCCGACTGATCTGATAGCATGTCAGGATGAGGCAGGAGATCGATACATAAATACTCCCATTCAAGTTTCTGGTGATTCGAAAAGTAAAAATGAAATGTACTTTAAAATCATACAAATGCATGCTTTTGTGGAAACAGATGCCATCACAGATAACATAGAAACAATATAGAACCGGAAATGACAACCAACAAATTGGTTGGTTTCCATTTTCCTATAGAAGTATAGAACCAAACATGCAAACTATTAATTATAATTTCAGGAAACATATTCACAGGTGAATTACTCTGAACACATAAATGAAGTTTTTGCCACTTGAGAATTCCCTTGCTGCCTTTAGGTTTACAACCTGTCACACGTACTTGCTAATTGGTCATTTGTTTTACAAGAAACATTTTCTGACATCAAGATATGCCTAATAAATTAAACATGGATTTAGGAGATGACCTGCCAGTTCTCATTTGTGGTATACAGCAATAGATTGCGGATAGTAATAGAAGCCATTGGCGATGCCCTGCATAGCAAGGACACATAAAAAAAGAGAAATAACATTGTGTATGTAACAGAAACACATCGTAAACTCACCAAGTTCCGTCTCGAAGATGTCTGCCACCACCATGAGTTTCAAGTAATAGATTGACAGTCTCTATTTGTAATGTCATTCCATCAGCTATCTAATAAAAGATAAAGTCAGTTATCTAGTATCAAGAATCAAGTTCAAAAACCTGTAATTACTGTAATTCAACTACAAAACTGGTGGTGATTGTGACAATCATACAGAAACTAACCTTCTCAGCAAATCCATAGCCACTGCCTTTTGAGGAACTAGAAGGTGCTTGTGCACTAAACATATTACAGTGATTTGTATCAGTACTATGAAATCATTAATCACTCTAAACATAAAATCAAACTACTAATCACCTGCTTGAACTCCTACATAAATTCAAATCATCATTCTCCTCCAACACCAAATCGAGCTTATCAATTTGCACAACAATCGGCATGAGTTGCACATTACTCAAATAAGGAAGCTTCAAATACACAACCATCAGATCACGTTAAAAACCTAAAATGCAATAACGCATGTACATAACAAACACACAAACAATCATATCACAAGTCACTGACACCAGTGGAGACATAACTCACCACAATCTCCAGCTTTCCAGATTTCGCCATGCTAACGGTCAAAGCTGGCGGCAATCCAAGGCTCGCGTGCAACGCATCACCGCTTATATCTATCAAAAACGAAATCACAAAATCACGAAATCAAATCGCATCGACTTCTTCAAATTCAACACAATTTGCATCGTAAACTCAACGTAAACAGTGAATGAAGATTTGAAAACCTAAATTGGAGAGCTGAACAGTGCGTCCTTGAAGCTTGAACTGATCTCTGGAGAACGATTTGAACCAGTATTTGAGAGTATACTCCAGCGCCCTAGCCATTATCGATTCCATACGTGATACGTCCTCCACCGACTCTAAACCTTCAAATAAACAAACAAACTCCGCTGAATGTCGTCGGAAATTCAACCGGATCAAAGGCGGTGATCGGAGGAATGACGGTGGTGCGGTGGTGAGGATAAGGGGAGTGAGGCGGTTGCAGATGATGAATGATGAATAATCGGTGTGTTGTTGTTATTGGATCTCGGGGCCGTTGTCAGGTGATGATTTGTTCTTCAGTTGGTTATCATGGGAACTTTACGTATTTTACTCTGTTTTGGACCGGAAGAAATGGGTGTCGGGTCGGGTCGGGTAAATCGTGAAACTTTTATATGGGTTATAAAATGTTTTAGGTTGTAGACTAATTGTAGTATTTTTTTCACTTGCTTTTCAGACCAAAGTTTTTCTTTATGTGATCATCTGAGTTGCTAATACTTCTTATTCGTGCCCAACAATGTTGATGATGTTTATGAGCGATCACGGTTCATTCTTCGTCTTTATCTCTATAACTTACTAAAATTTGTAATATTTTCTAGATTTACTTTTTATTTGTTAAAGTCTTTTACATCTCATTCTCTATGTCTACCTCTGACTTATGTTTTCATCATCACAACCGCGACCTAACGGTTTTAATTGGAGTCAACGTAATCATCAAACTGATACCCGGTTGCGACTGCACACCGAAATGACTATCAAGCCAAGGCGATCGGCACTAGTTTTCATATAAAATCACAGCCGAACCAAAACCAACGGTCTCAGATGAAGACTTGTCTATCATTATAGACATCAGCAAACAACGGTCTCACAACATGATCAGATCACCAACATACAATGGTTTAGAGTACATGTATAGCAACATATTAGAAGAACTAAAGCTCAACATCATCGATAGATAATAGAGTCTTAGATAAGCGTATGGTTAGCATCATCGACATCAACGAATACCAAAAAACACCTAGCGTCATCGACATCAACAAAGAACAAAAAATCATTGATATAAACTATCCAAAACAACGAGATCAATTCGAAGGGATAGAGACAGCCGACGGCAACACCATCACCATCGCCGTCCTGAACTGACACTGGGAGGCCAAGAGCCGTGACACCTTCGAGGGTGTAAATGGCGGATGACGACAGGACCACGACCCTCCAATGGTGACATTGACAATACTAATGGCCACTTCGCAAGTCAAAACAACAGTCAGGCGGGTGGCACCGCCAGAGTTAGGTCGTCGGTTTCATAACCACACCACTCTCTTTCTCTAAAAATGAAGTTCCAAAGAAGAGCCCCATCTAAAAAGCCGAAAGACTACAATTCATTGTCGTACATCACGTATAAGAAGCATAAGCCACTCTTCATTTCATTGGTTTTTTAATACTATGTAATGTAAATAGTTAATTTTTAAAAAAATATTCAGGTTTTTTATTTAATTTTATCGTCATTCTTTGAATTATGTTATCATTTTATTACTTTATTTGATTCAAATTACATTTATTGTTTTTATCTTTTATAACCTTTTTTGAAATATCTGTATGAGGTTTTCAAGACAATCGCTCTTTTGTGTGAAATTTTATAGAAAAATTCGTTGTACTGTAGAAAATGAAAAAAATTAGGTTATTGTCACAATGTAGTTTAGGTTATCGTTTTCCACTAATGATATAGTAATATCTCCCTTAAGCACACACATAACCAAACATAAAATCCTTTTTTTCTAAGAGTTTAATAGATTGTTGACTTTTATTTTTTTTCTTAGACTTTCTTTCATAGCAATGTTAAAATGTATGGGTGTTTAAATTCGGGTATGTGGATTTCACTATCCGAATCCGAAATTTCGGATATCCGAAATTTTGAATTCGGATTCGGATATTCGTTCCGATATCCGAATTCCCAAAAAAAATTGTATTATTGAATAAATTTTATTAAAAAATTGTACTTTTAATGAATTTTTTTGGTTATCCGAAGTTTGTATCAAAATATCCGAGATATCTAAAATATCAGAAATTTCTAATTAATATTTATTTTTAAATTTTTATAAAATATTTAAGATATCCGAATATTCTCAAAATCACTATCCGAATCTAAAATTCGGATATCCAAACTTTAGATATTTGAATATTTCAGATTTAGAAATTTTTAACACCCCTATTAAAAGGAGGATCAAAGGACATGAGTGAGTTTTATAACCACGTAAGCTATTCTTTTAATTAATAACTTGTGTACCATACTTCATCCTACTTAGGAGTAACATACATAATCAATCCTCTATAATAATTGGCCTTAGGTAGTTAGGTCTTCATCCTACCATGTATTACTCATATTCACAAATGAATACCTACGGACACGACACAATGTTAAACGCGTCTGGGTTATAATCGACGCCTTTGACACAAATATATAAAATTCTTGTCCGATTTCACCTATTTAACCAGGTGACCAACCAATTCTAAATTCTTCTACCCGTCAACTTGCCGACCCATAACGATTAGCATTCATTACCTCTAGAAACTTTACATACTTGATCTCTCAATTCTTTTACCAAACACTATAATATATAATTTATATTTTCGAAATTCAAATAAAATAAAAGAAATCAAAGATTTTAGTGTTCATTTTAAGAGGAAAGGTAAATATTTTTTTAAAATCGGTCCATGTTAAGACGAAAGTTAGAAGAGAAAATTAAAAAAAAATTCATTTTTCATTTTTTTTTCACTTACTTAAACCTAAAAAAACTCAAAATCTAAATATTTTTCTATTTATTTCTACTTACCTTTTCACTTTTCTTTTCTAAAAAGACTCAAGAGCACAAACCAGAGCGAAAAGTCGTATATGAAATGAGACAAATCATTGGCATTTGGCGCAGTGGTTTCCTGGTGGTTCCCCTTAAAAGAGGTTGCCGATTCGAGCCTCACTCGAGTCAAATTTGATCCAGGTGACTTTTTTAGTTGTGAGTTTTTATAGAAGATTGGGGATGCGGTCACGACTGAAAGATATACATATAAGTTCGATTAATGTAACACTCAGGGTGTAACGAACCGAACGTTCGTGAACCGTTGGGCAGGAAGTTCGTTTATGTTCGTTCATTTAATAAATGAACGAACACGAACAAGAAAATCTTGTTCGTTTAGTTAAACGAACGAACATGAACAGAGTCCGCGTTCGTTCATTTATGTTTATGAGCGTTCGATAACGTGTTCGTTAATGTTTGTTTGTGTTCGTTCATTTAAAAGTTATTTTTGAAATAATTATATTATGTACTTATTTATATTTTGATGGATATTACATAATGTTTGAAATTTCAATTATAAAATTAACATATGATGAATTTATTTGTTTTAAAAAATTCTTGTTTGTGTTTATTAATGTTCACTAATATTTATGTGTGTTCGCTTGCCTTCATTTATGTTCGTAAACAATTCATGAACAGATTCATTTTCTTAATGAACGAACAAGAAATCTTGTTCAATAAGCGTTCGTGAACAGTTCATAAACAAATTATTTTTTTAATGAACGAACACGAACAAAACTTCGTTAGTATTCGTTCGATTCGTTTACATCTTTAGTACTAGCATTTATCTTTCGAATCAGACTAATAACGAAAAGCAAGGGTTGAAAATGCAAAACCCATGCGACGGAAAATAAACGTGAAGCGATTTACCGTTTACGACGACATCGAGAAAACAACTATAGCAAACACAGGATTACGTGTGGGGATGATCTTTTCTTTCTTTCAATAAATTCCTTCGATTCAATTCGTTATCTTCTTCACAAACTTCACTCAATCTCTTCATCTTCATCTTCATCTTCATGGTATAATTATCCAGTTTCAAACCTAGATTTAGATGTATATACATGTACACCTCTTTCAATTTCATCTTCATCTTACCTAAAAAAACCCTAACAATTTCAATTTGATTACGTAATCTGTTTGTTTTTAGTTTGTGTTAGTTTATCAGATTCTTTGCGTTGTAAATACATCAATCAGGACGAATCCTTCGTTGTTTTTTGCTGAGGGATTCGGATTTGTTTGTTTATGTGGTGATCGTTTTGAAATTTGAAGTGTTGATAGTTGATAGTGCCAATCGGAGTTTATTTATTTGTTTGCGGTGTGTGGAGATGTTGTGAGTTTAGGAAACATGTGTTTTTGTGTGTTTGTGTGAGGGAGCAAAGTTGCGGTTATGATCGATGCTGGAAGGGGAAGAACTGAGGGTTTTGGTGTTGAATTGGATAGGTTTTGGAAGGAATTGTTGTGTTGTTTTGAGGTTTGGTGATGAGGAAGATTGATCAGAAGCAAAGATACGTTGGTGGTGGTAAGATTGGGGGTAATAATGGGTTTATTCCGAGTTCTTTTCGTTCGCTTTCGAGCTACTTGAGAATTGTGTCATCTGGTGCATCCACTGTTGCGTCTACTGTTCGATCTGCAGCTTCGGCGGCGTCTACGATTGTGGACCGTGATACTGATGCAGTTCCTGATCAGGTGAGCTCGACCTTTCATAAGTAAAATATTGGCCTGAAAACTGCTTTCTTTTACCTAACGTTCGAGTACACATTTGAAACAGTGTTTATGTTAATGCATAATCTAGTTGAAGTTTAAATACATATCTGTGTTTAGTATCACAAAAATGAGAAATGGGAGCTAATTATGTCTTAGAATATGTTTGTTGGGGTGTTTCATTCTATGCAAAGAGCGAGTATACGATATTCTTATGTTGATTGTGATCTGTGATCTGTTATGTGACAATTCTGAGTCCAAACGTGAAGTTACTTTATCTTTTATAAATAAGGTGGCATGTGACTTCCATTACTATTTAAGTACTGTGATGATTTAGGCTTGTATGTAGTGGGTCAGTTGTTGGTGGTTTATCTTGGCATGGGGTTAATTACACCAAAATGTGACTTAAGTTTACCTTTTTGTCTCCGTATTTAAGGAAAAATGTTATTCTTCTATTGTCATTTGTCCATGCCATACTTTTAGTTTTTACCATGCAACATCTGATAGCAGGGAAAATAATGATGTGGCACTCTGGCACCAGTTTTTGTTGACATGGCAGCATGCCATATTACTATTTTATTTGCTATAGAAGGTTACCTGGATAGATTGCGAACAAATGTAAGTTTGTTTCACAAAAATGAAAAAAAAAGAAAGTTTTTTCTTGCATACAAAGTTATGAAAGTTACTCTTTGGTGTAATAAACCTTGGCATATAATCATGACTAGTTGACTACTGGTTTTCAACTCTGTAATTTTAACAATTTTTACCATTTTCCCTTGATTTGTTCTTGGGAACATATTATGTGGATGCCACTTTTTTGCATAACACCCTTATTACCTTACAATATGACAAGAAGAGATACAACTTGTATGGTTGTGCAGTATACGAATTGCTGTATATCTTTTCTGTGCACATGTAATAGACAGCTTTATTGGTTTTTTCTACCTGGGAATGAACCCTGAATTTTGTATGTTTTCCAACAAAAGGTGCTATGGGCCGGGTTTGACAAGCTGGAATGTGAGGGTGGTATCTCACGCCAATTGCTATTACTCGGGTATCAGTACGGTTTCCAAGTGTGGGATGTTGAAGATGCAAACAATGTGCGTAACATAGTCTCTAGATATGATGGTGCTGTTTCCTTTATGCAAATACTGCCAAACCCAACTGTATCAAACCATTCCCGAGTTGAATATCCAAACGATCGCCCTCTGTTGGTAATATGTGCAGACGGGTCGTTTTCGGCAGGTTTAAATGCTCAGGGTGGGCCCGCCATTTCTAGCAACGGTAATATTAAAAATAATTATGATCAGATAAATGGTGGGTATGTGCCTACTGTTGTGTGGTTCTATTCATTAAAATCTCAATCTTATATAAAAGAATTGAAGTTCAGATCCGCTGTTTACTCTGTACGATGCAGTTCGCGCCTTGTTGCTGTTTTACAAGCAGCACAGGTTTGTTAGCTTCTCCCTTAAGTAGTGCTTGTTTTTTCATGCCTTGAAGGAATGGAATGACTTTAATTTCTCAATAAACTTTATTTTAATTAGCACTTTTTTGTTCTAATCTTATTTGAGGTTTGTGTATACATTTTTTATTATGTTTAAATATTACTTTTGTAATTTTAAAATTCTGTGATCTTTTAGATTACTTACTAGCTAGAAGTAATGTATAATAATTTTATTCATGAAAATAAGATACGGTCTAGTTTTTTATAAACAGACCAAGTGTAATAATAAACAAAATGAGATGATGACAAAAAATTATTAAAAAATGTTTTTTTAACATGCTAGAGTGACTCTACTGTCTCTCATGCTAAAACCATGATAATGGAAGTCGATGGATCATTCCATTCCATTACATCTGCAATTTTTGTGCGGTACACTAAAATACTAAGTCATATGTATATGGATAACCACTTACAGGTACATTGTTTTGATGTCGCAACATTAGAAAGGGAGTACACAATTCTCACAAACCCTATAGTAACAAGCTCTTTACAGTTTGAGAATATAGGCTTGGGCCCACTTGCTGTGGGTCCCAGATGGATTGCTTACAGTGGTAGTATCGTGGCAGTGCCAAATACACATGTCAGCCCACAGCAACTTACCCGCTCCAAAACTTTTACTTCACCTGGTTCAAATGGGAGTATTGTTGCACACTATGCAAAACAATCAAGCAAACAGCTTGCTGTAGGAATTGTTACACTTGGGGATATTGGTTACAAGACGCTTTCTAGGTATTACTCTGAGTTAATACCAGATGACAACATTTCTCAGCAATTAAGTGATTCTGGACGGAAAGATCGTGGAAACACTAATGGCCATATACCAGATACGGAGAATGTTGGAATGGTATATGTTAAATGATGGAAATTACCTTTTTTAACCTTTTGTATTATTTGGCATTCAATGAGTTATGATTGATAAGTTTTTTGATTTGATAGAATTTATAATCGGATACATGTCATAAATTGGCAATATATTTTTGGAGTTTGTCCATTTTGGTAATTAGAACTTCTTTCGATCCGTTTTGGTAAGTATAAGTTTTTTGAGCGGCCTACTTGGGTAATTAAATTTTTTTTTCAGTTCTTATGTCGTAATTAAATAATAATTTTTTTTGGTTATCTCCAAATTAGTTATGTTTTCTTTTTACAATTTTAAGCTCTAATTACCAAAGTGGGTCTTTCTAAAGAACTTGTAATTGCCAAAACCGCACAAAGTAATAATTACCAGAAAGGACCACCACCAAAAGTATATTGATATCTGATGACTTTTGCTCTTTATAACCTTAACTAAGCAATGGAATGTGGAACATATAATAAAATTAAATGATAATGTATTCAAACACCAACATCAATTGAAATTCAAATAGCAGTTTTGGATGGATTCTAATATTCTGCTTGCACTTCACTGATACAATGCAAATATTTGATGATGACTATTGAATAAAACTTTGCTTTTGAACAGGTGATTGTTAGAGATGTTGTGAGCAAATCAGTAATTGCTCAGTTTAAGGCACATGATAGTGCAATTGCATCCTTATGTTTTGATCCCAGTGGTACGTTATTGGTGACAGCTTCTGTTTATGGTCATAATTTTAATGTTTTTCGTATAATACCGAGACTCGCCGCAAATGGTGCATCTTACATACATCTTTACAAGCTTCAACGTGGTTTTACAAATGCGGTATGATACTTGATTTGTTAATTTATTTTGGTTATTCTGATATTTAATACTTGTATTTTATTCAAAAAAACTCAGGTTATACAGGACATAAGTTTTAGTGTGGACAGCCGTTGGATTACCATAAGTTCTTCAAGAGGCACCAGCCATCTATTTGCTATTTCTCCATCAGGAGCCTCGGTTAATATACAATCTGTTGAAGAATTTTCAACTACTCGGAATCAGGGATACAATTATAATGCCGCCAATAGGCTGCCAGTTACACTCTCTGCTGTCAGTAGAATAAGGAGTGGAAATAGTGGGTGGAGAAATGTGGTGACTGGGGCAGCAGCAGTGGTGGCATCCAGTAGGATAAATTCAAATTCTGGGGTTATTGCATGTACATTTCATAAATGCAAGGGTAACAATCTGGCTGTGGTTTCGGGTCCCACAATGTTAAAGTATCATATGCTTGTTTTTTCTTCTGGTTGTGTGATACAGTATGCGTTGAGATTATCATCTGAAGTAGATACTGCTTATGAATTGTTGTCACCTGATAATGATTCAAAATTTATTGTTGAGCCAATTCAGAAGTGGAATATCTGTAATAAACAGAACAGAAGGGAACGAGAAGAAAATGTTGATATATACGGTGAAAATCTGCATACAGATAACAGAAAAGTATTCCCTGAAAGAACTGAAAATGGATTTAGTAATTATTTTGAAGGTATGAGTAAAATCAAGAAAGAAAATGTGAGCCTTGAGGGAAAAAACCAAGTGTATATTTCTGAAGTTGAATTACATATGCACCAATTACAGACACCAGTATGGGCAAGAGCGCAGGTACCAGTTATTAAGTTAATGCCTTTCCTTGTAACTGTTTTTTGCAAGCTACCAACAGATTATTTTTCTATTTTTATTTATTTTTGCAGATAAATTTTCAATCTTTAACGTTAAATGATATGATTGTGGACGGGGTCAACAATTCAAAGGGTGAATTTGAGATCGAGAAGATTCCACCCCACACAGTTGAAAATAGGTCTAGATATATGGTTCCTGCTGTTGGCTATCTTCAGGAACCTAAGCTGCAAACGACCAGGTATGTATACAAAGTAATAGTTCACAGAGTATTGATTCAAGTGGTGAATACATGGACCCGGATAAAGTATCTATAGAGGTGGCAAAGCTGGTGGGTCCGGCAGGTTAGGTAATTGATCAAAATGTATTTCTTTGTACCAAGTCAATACGGGTTGGCCAGACTTTTTGAATAAATAGCATGCCAAATATTATTACAAGTCATTATTTCAATGTGACTTTGACTAAAACAATTTAGTAGATTTATGCATTTATAACTAAATTTATAACTTTCAACTCGACCTGTTTTGTTAAGCTTTTTTTTTATCTGCTTGTTAGAGAGAAATGCATATAAAGAATTGACCCATCTGTAAGTAAATGGGTTGAAATTGCCACATCTAATTATTTTTGTTAAAATTGTATACACAAATTTGCATAATTTTGAACAAGTATATAAATTAACACAAATTAAAGAGTTTTCTTGTTATTACTTTTATATTGGGAAAAGAAGTGGGTGGAACCCACTTATGTTTGGGCGGAGATGTACTTGTGTATGGACGATCTCATCATTTTTATCATGGCCGCTTGGCACGTGCCACCTCTATCTATAAACACAATTGCAGATGCTCTTATTGATATGTTTTTTCCCATTTCAATTATATATTTTTTCTTAACATCATTGCTTAAACTTAAAAAATTTTGTTATCCAGAGTTCCTGCTTTAGATGACAACAAAGGCGGATTGTATGAACACGAGAAGCTTCTTAAACATGGGAGCAGCGTTGATCCTATTATAGAAGGCGTACTTGAGAATGGCAATGAAGAAATGGGGAGGATGCTGCTGGTCATATGCCAATAGAAGATTCCAATGGCTTTGTAAATAGTGACAGCTGTCCAATATCTCACACTCGACCTGAGACTGTAGATAATAAAGAGCACTCGGCGAGTGAGACCCAATCTGAGCTTGTAAATAATTACATAGATGAGAAACTCGAGAACCAATTTGAAGATCAAGGCAATGAGTTTGATTAAAGGTAAGTTTTTTGTTGCTTTAGCCAGTCGCTATTGTAAGCTTATATAGGTGGTAAAATGGGCAGGTTGGATAACGTGTCGAAACAGGTTGGGGTCAGAACTGGGGTGTTGGGTACGTGGGTGATTGGTTGAAGCTGGTTTGAGCGGGTAGAAGTTTCCTAAGATGGGTCAAACAGGCAGAGTTGGATTGGTTCGCCTTCTTTTTTAACTTTTACAAAGAAGAAATATTTTAATTTATAAAATTGCATAAGAAGAAATAAACACTGGGTGAATTGCATAAAATTGCAATCTGACATTGGCCTGATTTCTGTTTTGAAAGTTTGAGCCTTTATTTAATTTCAAATTATGTATCCTGACCCAAAACAAAATGGAGAACAAAGATGGTTACCTTTTTATCCAGTTTGTTCCAAGTTATTTTAAGTTTTAACACGCTCAATCTGTTTTGGTTTGTTAAAAGAATTATGAGTTTGACTTGTTTGACCCGTTAGCATGAAATAAAGCCCAAGTCAACCAGTTCTTTTACATAAACGGGTTGAAATTACCACCTATATAAGTTTTTCATATGCCAAAACTTCACTAGTTGTTTTGTGGTTAGTTTGCAGGCACACGGGCTATGGTGGTTTGTTTCTAATGTAAAGAATAATGAGGGCTTTTATCTGTGAGGTGTGGGATTGTATTAAGGTTTGTTGTTTTGACGACTGACTTTTGTAAATAACACCCGAATAACCACGAATAATTAGTTGTAAAATGATGTGCATAAAAGGTAGCATCATGTGCAACTTTTAATTTAGTTGTTTTATGTTTATATGTTTTTTTTTAAATCTTGGTAGATCATGTTGTACCACTTAAAAACACATGCATGCTTAGTGAATGCTAAGTTACTAAAATGACGAATAAATTAACCTATTGCTTTTAGTGCATTTTGGAATTCATTGCAAACAATTTATGAGTTTGCGCTTTGACGCCGTTCTTTGAGGATGATTATAATTTGGGTTGTGCAATGATACAAAACTGTGCCTAGTAAAATTCTGTTAAAACTGTAACGGAACTAGATTGCAAAGTACAGATTGGGAACAACCAGAATTCAAACTGGCTCGGTCTTTGTTCTCATGTTTCAAGCATAATTTCTGGCTCTAAACCAGAGTCTTAAAACTAAAAGGGCTGGTTGAACCAGTTTAACCAACAGGAATAACACTACTTTGGTAAGCTTAGGCCAGTCCGGGGGGCGATGTCAAACTTGGATTAATCTGGTGAACTGTGTTAATGGAACCTGGGATCGCAGCACTGAACCACCGGCAGTTACCTGGGTCGCAGCTAGGAAAAGGGTGTGGTGATAAATTAGCTTATGTAACTTGATCTCAGTAGTTACTTGGATCAGTTGCAACTCTAAGGTAGTATCCGGCATCCATTAGTAACTCATGAGTCATGATGTGGCTTCGTATTAACTCCCCATCAGTGGCAACTCTATCTCAATAGTAATAGGTTGCTGTCAGTAGGAAACATGTTATATCAGCATCTAAGTAGATCGATAGCAACCTCTTACACCATACATGGAAGTAGTTGTAGCAACTCCTTTTTCCTCACCAGCAATCAGGACTTGAGGAAGACAAGGTGGTGTTGAAGAAAACAGACAACAGAGGTGGCTGCTTGCATTGATGTCGGTATTGCTTTCTAATTTCTGCTTAAATTTTAAATGAACTCCGCCACCATACGACTTTTGAAACTGGTCAGACTAGCCTAACCATTTAGACATGTGAACCGCTAGAGGGATCGGTTCAATGACGGTTTTCAAAACATTGCTTAAAACACTAACGTAAATAAGGGGGAAAAACAAGCTTAAGACTGAACTGAATTGGCAGAATAGCATAAACACAGTACAACAGCGCGTTCCATACAAGTTCTGGTTTGGTACAATACGGTTTCTGCTAGTTTAAAACCCAATTACAACCAGAATACCATTAAAACAATTGGAATTCGAGCAAGTTAGTGCAGTTTTATATATTAGCCACGTTTTCACGAACAAGCAAGTTTCAGGCATATAAAACTCGATTGATATCATACTAACATACTTTACCTCACACGACTTCATGTTCATCAGGATTTATGCTTTTAACCGAATTGTGTAAAATTAAGTTGCACAAGAAAACAACATTCCCATCCAACAGGTATGATAACTTAGAAGGTATTGATATATCATATGCTTTAGTATAAATTACACACTGATACCTAACAGTTATAAAACAATGACAAACCGCATGATCTTCAGATGGAAGCCTGATTAGGCGACTGGAGGATGGAGCTCGTGATCTTGTGAGGTGTCAACAGCAGCAGGTGGCATGAACGGCCACATGGCCATTCCAGGGTAACCAACGACAGGAACCAACTTATTTCCCATTGCTTGGCTTTGGGCAACTGCAATGGCGGTAGGATATGCAGGTGGGATTCCAGGTGGCGGGGCCAAGAAACGTTGTGTGTTCATCGAATTAAGTTGGTGTTCAAGTTTTTCTTTCTCAGCCTTTAGCATCTGCTTCTCATCCCGCAGCTCGTTTTTCTCAGACTACACACATCAAGTGGATTAATTAAGTTGAACATATAATAAGTACAAGTGGCAAGATGAGCAGGCCAGTAAGGAATAAAAAGGATTTCAGTTGAAACGGGTCATCTTTTAGTATGGACCAGGTTGGGTTGACCCATTAACATAATTTCTGTGAATAATTAGACTAAAAAATGATATTATTACAAGTTTGTTTTAATCTTTGAACAAAATTGCTTTAGGAGGTTGTATCATGTATGCAAGATGAGTGTAACACATCAAAAAGAGTTTAAAGTTGAAAAGAGACATTGGTTAGGTTGGGACCGGTTAAGTTGGGCTGGGTAGGGTTGACTTGACATGCAAACACTTCTTTTTAAATAATTAGATTACACAGAGATGTTATTACAAATTTATTTTAAGCTTTGGACAGATGCTGGAGGTTGTAAAGAAGATTAGCGATCACAAAGAGTTTTAAATTGAAACGAGTCATTATTGGTATGGGTCACGTTGTATTGGTTTGAGTTGAGTTGAGTTGAGTTGCAAATACAGTTTTTCTTTTCTGCAAACAAGGACAGACAGGTTATGTAACAGGCCAGAAAGTTGAAGCTGAAACAAGTCATTATTTAGTATGGGTTGGGTTGAAGAGTTTAGATTAAAACAGGTCGTTCTTAGAATCTTAGTATGGGCTAGGTTGGACTGAGAGCTGAAAACACTTATTTTTTATATATATATTTAAAATAAAGAAAAACATTATTACAAAAAATATCCGATTGGCACGTTAGATAACGGGTTAAAAAGAGTTCAAGTTGAAACAGGTCAGTTTTATTATGGGCTAGGTTGAGCTGACCTGAAAACACTTTTTTGGTAAATATTTAAACTAAATAAACAATGTTATTACAATTAATATCTTATCTTTAAACAAAAACGCTATAAGAGGTTGCATACAATATGAGCATGTCTCAAAAACCCTTATAAGTTTAATGGGCCATTGTTAGTATGGGCAACATTGGGTTGGCTTGACCTGCAACCACCTTTTATTGTAACTATTCACATCATAAAACAGTATTATTGCAATAATAATCTAATCTTTGGATAAAAACACACTAGCAGTTTGCATGCATATAAAACACACTTTGGATGGCATTCAACTTGTTTTATCCATTCAACTCATTTAACTAAATATATTAATTTGACCTGGTTGAAATAAAACATGGCACTGGGATCACCTTGAGCTCTTTGATCTTTTCCTGGAGATCTGAATTTGAGTCTTTCAGCTTCCGGGCTTCATTTTTTAATTGAGTCACCATTCGGACAGCATCAACCAAAATAGCAGCCTTATCCGTTTTAGGGGGTCCCTCAGGTTCAAGCATTGAAGCCAATTCAACAAACCTAAATGTTATGTCACATATTAAACACTAATGCTAATGCATTAAGGTGGTGTTTGCTTGCACCTTTGAATCACTACTGGTACAGCCATAGGGGTTGCTAACATTATAGAAGGGGAATGGGTGTGGACATCATAACCAACCCCTTAGGTGGGTTGAGAAGATTCCCAACTTTATGGGTATCAACCCTGTTCTTTCAAATACATACCCTTAAACCAAGCATACTAAAATTATAAAATCCATACCCTCAAATCCAAATCAGTAAACCAAAACATCCCCTAAAGATTAACAGAGAGCAGTACAACATACTTGTCATTTAGTTTATCCCTTCTCAGTTTCTCTCGGCATGCTTTGGAGCTTGTACCACTGGACGGTTCAGCCCTTCCCCTGTTGTACACAAGATGGTCACTTTTATGTCAACATAAAAAATAGAGTTTTGCTATATTTTACAGCAGGCTAAACAAGTGTAATCAAGTATTGAAGCTTGTTAGGCAGCTAAATTGATTTCTTTATCTCTTTTGCTGTTAGCATTGTCCCATAAAATAATTTTCACGACTACATGGTGGGCAAGCATCAAAAAGAAAATTCATATATGATGGAATCAAGAATATAGTTTTTCCTTGAAAAGTAACTCAAACAGTAGGTACATAAGATTTTAAAAAAAATGTGTTGTCTACAAAACTATAAATATGAAGAGCAATATTTACCGTTTTTTTGAACCAGTTTCCTTACGGCCATCTGAATCTGCAAGAGAGCCATCACATCCCACACTAAAAGCAAGATTAATCGAGTAAGGTGAAGAGGTGATTAAAGTATTAAACCAAATGAAAGACAAAAGAATCTATTGTATGAACAGAATAAATTAACCGGAAACTAAAAGAAGATAGAATACATATTAAACCTTGAACGTGATATTAAGGTCAAATGATTCTCAGAAACAAGGGCACGAGGAGTCTGTTCATTTGCCGATGATTAGAAAAACTGCACACCTAAGTAGTGTTTGGGATGGCTTATTCAAAAAGCTTATCTGCTTATTCCATTCCTTTAAAGCAGAAAAGCACTTACATGGTTTGTGTCAAGAAAAGTGTTTATGCTCATCTGCTTATTTTAGGGTGGAGTAAGTTGCTTCCGATAAATAGTTTGAGGTTACCTATTTCAAACTGACTATTCTTCAACTCAAAATTACAAGTTTACATTTAAGGTAGAAAAGTTGCTTTTATAAGCAATAAGCAATCCCAAACACCCCTCTAATCAATACTCTTCACATACCATTCTACCTTTTTTGGTTTCACAGGACAGTAATGTAAGAGAATCACAAAATGAATTCTAAGCATAAAACAGCTGTTTAATAACTTCTTTGATAGACTAGAATTTACCAAACCCCAAATTTCATCCATGTTTCAACATCCTCGTACAATTTCCCGAAATTGACTAACCAATTGGCAGAAGCTACACGTAAACCACAACAAAAACCCTAAAATTCTTAAAAACTTTTACACCCGAACATGAAAAACCCTTACGTGATGCTATAATCATCAATCAATTCATGCGAATTTAATCAATTGTAATCAAATTAGGTCCATTGCACAATTAACAAAATCCAATAACAAGGACCCGTGCCTAGGGTTAAATAAGCAATAAGCAATCCCAAACAGCCCTCTAATCAATACTCTTCACATACCCATCAACCTTTTTGGTTTCACAGGACAGTAATCTAAGAGAATTACAAAATAAATCCTAAGCACAAAGCAGTTGTTTAATAACTTCTTTAAGAGACTAAACTATACAAACCCCAAATTTCATCCACAGGTTTCATTATCCTCATACAATTTCACCAAATCGACTAACCAATAGTCAGAAACAACACGTAAAACACAACAAAACCCCCAAATCTCTTAAACTGTCACACCGGAACATAAAAACCCCTCACATAATGCTACAATCCTCGACCAATTCGTTCGATTTCTATCCATCGCAATCAAATTAGCCAATTAGGTCAACTGTTACAAACTTAACGAAATCCAACAACGAATAGACTTATAGACCCATACCTAGGGTTACACGATGAGCCACTCAACGGCGCCTGTACGGTCCAGCTGGATCCACTCGCCGGAGTGAGAAACGTACCTCCAGGAACCACAACATTGTCGATCAACCCGTAGTCGTAGATCCAGTTATTGGTGTTCTCCGGTGACACCATCGCCGGAGCAATACAAAGTCAACGATTTTCCGGCGAGAATGTGAAGCGAAATGGAGGGAAGTAGGTGGTGATATCGGTCGCCGACGTTGGTCTCCGGTGAGGAGTTGATGGTGTGTGTTTTCACGTTGAATAATAATATTGTTTATTCGATTATGGAAGTTGTTTGTGAATCGTGATATGATGTTATTTGGTATACGTTATAGTGGGTTTGGGCTTATCCATTACTGTCGGCCTGGATAAATGTCATCAAAAGCCCATGTTCTGATATGTAGACTGAGCCACTCGGTTTCGGGTACGGCCCAATACCCGTTTTGCCCACCTCCAGTCTGAAATGTAGCTAGAGAAATGAGTGAATAAAAAATGAAATTAACTAGAAATTAGGTGCAATGCGGTGTGAATTTTGTTACGCACGTTGCGCCGGTGAGATTAACGTGATTTATAGTTTGGTGGTAAGTAGTATGTTCTTCAATCAAGTGGTTATGGATTTAAATCATGTGGTATGAAGCTTTGATGATTATCTTTCTGGTAACATAAATTGTTGATTTGTTGTTTTATAAAAACAAATCTCCATAAAAAAGAAAGTAGATGAAAGAAGAGTATGAAAAAAGGTAATGAGCCTATGTGATTGAAGAAAATCAAATTAGTAAAAGAATTAATGTGTTTAAAACGTATATTTTATATAGTACAAAAAATAAAGTTAAAGCTTTAGAAAGTTTGAGGTTTAATTTGAAAAATAAATGGTGGGGTCAAATTAAAGGTTTACAAAGTTGAGGGTGTATTTTTGAAAATTAGTTGTGGTCGGTGGCAAATGCCTTTCTTTTGTCGGTGGAGCCCTAGGAACCAGAGCATTGATTGCACTACACACACTAATTCACAAACCTCGTGTGGGGATAATCGTTTTCATTTCCCATCTAAGAGAACTCAAAAGACAAAGAAAGGTTCGTGTAATACAACTGGGAGCGAACGGTAAACGACTTAGTTTTGAAAGATATGGCACTAAAAGTTATAGACCTGGTCGTCTTTCATATCGAGCCCTTGAAGTAGGGCATCGAGCTAGAATTAGGCAATTCCATTGTACTATGAGCAGATAATTCCGAATAATTGGTAAAATATGGGTAATAGTTCTCACAAATCTCCTTATTACTAGGAAACCTACATAATTCAGAACATATATTACTAAATGATTGTTAGTATAATATAAAAATCATAAGAAGTGAGAAGTAATCGAGCAACATCCCCTTTCTTCAACAAGAATGTTAAAATATTATGATCCAAAAGAATATATTTAAAGAATTCAATACAAAAACAAAACTTAAAACCAAAACTCTTAAAAATCATTATTGATCACACCAATGAAATTAGACACCAGAATCAATGAATCATAATCAAAACTAGGAAACCAAAATTGATCAATAGACTCGATAACCTTGATTTCTGCTCGGTGAAACAAATGCAGAAAACATAATTGATGAATCAAAAATTATAAACCTTGAAACCAAAATAGTTTAAATTAATGAGTTCAGCAACCTTGAAATCGATCAATCATATTCGGTAATCTTCTTCTCCACGGTTCTTCCGTACTATGATTTGGGAGTGTTTTTAATGTTTTGAGAGGGTTGATGAGAACACGTTCAATGTGTTTAGGTTCCTGACCCGTTCCTCTTTTTTCTATTTTTAAAGTAGCACATACTGACCCGTTCCAATAACACTGTTGTTTGACACCACCTCCTAATCAGCCAAAACTTAAGCACATAGGTCAATATTGCCAAGTATGGTTATAATTTATAAGACAGTTGAAAATCCACTTTGCTACACAATACAAGTTAGGAAGCTATTCTTGAAGAAATGAAGTACAGGTTTATTAATAAAGTAATAATGATCACACAGCATGAAAATGATGATTTGGGTCTGCGTGAACAATTGTATCTAAGGTAGAAAAGGCCTGATACGCCATGTGAAATTCAAATCGACATGTCTACGTTAAAACTTATAATAACTCAAAAAGCCAACCGATCGAGGACAGAAGTTAAACCAAGACTAGACTATGGTTCACATGGTTCATGTTTGATCTCCAGAGCACCAAGTGACTGATCAATGATTTCAGGTGGTCAATACTGTTTGTTCTTCTCTTTTTTTGCCTTTCTTTGTAATTTTACCACCTTCTTGTTGCTCAGCTTTCTTTTGAGCCCGAATCATGGCTCGTCTTGCACGTGGACGCATTTCACGAACTTGTCTAGGTGGCATCACATATGGCTCAAGTAACTTGTCACCAAATGGGTGCTCACTACCTGAGAATATTCTCAGTTTTCGATCTCTGTCCTGTAATGAAAAACATGAAGCAGCATGAAAAAAAAATTATGACCAGAAAATATTGAAAACTGATATAAACTCACGTCACGCAGTTTATTTCTTGGGAGCATACGTAAAACAGCTTTCCTGATGACTTCTGTAGAATCCTTGGCCATCTGGTCCTTCAAACTCCTTTCCTTAAGGTGTCCTACATACCTGTAAACTTATAACATTAAATAGGGCCACATGGATGTGAATTCCTAACATGCCACAAGCTTGAGAGTTGAAACGAACTTCGCAGGTTTGGGTTCAATCTAAATATGTTCAGGCGACCCGTGACCATGTTTAGGTAAACAAATTAGGGTCAGGGCTGAGTCAACCTGGCAGGTTCAGGTTAATAGGATGACCCGTTTATATAATATATTTATTTAAACTGGTCAGATATTTATGCGAACATTTAAAAGTTAAAAAAGAAATGGACATCAAATTTTAAAATTTAAACATAATTGGTCCATTCACATTTGTTTGTTGGTTGTAAATTAATAATTTTGTAGCATCTAGTGATATAATAAAAATTACTATTTTCTTGGCTTAAACAGGTCATATGCCTGACACCGTCATTGCGTTTTGTCGTATTTGGGTAAAACCATGTCAGGTTTGATCCACCAAACTGTGTACACGACCAGTATAGCACCCCTACATATTAGACAAAGAATTGAAGCCCATGAGTTAAATATTAAAGTAGAGAGTAGAAAAATGATACTTGCCCGGTGTGCCATCGGTAAAACTTATTAGTGAGTTTTCTGCCAGTGACACATATATCCTTAGCATTAATCACAACACACATATCGCCATCATCACAATTAGGTGTATACGTAGGCTTATCTTTTCCTTGAACCACTGTTGATATCTGTGATGCTAACCTACCCAAGACCTGCATGAAAAGTTTCAGAATCTTTTACTTATGCATCTCACTTGAAGATTACAAATACCAAAAGGTTAAATTTTGTTATTTTTTGCATATATACAGGGAAGGAGGGACAGCATACCTGGCCTTTGGCATCAAAAACCCTCCATCTTAGTCCTTCCAAATTAATACGTCTTATACCAGCAACGGCTTTCTGCAACAAGTCATTTTTGGGTCAAATACTAATGTTCAAGTTGTAGCAACTAAAGAGAAGATCTATTTGATACAGCTTCTGGCAATTGATATCAAAGACAAATGATGGTCCAAATTAAATGGAAGAAAAGATGATAATGTTTGGGAAAGTAGTGGTTACTATTTCATAATCCACTGTGATGATCAGCCAACTGTTCATGCAATGCTGATTTGACAAAAATATATTTAAGCAAATGAATAGTATGTTCTCTAGATGTCAAACTTCAGTCTCCAGGGAAGTAAGAAAACGTGAAGGAAAAATTTGCCTGTAAACAGTCTCATAAAGATGTATACTTAGTAGCAATGTGATCATAGGTGTTACACCAATCAGTCGGTTTAGCACGACACATAGATCTAAGATAGCCTTCCAGACGTTTGTTTAGCACATTCTTTTTCTCGGGTGATAAGCACAGAACATTCTTTGACCCAAGACATAAAAAAAATCCTTCCAAATAACACTAACAAACATCTTTCCTATTTCTATTATTAGGCTTTACTACCCTAGTTCCAACTATTTCTGAGTTAACTTTTCAATAACATCATTTTGCAGCAAGGGATTCTGATACAAAGCCGGTGTTGGTTTACTCTGTTGGTAATCAAAGAGCAAATCACAATTGAAGGATATGAACAAGATAGATGACATATCAATGTATTTATAGGTACAATTTATGACGGGTAAAAACCACAACCGTTTATGACCCGGCAGGTTAAATAACCGCCATTAACTAACTTTAACTACCTAAGTTGTAATAATGACACTTCTAACCCCCTTATACTTAATAAATAAACAAGTTTAGTTTGATGTTAACACTTCCCCCTAAACTAAACTTAGTTTAAGCGAGGTCTTCATCCTTTGAAATCCGGTTTCCATCAAAGTAGTGTTGGTTCATCATCCTCCTCCCGAATTAGATTTGCCTCCTTTTTCTCCCACTTTGGACATTCATGCTTGAAATGTTCAAGTTTATTACACTTGAAACATCTGATGTGATCTTTGTTCTGATGGACTTGATTTCCTTTTTTATTCCTCCATGTCTTTCCATTCTTGCCTTGACCACGACTTTTGTTTTCTTGACTTGAACTTTCATGACCACAGCGTTCACATCTATTCTCCTTGACTTTCTCCTTTCCTTCTTCCTTAGTGAATAGAAGTTTAACATGACTTTCTTCCTCCTTGACTTGTTTCTTAGTGCGTTCCTCAAAAGCCTTCAATCTTCCCACTGCTTCTTGGAATGGCATTGTACTAAGATCAACAAATTGCTAGATAGCAGCAACAATCTGAATGAACTTTTTAGGTACCGAACCAAGTAGTTTCCGAACCAGTCTCTTGTCATTCATGATATGCCCAAGATTGCTTGCTTGTGATACAATCTCACTAATCTTCCGGGCATAGACATCAAATGATTCGTTAACACCCATTAGAGATTCAAACTCTGACTCAAGAGTTTGTAACCTAACCTCTTTAACTCTATCAACTCCTAAATATCGAACTTTTAACGCATCCCAAATTTCTTTGGCTGAAGTAAGATTAGCAATTTGCAATACCATATTTTCTGGAATTGCTTGGTATAGCAATGCAATTGTTGTATTATTCTTTTTCTCATCAACTTCAATTCCCGCTTTTGGTTCAACGGCTTCCTAAATTCCATGGACGTTAAAGATCGACCTGATCTTTATAGCCCAAATGGTGTAATTTGTGGAGTTTAACATTTTTTGATGAGCAGCTTAAACCAGCCGGTCTGACCAACTCACAACCTTGATGGTAAGGTTTGTTGTTTTTTGAAAGACTGAAATCGTAGTTAATGGTTTGGCCAAAGTTTTAAGTCAAAACCAACGCAGTGGACCATGAACCCCTAGACTGATGTTAACAATTTATAAACCGGAAAATTCATTCTAATATATTACAATAATCAAAAGGAAACATATGACTCTTTTCATCGAGAGCCCATCCACACAAACTCAAAGGTTAGGATGCAGGATATTGCTTTACCTTGCTTCAAGAGCCCCATTTTAAAGCTTTCAGAAGCATTTCAGGCCAGCTTCCAGCCAAAAATCTTACGAACAGGTCTGTAATAATTTTACTAGCCCTAAACAAGCCTAGAATCAACCTAAAATATTTTGAACTATCGCTTTAAAAGCCTCATTTTTAGGCTTTCAAACGCATTTTCAGGCCAACTTCCAGTCAAAAATCGTATTTAACAGGTCTAAAACAATTCTACTAGCCCTAGACAAACCTGGAATCAGCCTATAGGCTATAACAATTTAACCTAACTTAAAACAAGCCTAACAAATGTCTAAAAACCCCTTAAATGGTATTTTCGTCCTATGTGTCTCACTTAAAATAAACAAACAAACAAACATACACGGTATATCCCACTAAAAAAGCAGGGTCTGGGAGGGGTAGGTGGTGGCGAGTCTTTCCTCCATCTTGAGAGATAGAGAGACCGCTTCCAAGGAGACCCCCGGCTCGAGAACGATAACAAACAGATTATAGTGCATACAACACATAGGTATAAACCACATTAGAGTTTAGACAAAGCATAAGCATAATCATAAGTATAATGATAAGCATAACAAACAGAGCTATATTGTATATATCTCAAACGCATACATCCCATAAGCATATGCATAAGCAAGTGCATAATCATAACAACCCGGAGATAGTGTAAACATGAAAAAAAAAGCACCGTGCAACACCTATACAGAGCAAAAGTCGATGGCCTACATATCACGCGGGGGGTCACGTATTGGGTCATCCTCTACTCCTCCTACCAACAGAACCCACTAGACGTCCTTAATTTTAATTCTACGTCTCCATGTACTCCTATCTCCGATCATGTGCTCGGAGAGGTGCAACAGTACCATATCCCGCCTAATTATCTCATCCCAAGTCAACTTAGATCTTCTTTGACTCCTCCTACCATCTAAGGTGATCTTCTCTACTGCTCTAACTGGCGCTGACATCGGTCTCCTCTTCACGTGCCCAAACCATCTTAATCTTCCTTCTCGTATTTTATCCGTGATACCAGCCACCTCTAAGCTCTGCCGAAACACGTCGTTCCTTATCCGATCCAGTCCTGTGTGTCCACACATCCACCTCAGCATTCGCATTTCCGCGACCTCTCTTTGTCGTTCGTGCGATTTCTTTATGGCCCAACAATCTGTTCCGTATAACATAGCCGGACGTACTACCACTCTATATAGTTTTCTTTTTAGTCTTGCTGGGAACCTCTTATCACACAAAATCCCTGATGCTGCTCTCCACTTGCACCATCCTGCTTGAACACGGTGGGCTACATCACTGTGTATCTGACCATCCTCCTGAACGTACGAGCCTAGGTATTTGAACCTCGACGTCTGTGGGACCGCCATTCCCTGGATACTAATTTGGGTGTCCTCTTCATTCTCTCCACTAAAGTTACAATGCATGTATTCCGTCTTAGAGCGACTTATCCTTAAACCTTTGTGAAGAGAAATGGGCTCAACGCCGATCCTTGGTGAAGTCCCACTTCCACCGCAAAGAAGTCTGTGTCTCCGACTGGGGCTCGCACACACGTTTTTGCCCCGTCATACATATCCTTGGTTATCTTGATATCTCTCTCTGGTATTCTTCTATCTCGTAGGCTTTCCCGAATGAGTTGTCGCGAAACACTGTCATAGGCTTTTTCTAGGTCAATGAATACCATATGGAGGTCCCTTTTCTTTTCTTTATATTTCTCCATTATCCTCCTTATGACGTGTATGGCTTCTATTGTAGAACGCCCTGGCATAAATCCAAATTGGTTTGTCGCTATCTGAGTTTCGCATCTAATTCTCTTGTCGATAACTCTTTCCCATAATTTCATCGTGTGACTCAAGAGCTTTATTCCCCTGTAGTTTGCGCAGCCTTGGACATCTCTTTTTTTCTTATATATGGGGACTATAACACTGCTTCTCCACTGCTCTGGCATCTTCCCGGTCTTGAAGATAGTATTGAATAACTCTGTTAGCCGTTGCAGTCCCTCTTCTCCCAGGCATTTCCACACTTCACCCACCGCCTTAGCCCTCCCCATTTTCTTAAGGGCTCTCTTGACTTCCTCAACTATGATGTCTCTACAATAACACTTATTTTGTTGCGTTGTTTGAGTTGTCTGATCGGACTCTGTTTGTTGATTAGGGTTTCTTACATTGAAAAGGTTATTGAAGTAAGTTTTCCATCTCACCTTGATGTCTCACTTAAAATGCCCTTGTTTTTTAAGCATCTTGCCCTTAGGCTTAAGGCTCACCCTTTGCGCCTCAATTCTCACTCTACAAGTTGGCTTTCTTCAGATTCTTCAGGTGGACCCTTGATTACAAAAGAATTTTTGTGTCCTCTTTTTAGAGTTTTATGCCATAATACATGAGCAAGCAATATTCATCTCTTTCCTAATCCCAATTCCCAAATTCAAGTATAAAAACTGCTTTGAAAAGTTCGATATATTCAAAGATATAATTCATATGGAAACAATTAAGATCCATTTGGCCAGTGAAACCATATCCTATTTCTGTATTGATGCATCAGATATATAAACATTCATCTGGCTCAAATTTAACTTTGTGACGCTCGAACTCCTTTTCTTCCCACATCTACTCATCACATGTTTGATCAAGCAGGTATACCTAAATCCCAATTCTAGGCTATATTCACTGCAGTCACTGGTTCAATGGATGGAAATAAATTTCGAATTATTTGCTTGTTTAGAGTTTATAGCGAATTGTTCAAAATTTCTACAAATCACAGTTATTGATTCGGTCGATTTTCTTTTCGAAACACAGACCATAACAAACAACATGATGAAGAAGAAGAAGAACATACCCGATCGCCGATGTTGCACTGATTGTGTTCATCGTGTGCCATGAACTTGGAGGTACGTTTGACGTAGCGATTGTTATGGAAGAGCCTATCGACGGCGACCACCACCGACTTCTGCATCTTGTTCGACACCACCATTCCAACCACTGATTTCATCTTCCTCACGCAAAATCACCGAATGAATCTTCGAAATCTTAAGAAGCTGCCGACCAAATTCTCTTAGTCGATGATATTCAGAAATCCCCGAGTGACGGCGTTGTGGATCCTTACTGATGTGTGTTCGTTTACATATTATAAACCCTAAAGTATATTTACTGTCCATTTCAACCCTTGATTTTGCATGTATCCCTTCTCAACCCCTTTACTTTTAACCATTCATGAGTTTATTTCACATGGAGCAATGGAGATGTGACTGTAAACAAGCTGGAGCCCGATCTCGAGTTTTTTTGGTGAGTTTTCAAAAACCAGTTTGGTTTTATGCCAGGAAGATCAACTATAGAAACTATACATATTCTTGGTAGACTTATGAAGAAGTATAGGGAGAAGCGAAATTTGAATGGTGTTTATAGACTTAGAATTGACACGTGATAGTGTCCCCCTTAGTGTGATTTGGTAGACTCTTGAAGATAGAGGTGTTCCATAAAGAAATATTATGACTATAAGGGATATGTATGATGGTGCTAGGACAATCGTCAAGACGCCAATGGGTGACATAAAAGCTTTCCCTGTAGGCGTTGGCCAGAATCAAGGCTTAGCATTAAGTCCGTTTCTATTTACAGTGGTCCTAGATGAGTTATCAATGTCGATCTAGCATTAAATACCATGGTGCTTGCTTTTTACAGATGGTATTGTCTTAGTGGCAGAAAGTAAACAGGACATAAGCAAGAGGCTCGATGAGTGGAGAGCAGACGTAGAGAGAAAAAGCTTACGCACCAAACGCTCCAAAACAGAGTACCTCCATTTTAACTTTAGTGGGTTCTACAACGAAGAAGACATCTAGATAACAATTGGAGGTCATGTTATACAAAAAAAAACAACCAAGTTTAAGTATTAACTCGAGCGGCTGGGTCGCTATCGAATGCGAATAGGGTCGATTCGAACCAATTCGAAAATCGGTGGAATTCCAGGGAATTCTGTGGCTATGGTCTCAAATATCACATGAGTTAATTGGAGTTGTGGTCTCAAACATCACATGAGTTAATTGGAGAGGTAAACCAGATATCAAATCACTTAGAGCTCACCTTAGCCTTAGCAGCGATCTTAAGATCATGTTGCTACTTATTACATTTTAATCAAGCACTGAAATCTTCAAGGATTGTTTTAAACATACGTCCTTGACCCACTAAATCTCACACACACGATAACAAAGAAACAACAAATTTCAACACTAACAACAAACTCCTACATGCCTTTACTAACCTACATAGCATGTGCAAACACTTGATACACTTCTCAAGCATAAATCATAATTTAATTGTATTAGCAACTATTCCCCCAAATTTTCGGGTGGTTTCATCCCCATTTTTCACCCATTCCCGCCATGAATTTAGAATAATAGTCGTGGCAAGTGTTTCTCTACAATCTAATAACCTTCTTAGTAGTATATAGTGTGAGGCAAAGCATGTTTTTGCAAGTTTTAACAGCGTTTAAACACAACATCAAGCTGTGTTTTACCCAATCCCATTGTGTAGAAGCGTATTGGCAGGCCATGAGTTTCCTAGTAAATCGGTAATGGATTCTCACAGTTGACAAAAAAATGAAAAATTCAAGATAGGAGGAGGAGACCATTATTATGTGTAGTTTCCACTACTTGAGCCTCATTAGCTCTAACATGTACAGACTGTATAGTAAGGTCAAGTAATTCCATATCGAAAGTCGTAGTCTAGTAATTCCTCTACAACTACAATCATGTAATCCTATATCATTTTTTCCCTTCTTAGAAACCAATTAAGGTCACTAAATAGACTTACATAATCATTTAACAACAAACCACCAATCTTCAAATGATAGATAATAAACAAATTCAGAATGAACATTGAAGTAACAGAAGTATACCTTGAGATTACCGCTGAACGACTGAGCTGCTCCGGACATTTAAGCTGCAATCTTTAAAGATCCTATGGAATTACAACCCTTAACGCCTAGTTTTATCGATAAGACTGTTCTTAAAGAAGGTTTAACATCAGACCTTTTAAGTATCTGATAAGAACAAGAAATTGATAGAGAATATACGATTAAAACAAACAAGTAGTCTGCCCTATTCGAGATGGGCAAGTCTCCAAATACAATAACAACATCAGATCAAACATCTGATAATGAAATAACATAGGCTAAGGATCCCTATTAGTAGTCTAATACAACAGCTAATAAAACTTTCCACTAATTTGAACATAGTTGTGAATCAGAAGGAAATGGTGAGAATGGGTCAAACCCAGAGAGCAACCCCAGCACACCATCAAGGTCACCAGGATTGACCCGTTTATGATTCTTTTGCGAGTATGTTAATATTAAACTAAACTTGTTTATTTATTAAGTATAAGGGTTAGAAGTGTTAGTATTACAAGTTAGGTAGTTAAAGTTAGTTAATGGCGGTTATTTAATCTGCCGGGTCATAAACGGGTTGTGGTCTTTACCCGTCATAAATTGTACCTATAAATACATTGGTATGTATCATTTGAAGTGTGGTAATTATGACAACCTTGATTTTTGGGCCCATAAATTTTTTTTAGAAACCATAACGAGCCGCACAATGATCACAAAAGAAGCCCATGTAATGGGCCCAACAAGATCAAACTCCTAGGCATGGATATACACACACACACCATAATGGGCTTAGGCCCATCAAACTTTAAACTATCATTAGGCTACAGTGCCAAATGGGCTTGACCCACGAAACCCTATTGGGCCATTGGGCCATGTTATGAGATTGTTCGTGAACTATCGACACTAGCGGGCTTTAGGCCCGATGTCCTAGTGAAACCATGTGCCAATTAGTCTAATAAACGAAACTACATAAATAATCCTAAGTCTTTAAGTCATCCGCATTAGTACACAGTCATCCGCATTTGTACACAATCATCCGCATTTGATACTTAGTCATCCGCATTTGTACACTTAGCCATCCGCATTTGTACATTTAGTCATCCGCATTTGTACACAGTTATTCGCATTTGTATACTTAGTCATCCGCGTTTGTACATAGTCATCCGCATTTGTATACTTAGTCATCCGCATTTGTACACAGTCATCCACATTTGTACACTTAGCTATCCACATTTGTACATTTAGTCATCCATATTTGTACACAGCCATTCGCATTTGTACACTTAGCCATCTGCATTTGTACATTTAGTCATCCGCATTTGTTCACTCTCACCCGCATTTGTACACTTACTCATCCGCATTTGTACACTTGTTGAGCCTAGCATACCGTCAATAAAAACTTATAATTTAATGAATCATAAAACTAAAAATATAAAAACTTTTGCAAAACAATCTGTACAAATAATAATAATAACAATCTTAAATTAATTAATAAAACCACCTAATGCTTACACCTTATAAAAAACTAAAAAATAACCATGCAATGAATACTAGATAAATAAAATTAGTCCACTCATAAATACATACATATATACACCAACACACACTCACCGGTTTATATATAACATGGCACACACATATAAACACATACATTTATTTTTTTAAAAGAAAAAGGTATGTTTAAGGACTTGTCTTATCACCACCCAAAATGACCAATGCATGGCTTAGCTTCTCAACCCATGCTAGCTTGATTCACTAATCAAAATCTTCCTTTAACCCAAACATAATCTTGTAATTAATCAATAAAGTGGGACCCAATCCCCCTTCCCAACACCTCTCGGCCGAACCCCTACAACACCACCACCCTCACCTTTAACTCTAAATTTAACTCTTTCCAAAACTCTCTCAAACTTCTCTTACTCTCCTGCATTCTTCTAGTAGCGAACTCCAGCCTCTTGAAACCAGGAAACAGCCTACACTCGAGCTCATTCAACCCCAACACGCTAAGGTAAACATCACTTGACCACATACACCCACCCACATATCTTCAATTTCACATCTCAATTCTGTTGATCTTGTAACCTGAACTAACCCATCATTTCAAACAGCATTCTCTCACCACCGCAAGCTTCTTTGGCAGCCCCCGCTTCCACCTCACCTACCTCTCGCAACAAGGTAACCCGTTGCTACCCGAAAACTCGCGAAATACCGCGTTTCACTACGTTGGTGACACAACCGACCCCGTGTCACCCCCAACATCATATGAACACATAAGATATCATATTTTCTAGTAACAAAAGGATGTAAAATCTTCGTAGGTCAAAAAGAACGGTTTTGATAAATGTAATACAACCGAAAACTCGGTTTTTGTAAAAATATAAAAGTATATTATGCCAGGTCAAAAATTAGGATCTAAATGATTTTGAAAGATAACAGTGACTATCTCAAGTTGAAATCTAAGTTTCATGATTTAAGCATATGAAATTCGCTCTTTAAAAATAAGATAAAGACTTGGAAATATGTATTTTAAGAAGAAAATACAAAAAACAAGTTAGGAATTTAACCTACTGTAAATATGGGGTTATTAAGGAGTTATTTATATTATGAAAATATTTTCGAAGGGAAAAATCAGACTAAAACACTTAGAACTACAAAACCGGGACTTAAAGGAACTAACCGGTAGACTTAGCTGAAGTATAAAAATTGCATACAATCTGAATGTAAAAAAAATTTAGTAGACTTATAATGATAAGGAATGCTTAAAAATTTAGTTTCATAATTTATAGAGCTTGTTTTCTTAGCAAACAATAATAAAGGGGATATTCTTGTTAAAATAGTAAAAATTCATAAAAACGTGATCCTAAGCTAAAAACATGAAATCTCCAGAACCAAAAATCAACTCTAAGTATATTAAAGTATTGTATGATAAAAATGTATCAAAAGTTGACCCGAACCTAAGAACCCGTTAAAAACCAAGCCTCGTACGTTAGAATACCAAAACCGACATAAAACAATCTAAGACTCAAAAATACAGTAGCTAATGGTCTAATAATAATAAAATTAAGCTACAAACCAAATATTATCAATTATAGAATTTTCTAGGAATTTATACAAACATAACGTTAATCTAAGAAAACTAACACCGCACTGCCAAGAAAATGGTATATTGAGTTACGAAGACATAATTGGCATAAAAACTAACTTATTACAGTAGCTTAACCCACTTAAAACAATAAAACCCATAGTAAACAATTTAAGTGCCAAATTCCAAACATAAGGGTTAAAAACCGTTAATTTAGCAAAGTTGAGGGACCAATCATGCCAACAATTTAAACTTCATTGTTTTGGAACCAAATTTCAGCTCTAACATATTGTATAATATAAAATTATTATTTAATGGCTCAAACATAACCAACCGCCAAACCAAAACTTCAAATTTCTAAGGTTGAACCAAATTACACAGATGTAATGTAAATGGCCAAATCACGTAGGGCAAAAGGGGTTGGGCTTAGACAACTGATTGAAATGGAACTAACATCTATAAAATGAACTTAGAAAACTTGCCGGTCAGTAGCTCCCTAAACCACGAACACCTACTTCCAGAACTAGCTAAGGTGAGTCTTATGACCCCCTTTTTACTTTAAAACTTTTGGGGTGAAATACATACTTGTTGGTATTACATTACTATGGTGTAATACTACCTGCTCTTGTCCCCGAACATGAGAACAATCATAAACTCCATTGGGAGCCGCGTGGTTTGTGGATTGTACTATTTGGGGAATCCCCCACACACAATGGGCCCTAAGGACAGGGAAACCCCCCATTGATATTCAATAATCGTTATCACACCCCACATAAATCCCACATCGGCCATGGATAGGAGAGATTCCTGGTTCATAAAGAATTTCTGGTCTCCAATATCACTAACGCGTTTTGGGCGTATTGGCTGTGGATAAGAGGAGAACTCCATAATTAAGCATGCTCAGGTGGCAGCAACCCAGGGATGGGTGACCTCCCTAGGAAGTTTTCACCCGGGCAACCAAAATCAAATACGTGAGCTCCTCGTGGGCAAAGCGGACAATATTGGTGGTGTGAGAGACCGGGTGTTACAGAATGGTATCAGAGCCACTCCTATGCCGTTCAGGATGTGGGACATACCTCACCAAGGATGGTGACTTCTCGGGATCATCGAGGACGATGAGTCCAAAGGGGGGTGATTGTGACACCCTATATAAATCTCATATCGGCCGTGGACAGGAGAGATTCCTGGTTCATAAGGAATGTCTGGTCTCCAATATCACCAACGCGTTTTGGGCGTATTGGCTGTGGATGAGAGGAGAACTCCACAGTTAAGCGTGCTCAGGTGGCAACAACCCAGGGATAGGTGACCTCCCTGGGAAGTTTTCACCCAGGCAACCAAAAGCAAATACGTGAGCTCCTCGTGGGCAAAGCGGACAATATTGGTGGTGTGAGAGGCCGGGTGTTACAATCGTTGTGTCACAAATTAGTGCAGATTATATGTGCTTAGTAGGGAACGCTTGAGCCCATAATAATAACGGGTATGGGACAGGGGATGTCTAGCACTCAGGAGGGTCACCCGGGTCCAAGTTTGATTATGATACTTTCTCTTATGCACCATGACTATTGTTATCTTATTTGATGAATTATGTTGAGCCTTGTGTCATAAACTTATGAGCTAACCAACAGTATGTTGACATATTTTGGGTGTGTATTTCAAGAGAAGAATGATTTGGCCAAGTGATCATGGATAGGAGTTGACTTAGCCAGACATTTGGAGATTAGCCATCACCTTAATTCTAGACAATATCATTTGGAACACATGACTAATAATAATGTATTTGGGATTTAGAAAGCATTTGACTAGTATTGACATTACTGTTGTGGATGATTGGATGACAATTGATTAAGTTATGTTTACTTTCCGCTGCATTGTGTTGATATCAGTTAGTCACAGCCGGACCCGTTCGGCGGGTTGTGACAGTAATTCAAGGATTTCAAGTTTGTGTATCTTTCTTGTTCATATCCTTCAATTGTGATCTACTCTTTGATTATCAACAGTGGTATCAGAGCGGTTCTCTCAATCCGACCGTGCAATCATCGAACATTAGAAGCATCAATCGAACAACCTTCTCATCTTTGTTCATTTGATTGATTGAGTGCGACTTGAAGTCGGGAATCATCAATCACAAGAGAGATTGCGGGGAACTGGAACAAAAATAAAACAGATGCGATCGAAAGCAGATTCGTCGTATTCTTGTTCGCTTTTGTTGTTCGGACCGCAAAAAAGGAAAAGACAGACCCAAGGGATTTCTGTTCGGAATCACAGACGGTAAATTAAAGGGATTGTTCATCTTCATTGATTGGATTTTCCAATTAATTGGAGGGTGTTTAGTGGGTTCTTAACATAGAAGCATCCCTCGAAAGAAGAAAAGAAGGCCGGAGGGTGTTTACAAAGGCGGATTAAAAAGGAGGTTGAGGCCTTTTTGTCTTTGTGGTACTTCTCCTTCATCAAAAGGCACAAAAAGGGGTCTAGGTTATGTTCTTGTTTTTCAAAGTATTTTATATCACAGATTGTGTTTAAGAACACCAAAAGTCAAGAACATTTGTTTTATGAAAACATATATGTTTTAAATGTTTCTTACACCAAGTGAAAAATTAAAGTTTAGAATAGTTGGTTTGATTTGTTAGGTAACCCATAAAACCTGTGTACTGTTGTGGGTAGACACGAACAGTTGGTTTTGATTTGCCTTGCAACCGAAAACCCGTATACTATTCTTGGTATTAGAATAGTTGGTTTAGGCAACCGAAATTGTCACACCCAACCTTAATGGCAGAAAGGTTAAGATGTGAGGGTTAAGATTGTTCATGCCACACAACGCTATTTCAAAGTGTAAATATTATTAAATCCCAAATTCATGTCATTCAAATCATAACATAAGTCTTAAATCAACAAACATAACATAAGTTTAATTTGAACATCAAATATCAAATAAGTTCTTTATTTTTCTCTAGGTCCAATCCTAGATGATTTCATATCTTCAAAGGCAACACTAAGCTTGAGCATTTCCTGAAACATGTTAGAAAATACGATCAACATATAATGTTGGTGAGTTCTCATAGATTGTACATACAATATAGAATCTTTAAAAGAGGCAATTCGAATCATAGGTTAAAGGCTAGTGCAAATACAAATGGATAGCATCATGAAACAATCAAACCTTGACAAATTATGGTCACAACAAAATTATACGATTAGCTAAGTGTACTTGGTTCCAATCAAGAATACGTCATGAGGAGCCGGCAATAACCTCGGCTTTAGCACCAAATAGGCTTGTCAAGCCCATAGATCTATGACGTCGCTAGGCTAGCAATAGTTAATGATTGTGTTTACAAGTGTCTATCACATAATATTTACGCAAGTCCCAAATAACCATGATAAAATGTAATATGAATTGCACGTGCATTACAAGTATTCAAACATCTTTACAAGTGTGATTATGATACGTGTAAAATGTTTCACCCCAAAACGTGTGAAATAAATTAAAACGGGGTATGAGAAACTCACTTGATATATGACGTACAAGGAATAATAAAAATAAGATAACTCCAACGATGTTTTCATAATTTGCCTAAAAGTAAGTGTTCCAAGATTTAGAATTTAGCCGGTAAGGTCGAAAGACGATACGCGAAGACTAGGGTTTCAATTGTGATCAGGGTTTTTGGTTTAATAATAATATATGTCTTGTTATTATTTAACTTGGTTAGATGAAATGGGCAAGATGATTAGCTGATAAAAATTTTGGGATAATAATTAAAATAAAGTATGTGTTCTTTATTTAAATAATACACTTAAATGATTAATTTATTACATGGTTTATAAAATACTAGATTAAAAATACTTGGATAAAATTCTTATTTGATTTGTCATCATTTTTTATAAAACTTATAAATATATTTTATAATAATTTTATAACTTTTAAAAATCTAAAAATAAAGAAGGATTTATCAATTTATAATTTCTAAAGGTTTCAAAAATTACTAAATAAATCCTGATTTAGTATAAGTTATTAAAAATGATTTTTATATCATTTTAATAACATTTTAGAATTTTCTGAGATTTAAAATAATTAAAATTCGAGTTTTGAAAATATATTGCAGGTGCCCGGGTTCGAACCCGGGACCTCCTGTTTGTCCCTCTTTCGCTTTAACCAACAGGCTAGGGCGCCTGCGCCTGTCAAGAACCGGGTTTTAAATTTTAAATGTATTCTCAACAATGGAATCCCAAGAACCCTAGAACGATTTTGTTCAAATTGAAGCATCATTCGATTCTGTTAACAAGAAAAATCTTTTGTTCCCCATGTGCAACCGAGTGTAAAGCCCTGTTGAATTACCTGATTTGATGTAGTATTGACTAGTATGGGTTCGAACAAAAGTCGCGTCTGGGTCTTGATCCAATTACTATACGTGTGTGTGTTTTGGTGAAATTAAAAGTGCAGAGAGTGTAAGAAAGTCGAATGGGACCTTTCCCCTCTGTTAAATCACTTCAATTTGATCGGTTTCAACACTATCGACTTCGAGTATGTTCACGGGGGTTACGAGTCGATTTGGATGTGTAATTTGCCGTTTCAAGTGAAATTAATCATGCTCATAACTTCGAAATGATTAGATGGACGTTTATACTCGTTTAATTGCATAAATAGTTTAATTTAAATGTAGAAACGGATTTGGTTTTTTTATGGGCTTCGGTTTGTGTTCATCGGTCGCGTTTAAAATCAAATTACAATTGGTGCAGGGTTCGAAACGGCTGTACGTGCATCAAGAGTGATTTAAATAATTCGTCGGAGTTGGCCGGAGTTTGGCCGGAGGTGGTAGCCGAAAAAACGGGTAGAGAGGAAGGGGGGGTGTTTTATAGAATTTACAGCTTTGGTCCCTGATGTTTTGGTAGTTATTATCTTATGCCAAGAACATTATATTAACTTTTCAAAATTTGCATTTTTAACAAATACATAATTATCTATATACATATATATTTTTATTTTTTAGGAATATTTGTAGGTTTAAAACTTACACTTTATTAATTTATTTATTTTAATGATTAATTAAGTTGTAGGTTTCAAAACCAAATTTTATAATTTAACACCATTCGAAATGCACAAAGATGAACCCTCATATTTGTATTAATAATGTAAATCGCACATCCAAGAAATAACGAAATAACAAAAAGTTAACAAATATACGAAAGGTCACAGAAATAACCCAGTGTACTGTTATTGGTAGAAACAGTTTGTTAGCCCGTGTACTGATAGTAACAGTTGGTGTGCCCAGGTACTGTTGAGAACAGTTGGTAAACCCGTGTACTGTCAAGATCAGTTGGTTAAAGCGTGTAGTGTTGTCATTTGAAACAGTTGGTTTATATTTGCCTTACAAAACTTATGTACTATTCTCGGTATATAACAGTTGGTTTTGATTCACACTATGAACCGTTGTTATTAACAGTTGGTTTTGAAACCTGTGTACTGTTAAGGTCAATTGTTTTTAGTCACATTATGACCGAAAAACCCGTGTACTGTTGTTGTTGAAACAATTGGTTTGCTCATAACCTATGTATTATTTTTGAATTAATAGATTGCCATTTCTAATGAAGTCTTTGTTTTTTCCTTTCTTGTAACTCTTTCGTCCTCTAAATCCTCCCAAGTCATTTCTTTAAGACATGCACTTGAACCTTCAATGTACGTACTTTCCGGATTCATATCGCACTTTTTGTTGGGGCCAGATTTGTAAGATTCTAAAAACTGGGATTGAAGTCTTTTGTTCTAGTGAATAAAAACTAGTTTATCCGCTCTTTTGGCATTTAAACGGTTTCTCTTGACATTGTGAATATAGGAGTATGTACTCCAGTTTCTTTCTACCGAATAGCTACTAATTGGTTATGAAAGTTCTCTTTTAGCTACTTCGGCTAGTTCTAGTGGTTTTTCGGGTGGTTTCGTCCCCATTTTCACCCATTCCCGCCATGAATTTAGAACAATAGTCGTGGCAAGTGCTTCTCTATAATCAAATAGCCTTCTTAGTAGTATACAGTGTGAGGCAAAGCGTGTTTTTACAACTTTTAACAGCTCTAACTTGGAGTTTTCTCTAAATATAGCTAAAGCATGCGTGTGGTTAAGTACTTCACAATGGATTTACCTTTCTTGTACGTGTCCCACATCCAACAAAATTCTTTGGAAAAGACTTTAAAAATCAAATTTAATGTGTTCACATAACAGGGAGACCAAAAGATGTGTTTATATATCTTTTCAATCTCTTTCCCGGTAACTTTGCAATTAGCAGCGTTGTCCGTAACCACTTGTAATACATTGCTTGGTCTAATCTGCTCGATAGCTCCAATAAGAAACTAAGAAATCACCTGCCCTGTTTTTTCCACCCCTATAAAGTTATCTGCGAACATAAACGTTGCACCATGGGAGTTAACCGCAAGAACATTGATTAGTGGCTCGTGCTTTACATTGGACCACCCATGTGAGACAATTGACACTCCTTGTGTGTACCAAGTGTCTTTAATAGGCGTAAGCTCTTTCTCAACATCTCGCACACACTCATCAAGTAGAACAGTCCTTGCCTTTTCTGACGATGGTGGTTTGTAACTTTCAGGTGCATGCTTAATGGCGTTAATCATTTCAATAAATTGCGGGTTGCGCAATACATTGAAAGGAATGCCATTCGCACACAATCCTCGTATAATTTTTAAGTCCACCGCATTTCTTTCTAAGATGCCAAAAGATTCTTCAATTCATGTTTTTGAAGGTGAATTTTTTGAAAGGATGGACATTTTTAAAGATTTTGCAACACTTGAATTTTCAGCTTCTTTTACCTTTTTTTGAAAGTCTTTCAAACAAACTTCTATCTCTAATAACCGCAGGACATTTTTTAATATCTACCTTTTTCCCCAAACCAGACCCAAAAAAGTGTAAATGAATTCGAGTATAACTACTAAACCTCTGGCCTCCACAGTGATTGCAGTTCTAATTCTTAGAACCTCCAGGATTCTTTGAGTTTGCTGCACCAATTAAAGTTATTTCATCAAAAAGGGGCTTAGAAGGATCCTTCTCTTCTATTGATGTTTGAGTGTTGCTTCCACTTGCTCCTCTTGTTGATGTTTGGCTCCCACTTGATGCTCCTGTGTGCTGCTCCACCTCATCATCATCAAGATCAACAAAACCTACTGTCCAACTTATATGTGTTACACTATATGTGTTACACTATCAGTTTCATCTTGTAGATTTGGTCGTTTCTTCCCAAAAATCATTTTTGAGATAGATAGAAAATAAGGATAAAAGGATATAGAAGAAACAATAAGAATGAAATAAGTGAGTTATGATGAGAATATGGTGAACTCATAACTATTTATAAGTGTTGGAGACTTAATTTGACTCAATGTGGATGGAAGAGGAGAAGGTAGCTGCCAATTTTCCCTCCAAAGAAAACAACCTGGAACATTGAACACCACTGGAATTCGAATGTTCTAGGTTGATAAATTGAGAATCTTGGTTACCCAATTCTCGAATCCATAGTGAACCATAATCAAACCATAATCGAACTACTGAGTGAACCACAATCGAACCATTGAGCGAACCACGAGCGGTTGGGTCGCTATCGAATGCGAATGGGGTTGATTCGAACCAATTCAAAAATTGGTGGAATTCCAGCAAATTCTGTGACTATGCACCTAGCTATAATCATAACATTAGTTGTAAGTTATATACTGACCTAGGAGTGCCTTATCGATCTAGTTGAGACAACATACCAAAAAAACTGAAAATTTATATGTACTATTTTTTAGAAAGAACTCATTTCGTTTCCAAAAGTGGTATATCCTTAAATTACAATATCAAGTACCTTAAATAAACATATGTTGTTTTATAGGCTCGTACCTACGTCTTCTTAATCCTTAAGAAAATAGGAAGCCATACCAGGACAATGTAACCACAACGTGATTAACAAATCATTATGGTCTAATACCATGGCGTAAGAGGATCGTTGCTAGCCCATTAGATGGGTCCTGGCATGGTTACATGGCTGTTTAGCATACGAACAGATAATTTATTCCCAACTTTACAACCATTATGACACTCCAAGCATATTTAAATCAACCGTTACATCATATAGCAACACTTCACCCATCAAATTACAGCAATCGAGTGGCGACTTCACTATCGTCGCAATTTCAATAGGTTTTGCTTGTTTAGAGTTACGATAATGTGCAATTGTAGAAGAATATCCATCAATCATCGAACTTAAACATCGAATCGAGCATGATCTTCATATTAAACCGAAACAATTGATATATTAGACATATACATGATGTAATAATGAGTGTTTGAAATGAATGATGATCTGAGTACCTTGGCACAATCAGATTCGCTAAGACACTTCACTAGCTCCATAGCCAACCCCTTGCATGATTTCGCCATTATCGTAAACCCTCGCAATCACTGTTTTTTGTTTCGAATCTTCATCACGGTTTCATGTGCCACTGGGTCGGACTGGGCCTTGTCTTTTGGTATCTGAATTGGCCCATTTTATGGCTTATTAACTTATTTAATATCTAACTATCTAATGATGTAAAAAAGTAAAATGAGTGGAGTATCGTGACCAATTATTCTTATCCTAACCGGTTAAGGTGAGGTACGTATGACATGTAAATATGAGAAGGTTATGGGTTTAAGTCTCACTCTGAGCAAAATTGCTCAGAGTTAAGTCAGAGTGTTTTCTTATCAACGGTTTCCCCTTGAGGGGGTTGGGAGTAAGGCCCGGCTACGAAACAGATAGGTTGGCCCGATTAAAATAACGCATATCCTCCGATTCAGGGTTGCACATTTACCGTTAAAAAATAAACTTACACCCAGTCACCTAGGTAGTTTAACTATTGAAAAGTAAAAACCTTAGGTTGAGTGTGGTTTGACTTTTACATCTAAAGTCAATTTTGATTTGTAACTATGAGATTTTTGAATAATAAAATATAAATATTAAGGATGTGTTAGGTCTAAAACTCTTGTATAGGTTTAGATGATAGATCAATCTTGTAGTCACTCTTTGTAATTATTATTTTGATGATATAATATAATTTTTTGATTACATTTGAGTTTATGAATTGAATAATATAATATATTGCATTAATTTATAATGTATCTCATAATATATGTGTTATAATGCATCTCATGATATATATGTTGATATGTGAATGATTGCATTAAAAATCAGACTTTGTCAATTTGGAAAATTGACTAAGTGTTAGAACAACTGCGGATGAATAAGTGTTCTTCCGTAGATGTTCTCAGGAGCATAACTGGTGTACATCCGTAGATCTGCTACGGAAGAACAACTTTAGCTGAACAAGATTAAAGAACAAGCTACCGAGGGCTTGCTGCTGAAGAACAAGAACTACCTGCGGAAGCACAAACACTGAAGAACAAGCAATGAAGAACAAAGTGTTGTTGCGGAAGACTAACTACCTGCGAAAGAGTAAATTCCTACGGAAGACTAAGTTAACACTTGTATGATTACACCACATCAAGTAGTCAATAGAAAGTCAACAAGTCAACGTGACAGAACAACAACATTAATGGTGGTGGAAGAGATATAATTCAAGCGAAGATTCCACGTCACATCAACAATATTATTTGTATTTAATTCATTATAAATCACGATCTCTTATGCCGATAAATGTGGTAAGGATTCGGACAGCTATAGGAAGTTAGCTTAATTATAGCAACAAGATAGCGAAAGATTAGCAATGTTTAGGAACAGAATAAGATCTCAATGTAATGAGAGATCAAGAACATGTAACAAAAAAAAGAGAATAACATATAGAACAATTACAGCAAAAACATCAAAGCAACAGAAGCATTACAATCGATTGATTGTAATTATTGAGCAATCGTGGTTTGTTTACTCTTATATTTTGTTTGCCCATTATATTGGTTGATCGATTTTGAGTTCATTAATCAATTAAACAACAAGTATTGGTAATTCCACGATCAATACTTGTTAAAATCAAATCTGTTAATTCCTGTATCGATCCTGAATTCACAGGTGGTATCAGAGCTTGGTGCTCATTGATCCAGATCAACTGATCTATCAGTTTGTTTTGTTTAACTGATTTCTGCTAAAACAAAGTTGTTGCTTTTTCAAAATTAATTAACATGAGTAATTCAGTTGTTGGTGTGTATCAACCTCCTAAACTGGAAAACAAATCTGATTTCAAAACATGGAAAATCAGGTTCAGAAATCATGTTAATTATACCGATTCTGATTTATGGGTGTCGATTACTGAAGGACCTTATATTCCACCTGCGTTAGGAGCGGATTATAAGGATAATAATCAATCCATAAGTCTGAAAAATCTTTCACCTGATGATGCTAAGAAAGTCAAGGTTGACATCAAAGCCTATAGTATGCTTACTATGGCTTTGCCTGAAGATCTCTTGATCAGGTGTGAATCATACAAAACAGCTCACTCGTTATGGAAAATCCTGCACACTTTTTGTGAAGGAAGTGACGAGATTAAGAGCATAAAGAAGGATACTCTTCGCTCACAATATGAAACCTTTCATCATATTGCGGGTGAGTCAGTACCTCAATAATTGCATAGATTTATGCAACTTGTTACAGAGATGAACATCTTTGAACTTAAGTATAGCAATGAAGTGTTGAACAAAAAGATGCTTCATGCCTTACGAGAAAGTTGGACACAGACTGTGTCTATGTTCAAGAACACTATTGATTTAAAGGTAATAAGACTAGACACACTAGTGGCAAAGGTAGAAGGTTTGGAGCTTGATGAAAAGACCAGAAACAAGAGTGTGAAAGCACTTATAGCACCTTGTCAATTCAAAGAATTGAAAAGTGCTGGACGTGCATTCATTTCCAATGAAGATGATGATAACTCTTGTGATGAGAGTGAACATGAAGAAGAAACAAGCTTCTATGCTGCCAAGTCTTCCAAATCAAGTACTCAAACAATCAGCAGAGAAAGTCCAAAGGAAAAGCTAATGACTCCAAGAATAAAAAGAACAACAATCAAACAGAACCTATCACTATGGTTCTGGAATCAGAAGAACAGAAAGCTGCTTTTACAGCCTTTAGTTCGAGCTTTCAGGCTTATCTGGGAAGCACTTTGACTCCTGCTCACTTCTGTCAACAAGATCTAGAAGAACTTTGTCACACCCAAACCTTAACGGCGGAAACGTTGAGATGTGAGGGTTAAGATTGTTCATGCCACACAATGCTACTCCAAAGTGTAAATATTATTAAATATCCATTTCATGTCAAACATTGTCATAACATAAGTCTCCAACCAAACAAACATAGCATAAGTAAAAAATTTAAACATCTAGTTTCAAAGCATGTTCTTTATTTTCTTTAGGTCCAATCCTAGATGATTTCATATCTTCATGAGCAATACTAAGCTTGAGCATTTCCTGAAACATGTTTGAAAAATACGGTCAACATATAATGTTGGTGAGTTCCCATAGGTTGTACATACATATATAGAATCTTTTAAGATGGCAATTCATGTCATAAGTTAAAGGATAATGCAAATATAAATGGATAGCAAATGAAACAATCAAACCTTGACATAATATGGCCACAACGAAATTATACGATTAGCTAAGTGTACTTGCTTCCCATGATGATTAAGAATACGTCATCAGGAGCCGGCAATAACCTCGGCTTTAGCACCAAATAGGCTTGTCAAGCCCATAGATCTATGACGTCGCTAGGCTAGAAATAGTTAATGATTGTGTTTACAAGTGTCTATCACATAATATTTACAAGGTCCCAAATAACCATGACAAAATATAAGATGAATAGTACGTGTGTTACAAGAATACAAACGTCTTTACAAGTGTGATTTTAATACGGTTAACATGTTTCACTCTAAAATGTGTGAAATAAGGTAAAACAGGGTATGAAAACTCACTTGGATGATAATGATGAGCAAAGATGAAGACTTGAACTAAACATCAAAGGTTCGTTAAGATTCAACCTAGAGAACAACATTTAAAATTAACCCATTATATTTTAAGGACTACACGGGAATCTACGGTTTCTTTTGGAATTTGGGGTTTTAGATATCAAAGTGATAGTATAACGATTTTATTTGAATACATATAAATCGTATAGTCAATAGTAATAAATTATAAGGTAACTAAAATAAATAATTGTCTTAGGAGGATTGAATAAACAAGTAAGAAATCTTGGAATAATTTCATTAATAAAAAGTTGAATATTTTATAATTAAAGAAATCATTGGAATTATTTTTTGAAAAATTAATGATTTGTAGCTTAATACTAAGCCATTAATTTATAATAATGAACTTGTATAAAGATTAATTATTAAATATAATAAATGATAGGGAACGATTTTTATTTGGCTAACCAATCCATACCAATAATGATGTCAAAACTCCCAAGTTGCATAGGAATAAGGTCAATAGGGAACTCATGCTCGTTGAGACTCAAGGTGCAATCATGAATGATGACGTCAATTACGATAGATTTGCCATTAGTGACTTCGACCGTAAAGAATTTTTCTAGCTTAGAGAGCGGCTTAGCAAGGGTGGGTTCAAATTCTAAGGACACAAAACTCTTATCCACCCCCGAGTCAAACAATACAGAAGCATAGCAATTATTTACGAGATACATGCCTGCTTAGATATAGAGCTATTGTTGGTACATGGAAGGCAAAGTAGGAATTTTATTCAACAAAGGTTCGAGTAACAGAAAAGAATGACGTACCGTTCACCACGTCGTTATTTGCTTGAGCTTGGTTTGCGTTGATGTTGAAAGAACGTCCTTGAGCTGGTGGGACATTTACTGCAAGACGAGGGCATTGCGGGTGAAAATGGCCGGTTTCGCCACAATTGTAACAAGCTCGATTGGCGACCACAGCAGCGTTGTTTGGTGCACGATGACATGTAGCAACCAAATACCCATATTTCCCACAGAGTGAGCAAATACTACATGGGTTATTTCCCGCATGATAGTACCTGTAGATATTGCACATCGGATGTGGACCCGTATAGGCTCTAGCAATAGGTGCTTGATTTGCAATAGCAGTTTGTTTTTGTGGGGCATTGGGTGCTGTCACAACAAAGTTTTGAGCAGGTGTAGACTTACGTTTCTTGCCCTTAAATGAGGATTCAACCTTCACCTCCTTAGTTGCCTTGGGAGTCACCTTTGCAGTTGGTTTGGCACCCTTACCGTCAAGGTGCCAGCCTTAATGTGATTTTCGGTGAGCTGTGCAGTGATGTTGATTGCTTCTTCCAGGGTGTGGGCCTACTCCCCACAAAAGCATCTTGAATTTGTGGTGGTACCCCTTTGATAAACTTTTCAATGCTACGGGGTACAGTATCCACCATATGCGGTAAAAGCATACTCAATTCATGATGTCGAGTGGAATATGCCAAATGGTTGCCACTATCTTGCTTGAGATTCCAAAATTCTTCCTCCAACTTTTGTAGTTCACTCCTCGGGCAAAATTTTTGGATCATGATGTTCTTGAACTCTTCCCAAGTAAGTGCCACTACAACTTCCGCACCCCGGTTCCTCTTTTCACTATTCCACCAAGTAAGAGTCCGTTGTTGAAGAACACTCGCAGCATAACGAACCTTGAGTTCTTCAGGACACTCACTATTGATAAAAGTGTTCTCCATACTCTCGAACCACTCGAGAAGTCTAGTGGCTCCCTCCTTCCCACTAAAACTAGTGGGTTTGCAAGAGTTGAAGTGTTTGAAGGTACAAGTTCGGTGATTCCCTCCTTGGTTTTTGCTGTTTTCTCCTTGGCCATTGTTACCATCACCACCATTATTCGCATTTGCATTGTTACTATTGTTAGCCATTAAGGTGTTACTTAATTCAGCGACCATGGTAGGAAGGACAACATCCATTTGTCGGGCAATCATAGAGGCGAGTTTTCGGTCGGAGCTACCACGCTTTCCATGATGACGAGACATTCTAAAAAGAAAAATAGAGCAGATATTAGAGTTTTGGAGATAAAACCAGTTCAAATAGACATGAATCTTTGAAATTTACAAACGTATACACGATGATTCCATTTGGTACCACACAGCCAATAGGAACATTGACACGTCAAGGTAACTTAATTCCAATTTACCTTGGGGAAGATCTGTATTTTGACCATAATTTATAACTCATCCCGAAAATCCCAAGGTAAACATAACAGGTCCCGTAGTTGATTGGGATTTATGCGAAATGCTTACCTTAGCCCAAGGGCTTTTTGCTAGGAAATCCAGAATACAGGTGTTTATGTGTCACACACTTCCCTATAGGCTATTAGAATTAAAACCTTGAGGAGATTTTCAAGATTTAGACATATTGTCTAAAGGATTTATCCACTCAATATAATGCGTAAGATTCCACATGTAGTCGAGAATAAGTTTTAGAAAGAGATCAGGCGTGATAGAACTAAGGGCGGGTGAAGAGGATTAGGAAGTTGGGGGGGTACAAGGTTAGGTATTTTGTTATTCGAGTCAAACATCTAAGGCACAATTTACTAAGTAAAGTCAAGTAGCACATAAGGGATTCATCATGTAGCATGTAACATCATATAAGTAAGCTTACAAGATTATAAAGAATGCTCATGAAAAAGTTCCCTACATTAACCATAGTCTAGGTCACCATTTCTAAAAACCTAAATCCCTATAGTTATGGGCTCTGATACCAATCTGTCACACCCCAACCTTAACCGCGAAAACGTTGAGATGTGAGGGTTAAGATTGTTCATGCCACACAACGCTACTCCAAAGTGTAAATATTATTAAATATCCATTTCATGTCAAACATTGTCATAACATAAGTCTCCAACCAAACAAACATAGCATAAGTAAAAAATTTAAACATCTAGTTTCAAAGCATGTTCTTTATTTTCTTTAGGTCCAATCCTAGATGATTTCATATCTTCATGAGCAATACTAAGCTTGAGCATTTCCTGAAACATGTTTGAAAAATACGGTCAACATATAATGTTGGTGAGTTCCCATAGGTTGTACATACATATATAGAATCTTTTAAGATGGCAATTCATGTCATAAGTTAAAGGATAATGCAAATATAAATGGATAGAAAAAATTTCATTAATAAAAAGTTGAATATTTTATAATTAAAGAAATCATTGGAATTAATTTTTGATAAATTAATGATTTGTAGCTTAATACTAAGCCATTAATTTATAAAAATAAACTTGTATAAAGATTAATAATTAAATATAATAAATGATAGGAAACGATTTTTATTTGAACGCATATTATTCGTACAGTCAATAGTAATAATTTATATATAATTGTTTTAGAATAATTGAATAAACAAATCAGAAATTTTTATAAAACTTTTATAACTTTTTAAAATAAAAAATGAAGGATTTATTAATTTATAATTTCTAAGGATTTAAAAATATTTCTAATTAAATCTTGATTTAGTATAAGTTATTAAAATGAATTTTATATCAATTTAATAATATTTCAAAATTTTTCTGGAATTAATTAGTTAAGAAAAATCATTGTTTTTTTTTTTTTTTAAAATTGCAGGTGTCCGGGTTCGAACCCGGGACCTCCTCCATGCCTCTTTCGCTTTAACTAGTGGGCCAAAGCTCCAATTCCTGTCTTAAAACGCAAAACAATTAATAAAAGCTATATCTGAAAAGATCCCCAATTTCTTCAAGAACCCTAGAACGTGTTGGATCAAATTGATGCCTTAATCGATTCTGTTAACAAATGAAATCATGGAGCTTTTACTCCCCAAGTGAAATTGAGGGTTTGTATGTATGAATTACCCGATATGGTCACGAAATTAAGCCGATGGAGTTCGAAAATGGCCGCGGTTGTTCCTGCTTTGAATTCGAGGATCGCTTGCAACTTCGATGAAATTGAGAGTTCTAGAGGTTGAAAGGGAATGATTCAAGCATTAACCCTCTAATTTATAGCTTCTATTTGGCCGATTAGGTGCCCAACGGCTCTAAGTTTAACCTCGGGCGTTACCTTCGATTTAGGTGTATAATTTGCCGTTTCAGGTGAAATTACTCACACCCTTGGTTTCGTAATGATTACACGAACGTGTATGTTCAATTAATTTCAATAATGTTGTGTCTTAAATGTAGAAACAGATTGAAGTTCTTGATGGGTTCAGTTTCGTGTCCGAGGTCATCACCACCGCATTTAAAGTCAAATTAACTCACATCTTCGTGTTGGAACCAGATTCACGAACCGATTAGAAGCGATTTGAAGTTTTTAAGTTGGTTTTAAGAGAGTTTCGGTGGTGGCCGGAGTTGAGCCGGAGTGTGGCCGGCCGGCCATCGGAAAATCGGGGTAAAGGAAAGGGGTTTGGGTGTTATAAAAAATTTACACTTTGGTCCCTGGTGTTTTATGCTTTTGGTATTTTATGTAAAAAGTTTTGAAATTACAAAATTCACATTAAACAATTAGGTTTTTATTTTCCTAATTATATATTTATTTATTTTATTTACAACTAATATTTTATCAATTTTACTAGTTAAGTTTAAAAGAATCTTAAATAAATATAATTAAATTACGGATTGATGGATATATTGAAATTATTAGAATTGCAAATGAACCCCCATGGTTTCATTATTGTCATAAGTGACACTTACAAGAGATAACGGAAACGTAAATTTATTAACGAATAAGCGAAAGGTCACAAACTTCATCCTGATGAGGTAGAAGAGATGGATCTACAATGGCAAATGGCAATGATCGCCTACAGAGCAAAGATGTACATGAAAAGGAACAAAGGACTATCTATGGGAGGAAGATCAGCAACAATTGGTGTTGACAAGTCCAAAGTAAGATGCTTTAAGTGCAATCTATATGGACACTTCTCGAGGGAGTGCAACAGCAATCAACAACAATCCACTGACTCGAGACAACCAAGTCAAAGAAGCTTCACACAACCTCAATTAACCAATTCATCCCCACCATCAACAAGCAACACAACACGTATCACCAATGCTAAAGAAACTAGTTTAATTATTTTGCAGGACGGGACTTGTGATTGGAGCATGTATGAGAAGGAAGTGCTTGCAGAAAATCAAGCTTTGATGGCAAACATGGAAAACAAAGTTCCACCAATGGCCACTGAGGTAAGAGAAAGATTATGTTCTCCCACCTGCATTGATGAAGTTGAAAGATATAGAACACATGCTCAACAGTTGGCTGATTAAGTAAAAGAAACTCTACTTTTAAATGAATCACATGTTAGAGAACATAAACTATCAAGTCAAAATCAATTCTTTACAAAAGGATTTAGATAAACTTTTATCTGAAAATTACAATTTAAAAGCACAAGTTGAGCATTTGACTACTTCTTTAACTAAGTCTATGTCAAATCATGCATCTACTGAAGTGAAACTTCAGAAATTCCAACTGTCATCACAGTAGTATGAGAAACTATTAAACTCTCATATTGAGTCAAAGAATAGATCAGGTTTGGGATTTCATGTTGTTGCACCATCAGTAAATGATAACTACACTTCTCTACCCGAGTCCATGACCAACAGTTTATCTAATCACTTTGTGTCTAGTACCATATCTGAGTCAACAGATAAAAATAATGATAATGAAACCAGTGACACTAAATCATATGAAACTGATTCAATAGAATCAGAACTTTCAAAACAAAGTCAACCAGAGTTTGATTATGATAACTGTGATGACTTGGATGAGGATAATGAGCCTAATAACACTGGTTTGGGTAAGGGTAAAACTATTTTAAATGAATATTCAATCCCCAAAGTTTTGAATGAAATCAAGCTTCCTTATCTACCAAAACAAAGAAATCTGCTGAAGACCATCCACACAAGGATTGATCAACTGAATGAAGGCATTCATGCCCTAAACAAACAAAATAATGGAAAATCAGCAAAAAGAGCTTCGGAAGATAAGAAATTCACTTCAGCAGATCATCTGCGAAAGAAGTCTATGACATCCACAGAAGTCATACGGAATAAGAAAGAAGCTGCTGAAGCATCATCTAGTAAACACAGAGTTCAGAAAAAGCAAACAATGGATGCAAAACAAGAACCCTTTGACATCATCTCAGGTAGAGGTAAAGAATCATCAGCAGCTAAATTTGAAAAGGAGTTGAAGAAGCAAAAGAAGGCATTGATAAAGAAAAAGGCAAAGACAAAGGCTGCATCTGATATTGATACTTAAGAGTACTGTAAATGGTGTGATATACACAATCACAGCACAGAAGACTGCTACTTTAGCAGCTATTTCTCAATATGTAATATGAACAATCACATGACATCTGATTGTTACTTCAACAAATATTGTGCCATATGCAACAAACATAATCACTCAACTCAGGAATGCTTTTTCAACAAAAAAACAAAACAAAGATCCTCAAGAAGAAGTATGCAAAGACCACTGAATCAGACCCACAATCTTCTGAGGATGAAAAGATCACTGATTCAAAAGTCTCAAAACAAAAGAAGCAGTAACAAAATCAGAAAACTTCCAAGATAAGGAAAACAGTTGCTGAGGTGCAAACAAAGAAAAAGAAGGACAAACAACAATTTCAAAGCAAGATTCCTCACAAAAAGGTAGCCCTTGAAGAAGATGATGACTTCTTTGACTACTTTGACAAAGGCAATCATGTACCTCAGTCTAAATCAAAGGATACAAAAACATTCTTTAGACAATCCTCAACATCAAGATCAAAGAAGAAGTCACTGAACAAGTCAGTGTGAATCAAGATGAAAACACCTCAACATCATCATAAAAAACATCCTCACCCAAAACAAAACATCATGAATCCACTGATACTAAAATTAATTTAGAAACATCAAGGCTCATTCATGAGAAATATACTATATTAAATAACTATGGCAAGCCCAACACCATCAAGGCTTGGGCTCTTCAGTCTAATTAAGTTTATTATGTTTTGCAGGAGCATCCAAGGAGGGCTGACAACAAGTGGTATGTTGACAGTGGGTGTTCCAGACACATGACAGGAAACTATTCTATCGTCCATGACTTCAAACATAAAAATGCTTCATATGTAGCATTTGGTGGGGATAAGAAGGGAGGTAAAATCATCGGTGAAGGAATGGTAACCAATGGAGTTCTCAAATTTGAGAAAGTCAATTTTTGTGAAAACTTACAGTTTAATTTACTAAGTGTATCTCAAATTTGTGATCAACACTATACTACTTTCTTTGATAACTCTGATTGTTACATTCTCCAGCCAGGTTTCAAAATACCAGAAGATTGGATCCTTCTTAAAGCACCAAGAAAATGCAACACCTATGTGTTGGACATGAACAACACAACAATAACAAGTAAAGAAACTTGCCTGATCTCTAAAGCATCAGAAGATGAAGCCCAACTATGGCATAGAAGGATGGTTCATTCCAACATGAAAAACATGAATAAATTGGTGAATAATGACTTAGTCATTGGAGTTCCAAAGAAAGAATTTTATTGTTCTAATCACTGTTTATCATGTTATAAAGGAAAACAACACAAAGTATCACACAAATCCAAAACTATTAATACCAACACAACACCACTAAAGTTATTGCACATGGATCTTTTTGGTCCAACCAATGTGTTAAGCATTGGAAAAAGGCAACACTGTCTGGTGATTGTTGATGATTTCATTAGATTTACTTGGGTCTTTTTCTTAAAATATAAAAGTGAAACATCAAAAATCTTGATGGAGTTTATTACTAAGTTAGAAAATCAACTTGATCTGAGAATCAAGATTTTAAGAAGTGACAATAGAACTGAATTTGTTAACTATGTTTTAGATTCTTTTTGCAGGGACAAAGTCATAGCTAGACAATTTAGTGCACCAAGAACTCCATAATAGAATGGAGTTAGCAAGAGGAGAAATAGAACCTTAATTGAAGCAGTAAGAACAATGCTAGCTGGTTCACAGCTACCAATCATATTTTGGGCAGAAGCAGTGAACACAGCTTGCAATGTTCAAAATAGAACTTTGATAGTCAAAGAGCATAATAAAACACCCTATGAACTTTTATTTAAAAGAAAACCATTTATAGGATATCTTAAAGCTTTTGGGTGTCATGTATCTATATTAAACACAAAAGAACAATTAGAAAAGTTTGCTAAAAAAGCCTATGATGGTTTCTTTGTTGGTTATTCATCCACATCTAAATCATATAGAGTCTACATCCCACATGACAACATTATAGAAGAAACTCCTAATGTATCCTTTGATGAATCCTTGTTTCCACAATCTGTGAAAGAATCATCTTGGTTGTTTGATATAGATGCACTAACTAACTCGTTTAACACTGGTTATCTTAATGTGACAGGTGCTACGGATACATGTTATCCTTATGTTCCTCCAAACATGGGTGTACCATTGACAGTTGATCCACCAAAAGTAGTTCCTACAGAAACTCAACGTAACAATGATCATGGTACATCAGTTCAAACAAGCAAAGAGATTTCTAATGACCTTGAACCATGCACATCAGCAGAAGTGCCATCTACTTCAGCAGAAGTCCCTCACTGTACAAAGACCCCTACTTCCGTAGATGCTTCCACTTCCGCAGATGATGTACTGAAATCCCCTAATGTTCCAAACACTTCAGAAAACAACCCCACACCATTGCCCAATGCAGATATACCACCTACAGAGTCTGCAGCTGATCCTTTACCTGCTACGGAAAGCATACCCACATCCACGGAAGGCATATCCATACCTGCGGAAACTCATTCAGCTGCACCAGAACAACATACTGAGGAGTTAGACTATTTTGTTGACTCACCATCACAACTACTCCATCTCCAATAACCAACATCACTAACCTGGATGCATCTATCCAAGTTCATAATGTTCCTACAGTTAGAACTCATAAGGATCATCCAATTGATAACATGATTGGTGACCTCAATAGCAGAACTACAAGAAAACAAGGGGGAGCAGCCAACATTTGTTTGTTCTCCTGCTTTCTATCACAAGCAGTTCCACCTAACATAACTAAAGCTTTAAAAGACAATAGCTAGATTGAAGCAATGCAAGAAGAGCTTCAGCAATTCAAAAAACAGAAAGTGTGGAATCTAGTTGATCTCCCTGAAGGCCAATATCCAATTGGCACTAGGTGGTTATTCAAAAATAAACTAGATGACAGAGGAATAATAGTTAGAAACAAAGAAAGGCTAATTGCACAATGATACACACAAGAAGAAGGTATAGACTATGATGAAGTCTTTGCACCAGTTGCAAGGATTGAGGCAATTAGAGTGTTTTTAGCCTATGCATCCTATAAGAAGTTCACAGTTTACCAAATGGATGTAAAATGTGCCTTCTTATATGGTAAAATTGATGAAGAGGTCTATGTTTCTCAACCACCAAGCTTTGAAGATCCTGATTACCCTCACAGGGTGTACAAGCTTGACAAAGCATTAGATGGTCTTCATCAAGCACCAAGAAAATGGTATGAAACATTATCCTCCTTCCTACTGAAACATGGATACAAAAAGGTACCATTGACTAGACACTCTTCCTCAAACATGACCATCAAGATCTCTTAGTTGTTCAAATATATGTTGATGACATCATATTTGGATCAACAAACAAGAGATTATGTGAAGAGTTTGAAGCTTTGATGCAAACTGAGTTTCAGATGAGTTCAATAGGAGAATTAACTTTCTTCCTGGGATTACAAGTTCATCAGAAGACAGATGGCATTTTTATCAATCAAGAGAAATATGTGCTTTAAATCCTAAAGAAATACAACCTTGCTGGCTCCTCATCATGCAAAACACCAGCATCCATCATAGACAAAATAGCACCAGATCCAACAGGGAAGTCCATTGACCAACGATTATATAGATCAATGATAGGATCATTAATGTACTTAACTGCCAGTAGACCTAACATAATGTTTGATGTGTGTGTCTATGCTAGGTACCAAGCAGATCCAAAGGAGTCACACTTGAATGCATTAGATATCTCAAAGGGAAACCAGCATTTGGACTGTGGTATCCCAAAGAAGGAGATTTCAAACTATACTCATACTCAGACAGTGACTTTGGAGGCTGCAACAATAATAGGAAATCAACAACTGGAGGGTGTTAATTCATAGGACCAAGACTTGTGTCTTGGCAGTGCTAAAAGCAGACAAATATTTCAGTATCCACAGCTGAGGCTGAGAACATAGCTACTTCAGCTGGTTGCTCACAGGTTCTATGGTTGCAAAACTAATTACTTGACTATGGTTACAATTTTCTTCAAACCCCTATCTATATAGATAACTCAGCTGTTATGTTTATCACTGCTAACCCAGTTCAACATAGTAAAACTAAACATATAGAAATCAGATACCATTTTCTGATAAACTGTTCAGAAAAGGGTCTAATCAAGTTGATCAAAGTAGACACAAGCTGATTTGTTCACTAAGGCCTTTGATTCAGTTAGCTTTAATTTCTTAATTGAATCCTTAGGCATGATCAACTTAGAATAGATCACAACACCAACAACAGAAAAATGTGTCCATTACTTGTAATCATATGAGAAAGCCACAAACATTATCAAAACAAACATCTGCATAAGGCAGCTGATACTCTAAGGACATGATAGTTCAGTATAACCTGACATATATTCCTGCTTTCACCTAAACAACTAACTACTGATCAGATGTGTTGGATATATGAATAGGTTCAACCCGAGTGGAAGCTAAAATATGTCATGCTCAACATAAAGTCAAGATGACTAAGTGTGGACAAGTCATTATGAGGAGCAACCAAGTAAGTCTCATCCGGAAGTGCAAAATTACTCACCCATGCACACTTACTATGTTGTAACATGTTATAACCTCTATCTTTGCGCATCTTGACCCTCTGTTTTGCGTAAGCAAAGACCTGGGTCAATAGGCACCTCTGTTTTACGTAAGTAAAGACCTGGTGACCTGATGCAAATGATAAATGTTCCAAAAGGAACTGCTCTAAAAAGAATCCAAAAGGATCAACTGTATATTACTTCAAAGAGCATAAAACCATCTCAGCATTAATAAGATTTCAAAGAAATCTTAAGCTAGAGCTTATAATCTACGGAACATGGTATAAGTGTGATAAAGTGATGAATTGATCACATTCTAGGGGAAAAACTTACACACACCTTGCATGATGCATCCATCTTGGTTTGACTTTAATTCTTACCAAAACATGATAACTAGCATGACATGTCCAACATATACTCTTGTTTGAATTTCTGTGGATTACAGTATTTGCAATCTCCACTAGATCAAGTAGACAATAACATCAACCCAAATATGCAGGAACATGCCTGGTTCATAGTATGATCCCTGGTTTATCCTATAATTGCCTATCACATACCAGGATATTTTCCTTTCTCTATAATTATCAGTTAGACACATTAACTGTTGTTCATACTATTTTATTATAAATTTTTGATAAACTCATAAGTTTATGATTAATCACAAATTTAGGGGGAGTAGTCAATGCATGAATCGGATTTTAACTGATTTTAACATTCTGATTTGAAGAAAATTGGAACTTGAGCACTAATTTGGCTGCAGGATATCTAAAGCATTCAACTACTTATGCACAACTACCATGAAGCGAAGTCATAAGGTCCAACAGAAAAACAAGTGGTGACTTCCGTACCTTCAGAAGTGAAATTAATTTTTCCTTCGGAAGATCAGTACCTTCGGAAGACAATCTACCTTCCGTAGATGTACCACGGGAAATGCATCAAACCATGACTTCCGTAGAAACGCTACGGAAGATATGAATGCTACGGAAGATATGTTAAAATTCAAGGCAATGGAGAAGATTAGAAAAGAGTTAGGTCACTGTGACACCAAGAAGCTCACCAAGTATAACATGATTTGTTGGCTGCAAAGTCACAATTATGAACAACATGAATTAAAGGGAAGAATAGTAGGTGAGCTGAGGAATATGATGAAGTATGTGATGGATGTTGAATTAGAGACTGGTGTCAAATTCAGAACTGGAGGACCCAATCCTTCCTACCACCAACAAGCATAAACTCCCCCTGCTAAACCCATTGTGGTAGAAAGCAAAGATATGTACAAGGGGAAGGAAAGACTGATAAGAGAGCCAAGGGATGTAATCCCCAACAAAATCTGGCCTTTGGGTACTGTAATAAGGGAGATAACAGAATAGAAAACCATAATGATTCAGTTGTTTGACAACATGACAACTCCAAGATCAATAGAAGACAACCAAATCATTGCTTGAAAATTTGACTCCGAATGGGATAGTGCTGTGCTGAAGAGGTCATCTGGAATGATTCAATACTTTTTAAGAGTGGAAACACTCCTTGCACTTCCAGATGCAGACCTTGCTACTCTGAAAACCATTCTAATCAAGGGGAAGAGACTTCTCTGGGCTTGTGGCTAAGCTAAGTCACAAGTTCAAGGGAGATGTGGTCAAACAAGCAAGGAGAGAATATGCTGAGCATAAGAGAAAGAAGCTAATAAAGAAAGGATCTCATTCCAGTTCTCACCTTATTAACAGTGAATTCATTCAGAGAATTGGGTATGAAGATCAAACTGAAGCAACTGTTAAAATGATTGAAGGTAATCAATTCTCCTTCCCTATCACTGGATGGGGTTATGTTGAGAAAACAAAATAATTGGTGCTTCAAAGGAATGATGCATAGAAGAAAGCATCCAGCATCAAATTATTTGATCCTGTCAAAATAAAACTGTTACATCCAAGCTACACTTCTTACTTACATGACAAATATTTTCCAAGTCTGCAAGATCAAACATCTTAGAATGACTTATGCTTGTATGTGCATCTTATTCAAGTCATAGATAAACTGCATACCAAGGCACATAAAAGAAGAAAGTTTGAAGCTGGACAGTTGATTGGATCAGAAATCAAACCCATAAGTGAACTAAGAATTTCTGACCAGGATGAACTGGAAGTGGTGTCTAACAATAGTGTTGTTGCAACACTCACCACTGAAGAGGATATCCTGGGACTGAAATACAAAACTTTGAAGAGAATGGGTAGAAGACAAATAAAATACAAGTATGAAGATCAGAAAGCTACTGTAAGCTATTTTAACACCAAGATTTTGGAAAGAGTGCAAGCGCTAAAGGATCTGAACCCATGATTACTAGAGTCTAAACCTAAGGGGGAGTATTGTTAGGTCTAAAACTCTTGTATAGATTTAGATGATAGATCAATCTTGTAATCACTCTTTGTAATTATTATTTTGATGATATAATATAATTTATTGATTACATTTGTGTTTATGAATTGAATAATATAATATACTGCATTAATTTATAATGTATCTCATAATATATGTGTTATAATGTATCTCATGATATATATGTTGATATGTGAATGATTGCAGTAAACATCAAACTTTGTCAATTTGGAAAATTGACTAAGTGTTAGAACAATTGCGGATGAATAAGTGTTCTTCCGTAGATATTCTCATGAGCATAACTGGTGTACATCCGTAGATCTGCTACGGAAGAACAACTTTAGCTGAACAAGATTAAAGAACAAGCTACTGAAGGAGGGCTTGCTGCTGAAGAATAAGAACTCCTGCGGAAGCACAAACACTGAAGAACAAGCAATGAAGAACAAAGTGTTGCTGCGGAAGACTAACTACCTGCGGAAGAGTAAATTCCTAAGGAAGACTAAGTTAACACTTGTATGATTACACATCATCAAGTAGTCAACAGAAAGTCAACAAGTCAACGTGGCAGAACAACAACATTAATGGCGATGAAAGAGATATAATTCAAGCGAAGATTCCACGTCACATCAACAATATTATTTGTATTTAATTCATTATAAATCACGATCTCCTATGCTGATAAATGTGGTAAGGATTCAGATAGCTATAGGAAGTTAGCTTAATTATAGCAACAAGATAGCGAAAGATTAGCAATGTTTTAAGAACCTCTATATAACGAGAGATCAAGAACATGTAACAAAAAAAAGAGAATAACATATAGAACAATTACAACAAAAACATCAAAGCAACAGAAGCATTACAATCGATTGATTGTAATTATTGAGCAATCATGGTTTGTCTACTCTTATATTTTGTTTGCCTATTATATTGGTTGATCGATTTTGAGTTCATTAATCAATTAAACAGCAAGTATTAGTAATTTCACGATCAATACAAAATCAAATCTGATAATTCCTGTATCGATCCTGAATTCACACGATGATATCTTACAATTTGACTAAAAGATACAATTGTTTATATTTATATTTTATTATTATAAAATCTCATTGATCCCATTTTTCATTTTTATCTTCATATTTTTTATATAATTTTTTTATCTACAATTTAACTATCAATTATTATATTCTTATACCAATAATACTTAGATTAAGTTGTTAAGATAAGGTACCAAGATATATACATATGAGAACATCATGGATTCAAGTCTCACGCTCAGCAAAAAATGTTGGAGTTGAGTCAGGGATTTTTTTAGTTATGGGTTTCCTCCTGAATGGGTTGGGGTGCAGTCCCAACTGAGAAACAGATAGACAGACCCGATTAAGATAACATTTATCCTCCAAATGTGAGCGTACATTTTCCATTCAAAAAAAATTAAAAACTATTTTGTCTTATCATCTTTACTTCTAAACAAAGCACTTGCATATGCAACATTTCCATAAATTTAGAGCAAAACTTGTCTAAATAGAACTCTAACACTGTATACATATACTGCAAACTTCAAAGGTGAATCCAGAAGATAAGTCTTTGAGATTAATAATCTGAACTATGTAAGGTCTTATTAGCTTATTTTTAACCAACTTTATTTGTATATAAAATGTTACTTTAATATCTTAAAACAACCTATTTACCTCATAGTTATAGTGAATTAGTGATCTCCATACTTTAATAAAAAGGTAACTAACAGGGGCACGTGTCAACACCACATTCTTTCACATCAATTTTTTCTTGCTTCTTTCTCCTATTTAATAATTACAATAATTACTAATTACTAATAATACTATTTAATTATTTTTTAGATTAAAATAGTTTTTTAATAAATTAAGAAAGAGATTTTTTTATTAATGTTATTTTCAAAGATATAAATTTTTATAAAATAAGTAATTTTTTCTAAATTCAAACTTTTTTAAAAATACAAAATATTTCAACATTGGTGTTTTTAAAAAGTAAAATTCCTATAAACAAAAAATAATTAAAATTAAGGTTAATAATAATAAAGTTTTTAAATGTGACATATTTTAAAAATGCTTATTTTGAAATAAAATTTAATTTTATTTATAATAAAAAAGATTTTAATCATACCTTATCTTAAAATATTGATTTATAATTAATAAATTTCATTCTGTTTAATATTTTTTATTTAACTCGTGTAATATACGGGTTTACTAAAACTAGTAAATTTATATACTGATTTGAGTTGAACAAAAGAGTTAAATGCTTTTTTGGTCTCTGGTTATATAGCGTTTTTGTGGTTTCAATACTTGTGTTTTAACTTTTGCGATCTCAGTACCTGTCTTTCCAAAAAATTGATGAAACAGCCATTCCATCTAAATTTAAAATTAACGGTAGTTAACACCAAGGGTATATCCATCATTTCATTTCAAACCTTTAAAACCCTATTTAAATAAAAAGGAGAATCGCACAATAATGTCGAATTCATCACCTGGTAGTTGAAAACCCTAGATTCATCATCTCCATCCTCACCGTCGCATAATAATGTCGAATTCGTCACAGAGTTCTAGCATCCACGAGAGAAACTATCACACAAACACCATAACCACTCCAATTTCTCTGGTGATTTGTTCATGTAGGTCAAGAACTGAGGTTCGAACCTCTTGGACTAATACAAACCCAAGTCAAAGATTTCATTGCTTCGTTGTAGGATGTGGTTTCATTAGTGGGTTGATTCTGCCATGTGTCAAAGAGCAACCCGTATCATTCCTGGATTGCAGTCAGTGAATAGGCATGAAGCAAAGGCTAGAAGATTAAGGAATGAAAACAAATTTGTTAAGTGTGCTTCGGTTTTAAGTTGGGTGTTCTTTGTATTGTACCAAATGATGTAGTCTTATGTAACCAGTGAACAAGTTATTGGTTTAGGTGCTTCTGATTTGTTATAGATTTATGTAAGTGGTTTGATGTACATTTGGTTAATGAAAACAAATATTGCAGATGTATGGTTTCTAATTTTGACTTTTTAATGTCAAAGTGAATTGTTTTAATGTTGTTGTCAAAGTGAACAAGTAATGACCCATTTGATCCATTTGATGTCAAAGTGAACAACTAATAAGCAAAGTGAATATGTAATGACCAATTTGATGTTAAAGTGAACAAGTAATAAGCAAAGTGAACAAGTAATGACTCATTTGACCCATTTGATGTCAAAGTGAACAAGTAATAAGCAAAGTGAATATGTAATGACCCATTCAACCTAAATGACCATAAGTGCAAATGTCCAAATGACCATAGTGACCCATTTGACCAACCAATTAAAGTCAATTTGACTAAGATACATAGTTACCATTAAAGTTAAGTGCATAATTTGAGTGCATCAGATAACATATAATAATAGTTAACTGCATAATAACCCATTTGACCAAAATACATAGTCACCATTTAAGTCGATCAAAATACATAATCACCATTAAAGTCAACCAAATTACATAGTAGCCTAATTAAAGTCAACCAACAATCACCAAATTAAAATCAACCAACATACAAAGACTATGTTGTTCAAAAGACATTAACAACCACCTACTTTACTAAGCATTTGGCGAAGCTTGTGGAGCACCTTATGAGGCATTTTATGAAGCATGTGCACCATTGTTTGAACAACTTCGAGAGTTATGTCCACCTTGATTGCATTTTTTACAGGCTTTTACGGTGACCTTTCCGAGTAAATTTCCCACCCTTTTCTATGTTGTGTAATAGCCTGTCTTTTGATTTTTTTCTTTTCTTTTGAGGTCTACCAGGTTGTGTATGGATATGTGGAGGTTTGAGTTTAAAAGGACATGTAGATGGTGTCTAAAGATGCATATGAGCAACTGGCTCAATTGTATGCTGATAAGTATTCCTTCACGTATCCAACTAGTAAACTTCATCAACTCATGATTCTGGTTCCCCAACTACTATGTCATTAACTACCATGTTCCAAATTACAGCTACTGTATGCTTGCAAGGAATCCCAATCAATTCCCACTTCCTGCAGCTACATGTTTTGTTTGATACATCCACTATGTTGCCAGTTAGTGCCATGTGCCCATTAACGTAGTTGGGAAATGACCAATCTTAGTATTTAATTTAGCATATGAGGAAAAAACATTAACAATAAGTTTTATTTTACCTGGTACTTACTTCCCGCTGCCATGATAATTGTTTATTCTGTGGCATCACCTTTCATTTTATCAAAATGCTTTGTTATAGTCGGGTCCAAGAGATTTCGCTATCAATTTTTGTACCATAGCAATTCTTTTCATTGAACATTCCCACATGTATTCTAAACACGTAATTATTGGCTTATCTCGGGCTCTATATAATTGTTTGTTAAACACTTCACACCAGTTGTTTAAAAGCATATCACACTTGGCCCTTCCTATTTGTTAAAGATTACCATATAACGTAACTTAAAAACATAAGTGAATACATGAATAACAAAATATAAGTAAATGAAAATTACCACTAAAATGAGATCTTGCCTAGGAGTTTGCTGGAATCTTAATCAACCAATCATATAGAGATGAATCTTGCTTTTTAATTAGTTCCAGATGCTTGTTAAACTCAGTTACTGTTGTAGCACTTGCACACTTCCAAAACATGTCGTTATACTGTTGCCCTTTCCATTTAATTCTCATGTTTTCATGAATGTGTCTCACACAAAATCTATGCTCAGCACTTGGAAATACATCTTCTATTGCAGGTATTAGGCCCTAACAGGTATTAGCCCCTCTAAATCATAGTTCATACCCTCATCATCTTCACTTTCTTTGTCATTTGATTCATCATCTACAATAGATCTATATTCATCCATGTCAACTTCCACGCTTTCAACAATGTTATCTTCATCTTCATCTATTCAGAAATCAGAGTCATCAAAAGCTGATCCATGACCTTCACCTGTTTCCTCACCTGTTTCACCACTTGTTTCATCAACTGTTTCATCACCTATTTCATCACATAATACTTGATGTTGAGGGCCTCCTTGATCATCAACTACTTCTTGTTGTTCAATATCAACATATACCTCCATTACTTACATGGTTTGTGTCAAGAAAAGTGTTTATGCTCATCTGCTTATTTTAGGGTGGAGTAAGTTGCTTCCGATAAGTAGTTTGAGGTTACCTATTTCAAACTGACTATTCTTCAACTCAAAATTACAAGTTTACATTTAAGGTAGAAAAGTTGCTTTTATAAGCAATAAGCAATCCCAAACACCCCTCTAATCAATACTCTCCACATACCATTCTACCTTTTTTGGTTTCACAGGAAAGTAATGTAAGAGAATCATAAAATGAATTCTAAGCATAAAATAGTTGTTTAATAACTTCTTTAATATACTAGAATTTACCAAACCCCAAATTTCATCCATGTTTCAACATCCTCGTATTGACTAACCAATTGGCAGAAGCTACACGTAAACCATAACAAAAACCCTAAACTTCTTAAAAACTTTTACACCAGAACATGAAAATCCCTTACATGATGCTATAATCGTCAATCAATTCATGCGAATTTAATCAATTGTAATCAAATTAGGTCCATTGCACAATTAACAAAATCCAATAACGAATGGACCCGTACCTAGGGTTAAATAAGCTATAAGCAATCCCAAACACCCCTCTAATCAATACTCTTCACATACCCATCAACCTTTTTGGCTTCACAGGACAGTAATCTAAGAGAATTACAAAATAAATCCTAAGCACAAAGCAGTTGTTTAATAACTTCTTTAAGAGACTAATGTCACGGAGTGATTTATTCGACTCTCGTGCGACACTTAGAATCCTTCTAAGTTCAGCCTTTGTGACCCAAACGAAGTAACAATTCAAGTTACGATGCGGAAGCGTTTGCAAGCTCGTAATACAAATGACTTTGTATTGCTTACAAGGTAGTTTACAAGTGTGCTTTACAAGTGCTTTACACTAGACTTGTATGGATTTTTGGGTGCCTACAAATGTGCCTTCCATCTCCTATTTATACTACTTCACATGTCTAGATCATTCATGATCTAGAGTTTTCTAATCAATTAAATATCTTAGACATTTACATGGTAATATCTAGATATTTTCTTATGAAAATATCAAGCTCTTACAAGGTTGTTCTAGATTATTCTTTGGCAGCGAATATCTTGGTCATTCTTGATGTTTCAAGGCTATTTTCGTCGCCCTTTTATGCCATTTCAAAGTCTAGCACGTTTTAGGGTGTTCAAGGGACTTCCGGACAGCCCTATATGCCTCCGTATGTTTCTGGAAACTTCCGGAATCCGAGATACACGACTTGATTTTAGGCAGGTCGTGACACTAAACTCTACAAACCCCAAATTTCATCCGCGTTTCATTACCCTCATACAATTTCACCAAATCGACTAACCAATTGTCAGAACCAACATGTTAAACACAACAAAACCCCCAAATCTCTTAAACTGTCACACCGGAACACAAAAAACCTCTCACATAATGCTACAATCCTCGACCAATTCGTTCGATTTCTATCAATCGTAATCAAATTAGCCATTAGGTCAACTGTTACAAAATTAACGAAATCCAACAACGAATAGACTTATAGAGTTATAGACCCATACCTAGGGTTACACGATGAGCCACTCAACGGCCCTGTACGGGCCAGCTGGATCCACTCGCCGGAGTGAGAAACGTACCTCCGGGAACCACAACATTGTCGATCAACCCGTAGTCGTAGATCCAGTTATTGGTGTTCTCCGGTGACACCATCGCCGGAGCAACACAAAGTCAACGATTTTCCGGCGAGAATGTGAAGGAAATGGAGGAAAGTAGGTGGTGATATCGGTCGCCGACGGTGGTCTCCGGTGAGGAGTTGGTGGTGTGTTTTTCACGTTGAATAATAACGCGGGTGTTTGGCATTGTTTATTAACTTATTAAATTATTAATTTTTTTAATAAATTAATAAGTTAGTATAGACTGACTTATTAATTTATTTTTTTTACAATTATCATATTGTCAAACACTATAAAATAACTTTTTAATTTTTTAAAAGTTAAAAGTTGATTAAAAAACACTCCCAAACACCCACAATACTGTTTATTCGATGATGGAAGTTGTTCGTGATGATGTTATTTGGGTGTTTGAGTGGAATACGTTATAGTGGGTTTGGGCTTATCCATACTGTCGGCCCGAATAAATGTCATCAAAAGCCCAGGTTCTGACATGTAGACTGACTAGAGGTGGGCATAAAAACCGGGTTCGGACCCGACCCGGACCCGGGTACGGGTAGTATCTGATGGGAGGTATACCGGGCTGGATCCGTTTAAACTCGTAGGGTTGGAACCAGTTTTAGATTTTGAGTTTTTTAGCGAACCCGAACCAAACCTGGCCTGTTTGAACCCGAGTTAAACCCAGTATTGGACACACACACACACAAGAAAAGAAAAGAAGAAAAAAAAACTAAACCCGATATTGGACCCGACCCGACTATACCCGGGTATAGCAGGTAGGGTTTTCAAATAATTGAACCCGACCCAGGTTCATACCCAGTTTTGCCTCAACCCGGGTACAAAAATACCCGGTCAGACTGAACCCGGATTGTACTCGGTTTCGGGTATGACCCAATACCCGTTTTGCCCACCTCTAGTCTGACATGTAGCTAGAGAAACGAGTGAATAAAAAATGAAATTAACTAGAAATTAGGTGCAATGCGGTGTGAATTTTGTTATGCACGTTGTATCGATGAGATTAACAAGATTTATAGTTTGGTGGAGTTGTGCGTTCTTCAACCAAGTGGTTATGGATTTAAATACTATAGTGTGCAGCTTTGATGATTACCTTTCTGGTAATAGAAATTGTTGATTTGTTGTTTTATAAAAAAAGAAAACTCCATCAAAAAGAAAGTAGATAAAAGAAGAGTATGAAAAAAAGTAATGAGCGTATGTTATTGAAAAAAATCAAATTAGTAAAAGAATTAATGTGTTTAAAACGTATATTTTATATAGTACAAAAGACAAAGTTAAAGCTTTAGAAAGTTTGAGGTTTTATTTGAAAAATAAGTGGTGGGGTCAAATTAAAGGTTTACAAAGTTGAGGGTGTGTTTTTGAAATTAGTTGTGGTCGGTGACAAATGCCTTTCTTTTGTTGGTGCAGCCCTAGGAACCATATGATTGATTGCACTATGTACACTAATTCACAAACCTTGTGTGGGGCTAATGGTTTTCATTTTCCATCTAAGAGAACTCAGAAGACAAATAAATATTCGTGTAACACAACTGGGAACGAACGATACACGACTTAGTTTTGGAAGATATGGCACTAAAAGTTATATACCCGGTCGTCTTTCATATCGAGCCCTTGAAGCATGGCGTCGAGCTAGAATTGTGCAATTCCATTATACTATGAGCGGACAGCTCCAAAGAAATGGTAAAATATGGGTAAAAGTTCTCGCAAATCTCCTTCTTACTAGGAAACCTATAGAAGTCAAAACATATATTATTAAATGATTGTTAGTATAATATAAAATCATAAGAAGTGAGAAGTAGTCGAGCAACATCCCCTTTCTTCAACAAGAATCTTAAAATATTATGATCCAAAAGATTATATTTAAAGAATTCAATACAAGAACAAAACTTAAAACCAGAACTTTTAAAAATCATTATTGATCACACCAATGAAATTAGACACTAGAATCAATGAATCATAGTCAAAACTAGGAAACCAAAATTGATCAATAGACCCGATAAACTTAATCTCTGCTTGGTGAAACAAATGTAGAAAACATAATTGATGAATCAAAAATTATAAACCTTGAAACCAAAATCGTTTAAATTAATGAGTTCAGCAACCTTGAAATCGATGAAACTTATTCGGTAATCTTCTTCTCCACGGTTCCTCCGGACTATGATTTACGAGTCTTTTTATTGTTTTGAGAGTGTTTAGGTTTGACCCACATGGACTCGTTCTTCTTTTTTCTTTTTTTTAAGTAGAAGGTTTGACCCACATGGACTTGTTCTTCTTTTTCTATTTTTAAAGTAGCACATACTGGCCCGTTAAAGGTATTAGACAACTAAAAACAACCCATAACCTTATATTTATGGTCCAAATCAGCCCAAACTTAAGCACATGGGTCAATATTACCAAGTATGGTTATAATTCATAAGACAGTTGAAAATCCACTTTGCTACACAATACAAGTTAGGAAGCTATTATTGAAGACATGAAGAACAGGTTTATTAATAAAGTAATAACACAGCATGAAAATGATGATTTGGGTCTACGTGAACGATTGTATCTAAGGAAGAAAAGACCTGATACGCCATGTGAAATTCAAATCGACATGTCTACGTTAAAACTTATAACAACTCAAAAAGCCAACAGATCGAGGACAGAAGTTAAACCAAGACTAGACTATGGTTCACATGGTTCAGGTTTGATCTCCATAGCAGCCAGTGACTGATCAATGATTTCAGGTGGTCAACACTGTTTGTTCTTCTCTTTTTTGCCTTTCCTTGTAATTTTGACACCTTCTTGTTGCTCAACTTTATTTTGAGCCCGAATCATGGCCCGTCTTGCACGTGGACGCATTTCACGAACTTGTCTAGGTGGCATCATATATGGCTCAAGTAACTTGTCACCAAATGGGTGCTCACTACCTGAGAATATTCTCAGTTTTCGATCTCTGTCCTGTAATAAAAAACATGAAGCAGCATGAAAAATAAAATAAATAAAATTATCACCAGAAAATATTGAAAATTGATATAAACTCACGTCACGCAGTTTATTTCTTGGGAGCATACGTAAAACAGCTTTCCTGATGACTTTTGTAGGATCCTTGGCCATCTGGTCCTTCAAACTCCTTTCCTTAAGGTGTCCTACATACCTGTAAACTTAAAATATTAATAGGGCCACAGGGATGTGAATTCCTACATATCACAAGCTTGAAAGTTGAAACGAACTTCGCAGGATTGGGTTTAGTCTAAATATGTTCAAGTGACCACTGACCATGTTTAGGTAAACAAATTAGGGTTAGGGCCAAGTCAACCTGGCAAGTTCAGGTTCATGGGATGACCCATTTATATAATATATTTATATAAACTGGTCAGATATTTATGCAAACATTTAAAAGTTGAAAAAAGAAATAGACATCAAATTTTATAATTTAAACATAATTGGTCCATACACATTTGTTTGTTGGTTGTAAATTAATAATTTTGTAACATCTAGTGATATAATAAAAATAACTATTTTCTTGGCTTAAACAGGTCATATGTCTGAGACTGTCATCGCGTTTTGTCGTATTTGGGTAAAACCATGTCAGGTTTGATCCACCAAACTGTGAACCAACCAGTATAGCACCCCTACATATTAGACAAAGAATTGAAGCCACGAGTTAAATATTAAAGAAGAGAGTAGAAAAATGATACTTGCCCGGTGTGCCATCGGTAAAACTTATTAGTGAGTTTTCTGCCAGTGACACATATATCCTTAGCATTAATCACAACACACATATCGCCATCATCACGATTAGGTGTATATGTAGGCTTATCTTTTCCTTGAACCACTATTGATATCTGTGATGCTAACCTACCCAAGACCTGCATGAAAAGTTTCAGAATCTTTTACTTATGCATATCTCACTTGAAGATAACAATTACCAAAAGGTCAAATTATGTTGTTTTTTGCACTTACATGGGAAAGGGAGAAACTGCATACCTGGCCTTTGGCATCAAAAACCCTCCATCTTAGTCCTTCCAAATTAGTACGTCTTATACCAGCAACGGCTTTCTGCAACAAGTCATTTTTGGGTCAAATACTAATGTTCAAGTTGTAGCAACCAAAGAGAAGATCTACTTGATACAGCTTCTGGCAATTCATATCAAAGACAAATGATGGTCCATATAAAATGGAAGAAAGGATGATAATATTTAGGACAATAAGTGGTTGCTATTTTCCACTGTGCTGAGCCAGCTTATTTTGCAATGCTGATTTGACTAAAATATATTTAAGCAGATGAATACTATGTTCTCTACACGTCAAACTTCAGTCTCCAGGGAAGTAAGAAAAACGTAAAGGAAAAATATGCCTGTAAACAATCTCATAAGACGTATATTTAGTAGCAGTGTGATCCTTGGTGTTAGACCAATCAGCACGTTTAGCATGACACATACATCTAAGCCTTCCAGACGTTTGTTTAGCACTTCTTTTTTCTTGGGTGATAAGCACAGAACATTCTTTGACCCAAGCCATTAAGAAAAAATTCCTTCCAATAAACACTAACAAACATCTTTCCTATTTCTATAATTAGGCCTTATTACCCTAGTTCCAACTATTTCTGAGTTAACTTTTCAATAACATCATTTTGCAGCAAGGGATCCTGATACAAACTCGGTGTTGGTTTACTCGCAAAAGAATCATAAACGGGTCAACCCAGGTGACCTTGATGATGCGCTGGGGCTGCTCTCTGGGTTTGACCCATTCTCACCATTTCCTTCTGATTCGCAGCTATGTTCAAATTAGTAGAAAGTTTTATTAACTGCTGTATTAGACTAGTAATAAGGATCCTTAGCCTATGTTATTTCATTATCGTATGTTTTATTTGATCTTGTTATTGTATTTGGAGACTTGCCCATCTCGAATAGGGTAGACTACTTGTTTGTTTCAATAATATCTTCTCTATCAATTTTCTGTTCTTATCAGATACCTAAAAGGTCTGATGTTAAACCTTCTTTAAGAAAAGTTTTGTCGATAAACTAGGCGTTAAGGGTTGTAATTCCATAGGATCTTTAAAGATTGCAGCTTAAATGGTTAATCACTGCTTAATATCAGGGTGAAGTGGTGAACAAAGACATAACCTGAAACCACTAAGAGCTGAGTTTTAAGGGTGCTATCATCTACATGAGTTGTATACACTTGCTTGATCTGAAGCCATAACTTTTGTTCTTTGTGGTCTCAAACATCACATGAGTTAATTGGAGAGGTAAACCATATATCAAATCACTTAGAGCTCACCTTAGCCTTAGCAACAATCTTAAGATCATGTTGCTACTTATTACATTTTAATCAAGCACTGAAATCTTCCAAGGATTGTTTTAAACATACGTGCTTGACCCACTAAATCTCACACACACGATAACAAATAAACAACGAATTTCAACACTAACAACAAACTCCTACATGCCTTTACTAACCTACATAGCATGTGCAAACACTTGATACACTTCTCAAACATACATCATAATTTATATGTTATACATTAATGAACTTTTTGGGGAAAAAAAGATCCTGCATAACTAACATCAAGATTTTCCTTCCCAAAGGGTATAGACGTATAGTAAACCCCATCAATTTAGGGGCCAACATCAAGCTTTGTTTACCCAATCCCATTGCGTAGAAGCATATTGGCGGGCTGTGAGTTTCCCGATAAATCGGTAATGGATTCTCACGGTTGTCAAAACAAAATTGGGAAATTCAAAGATAGGAGACCATTATTATGTGTAGTTTCCACTACTTGAGCCTTATTAGCTCTAACCTGTACAGACAGTACAGTAAGGTCTAGTAATTCCTCAACGACTACAATTTACAGAACATGAATTCTAACCCTTTAGTAACTCCTCTACAACTACAGTCACGTAATTCTATCAGTTCTTCCATTCTATACATCCCTTCTTAGAATCCAATTAAGGTCATTACACAGACTTACATGATCATTTAACAACAAACCACCAATCTTCAAATGATAGATAACAAACAAATTCAGAATGAACATTGAAGTAACATATAACAGCCCAGCGTAACCGCACCATGATATTGTCCGCTATGGCCTGGACGAACCACCATCGCCTCACGGTTTTGTTTTCACCTGGACCGGGACGTACCACCATCGCCCAGGCAAAACACGTCACAGTGGTGAAGGTCTCAAGCCTCTTATAAAGTAGCCTTCGTTTTCCTTCCCAACCAATATGGGGTGTTACAATCCACCCCCTTAGGGAGCCCAGCGTCCTCACTGGCACACCGGTCCGGCCCTGGCTCTGATACCATCTATAACAGCCCAGCGTAACCGTACCATGATATTGTCCGCTATGGCCGGGATGAACCACCATCGCCTCACGCTTTTGTTTTCACCTGGACCACCATCGCCCAGGCAAAACGCGTCACAGTGGGGAAGGTCTCAAGCCCCTTATAAAGAAGCCTTCGTTTTCCTTCCCAACCAATATGGGATGTTACAATCCACCCGCCTTAGGGAGCCCAGCGTCCTCGCTGGCACACTGGTCTGGCCCTGGCTCTGATACCATCTATAACAGCCCAGCGTAACCGCACCATGATATTGTCCGCTATGGCCGGGACGAACCACCATCGCCTCACGGTTTTGTTTTCACTGGACCGGGACGTACCACCATCGCCCAATCAAAACGCGTCACAGTGAGAAAGGTCTCAAGCCCCTTATAAAGAAGCCTTCATTTTCCTTCCCAACCAATATGGGATGTTACATAACAGAAGTATACCTTGAGATTACCCCTGAACGACGGAGCTGCTCCCGACATTTTCCGACACCGGATCCGATCATTCACCGGTGAACACCAGATCAATAGATATCGGAGAAAGCTTCGATTGTTTGTTGGATGTGAGCGCTCTCTAAAACCCTTGAAAGCCCTAATCGCTGGTGTCTTGCTGTTACACACTCGACAGTAAATGGGCCTCAGAATACGTATTGATTTTGAGAAATAGTCCAGCCCAATTAACCACTTCACACTTTTGGCCTTTTGCACTAGAGGTGCGCAAATCGGGTTCAATTTTAAAACCGGGTCGGGTTATTGTCAAAAAATACAAACCAGGTTTGATCGGATTTTGGGTCCGGTCCAACCAGATTTTAAGAGGCCAAAATGGTCAAAAAAACGGGTTTGAACCGGGTCGGGTTGGAGTGTGGAGGGGACAAACCAGTTTTAACCCTACGAGTTGAATCGGTTTGGACCCTGTTTGAGGAGCTACCGGGTGAACCAAGGTCGGGGTCAAGAACGGGGTTGTATGTGCCCCTCTACTTCAAAGTAAGAGGTGAAAAAAACCTCTTTCTGGTTTGATAATTTTAGGGTTAAACCTACGATCAGTTAATAATTGGTCTGTAAACTATCATGGATGAGTCGGTTAAACCTAAACTGAACCGTTGAAAAAAGTAGTTTAAATTGTAATCAAGTTGAAGCATGTGCGTTTTTAAAAGACTTACCATGATAATAAATCATAAATTTTTTGAAAGTGACATTTTGGATCATGGATGGATCACGTCCGCTGATTATTTCTATTACCTGAGAGCATTAATCATGAAGTTAAGATAGAAAAGTTGTGCACACAGTATGTTCACATCACATACATTTCAAACCGCTCAACTTGCTTTTATTTAACAATTAAATTTGTTTAACATATCGTGAATACCCCTTGCTTTTGTTAACAAATAAAATTGGTTTTAAACATATTACGAATACCCCTCTTATATAAGTTCAAAAAATGACAGTTTTTTATAAAAGAAATTTAATAACCGTTTTATACAAATGCAAGTCCATGAAGAATTAGTCTTGGAGTATTTTAAATAGAACAATAAAATTAGATTTTTTTAATCTAAAATATGACTTATTTGCTAAAAATAATCAAAACTAATAGTTTCACCGTTTCAACTTTCACTTTGTTATCAATGATAATTATGTTAACAAAATCTTAACATATTTGTAGTTGATATTCGCTCTATTTCATTTATAACGATAAGCGTAAACAAAATAAAGAAAAATACAATTGAAATCAAGCAAAAATCAAGTGTTGACATGAATTAGACTATCTACAACGTTGAAGGGCGTCCTTCCCATAAATAGTCTCAGTCAACAGGCCACATTAGCTTTCCACTAACTTCTATCCATACTTTTCACAATCAACTTATACCCCCAACAACATTCTTCCCACAAACAATCATTAAAAATCCGTAAAAAAAAAACAAAGCAACATACATTATTGTCACGTGGACCCCACAAAATGCATCTATGGAGCGCCCTTGAGGAAGGGCGTGTGAAGGACAGATGGGTCTGCACGACGCAGCACTTCCGAAGGGCGACACAGACGAGGTTATGGACAAACGTTGCGGAAGGTCTTATTATTAAACAACGTGTGAGTGTTAGAATTACTAATATCAAACTTCCAAATTTTAAAAACAATTTATTTATTAATCTAAATAATAAACTTTTGTTACCCATCTTATCTTATCTTATCTTACTTCTTATCTTATCCTTTCTTACTATTTTAATAAAAAGATAACTAAAGTGGACATGTGTCATTACCACATCTCATCTCCCTAAATTTTTCCGTTTCTCTCTTCTACTAAATATCACATTAATTACTAATAATAAATTTAGCAAAAAGGATCTTTTTATTAATATTATTTCTAAAGAAATAAATATCTATCTATACTATATTATAATACACAAAGGAGAGTTTCCGCCATAATTTAAGAGATTTGAAAATTTTAAGCACAATGTACAACTCAAAAAATCAACTTCACAGGGGTATTTATGTCATTCAAATACTCCTAAAAAGATGAAACTTTAAAACTATTTACACCTACACACTTGTATCTTTTATTATATATAATTTTTTTCATATTTGTTACAATATGCTTAAAAAAAAGAATTCAGTTTTTTAAATATAAAACTAACCAGAAACGAATACTATAATGAAAAGTGTCGCACGCGCCGCATCACGCGAGCACGTTACTAGTCTTCTTATATAATAAAAGAAAGCTTTTTTTATTATGTGTCATTTTAATATGAGCCCTCCCCGTAATTTTTACAAGTGTCACTGCTCCGCTCCTTTCTTTGATCCACATGGAAAATTTTCAGAATACCATTTCCACGTGTCCATTGCTAAGGACCCCTTGCTGGTAATTAAGACCCGGTTTCCTGTTCGGGTGCATGTAACCCTAATTCGTCTTCTCACACTCTTTGCAACGACAGCTGCGACATTTGATGGCAACTCCGATCCACCAATCGGTTGCTCTAATCTGTGTTTTCATTTTAGGGGTTTCAGATCGATAAGTAACCAGATGGGTATAGCACAATCGGAAGTCTCTAGGGTATTTGTGTTCGTAGGTATCTTCCCTCGACCACAAATTGATACGAGGTGTTCGTAGGTATCTTTCCTTGCTCTAATCTATGTTTTGATTTTAGGGTTTCAGATTGATAATGGTGGGTGCACAATCGGAAGTCTTTGAGGGTGTCTGCGTTCGTAAGTATCTTCCCCTGAGCACAAATTGATATGAGGTCTGCTGTGATTCAAGCTTTGATCTACTATGTTGAGGCTACATATATCCATCGTACCGCCGACAGACCTTTCTTCCATCAAGGTATTCCTAATTTTGTTTCCTCTTCCATGGAGGCCTATTTCATAACTCAAATGCAATTACCAAGTGAAGGTTTATCTTTTTAGCTATGTCAAGGTTTATTTTTTAACTTTTAGGAAGTCAATTTGTTACTGCTTCTAAGCTATACTAGAAGAGTGCCCGCGCAATGCGGCGGGCGATATATTACATCCTCTAATTTTTGTTATTCTTGTAGTAATTTTACAAAACTCTATTATATTTTTCTAAGCTAAAATTTAAAAAACCAAATAAATGAGTTTTGAATGACGACTTCTACATTTACGCATTAACTTATTGTACCTCACAAAATATAGATCGGTTCAGCAAAAAATTTATATCAAAATGTTTAAAAAATACACCGGTTGCAATTGTAGTCTCAAAAAGTTTTTAAACATGATAGATTAAAATATATAACTGAAATCATAAAACAAATTAAGATTTTTTGGTTTATGAGTTGATAATGTAAAATTTTATGTAAGTTACAGTAAGTGTAAGGTTATTATGTAACTAACTGTAAGGGGTAATCTGTAAATAATGTTAAGAATGCTATTTTACCCTCAAAAGTTGTTGTATCTATGCATTGAGTAAAATAATTGTTCTTAATTTTATGGTATCTTAAAATACCCCTCTTATATGTTTTATATATAGTATAGATTTTTACGGCATCGGTTAGTATAAAGGTTTAAAGATGTTTTTTATTCATTATTACCTCATAATATAAACTTCATTTAATAGAAAGAAAATAACTTCACTTATTAGTAATTCAAATTTGTTACATATTTACGTAAGTGTTAGTATAAATATTTAAATTTATTTTTTTATTCAATATTACCTTCTAATTTTAACTTCATTTAATAGAAAGAAAATAAATTCACTTTAGTAATTCAAATTTGTTAAATTTTTACGGCAGCGGTTAGTATAAAGGTTTAAAGATGTTTTTCATTCACTATTACCTCATAATTTAAACTTCATTTAATAGAAAGAAAATAACTTCACTTATTAGTAATTCAAATTTGTTAAAATTTTACGTAAGTGTTAGTATAAAGGTTTAAAGTTGGTTTTCTATTCACTATTACCTCATAATTTAAACTTCATTTAATAAAAAGAAAATAACTTCACTTATTAGTAACCAAAATGCTTATGTGTTCCATCTAATAATTGGTTACTAAATGCCTAAAATGATGGATAGGGTTGAATTATTGGTTCTTAAATTCCTAAAATAATGCAAATTTAAAATATCAAATAGTTCAAATTTGTTAAACTTTTATGTAAGTGTTAGTAAGTGTAGGGTTATTATGTAACTAATTGTAAGGGGGTAATACGTACATAATGATATAATTATTATTTTACCCTTAAAAATGGTTATACCTTATGCATTAAGTAAAGTATGTGTTCTTAATTTTAGGGTATTTTAAAGTACCCCTCCTAAATGCTTTATATATAGTATAGAAGATGTTTTTTCATTTACTATTACCTCATAATTTAAACTTCATTTAATAGAAAGAAAATAACTTCACTTATTAGTAATTCAAATTTGTTGAAATTTTACGTAAGTATTAGTATAAAGGTTTAAAGTTGGTTTTCTATTCACTATTACCTCATAATTTAAACTTCATTTAATAAAAAGAAAATAACTTCACTTATTAATAACCAAAATGCTTATATGTTCCATCTAATAATTGGTTACTAAATGCCTAAAATGATGGATAGGGTTGAATTATTGGTCTTAAATTCCTAAAATAATGCAAATTTAAAATATCAAATAGTTCAAATTTGTTAAACTTTTATGTAAGTGTTAGTAAGTGTAGGGTTATTATGTAACTAATTGTAAGGGGGTAATCCGTACATAATGATATAATTACTATTTTACCCTTAAAAATGGTTATACCTTATGAATTAAGTAAAGTATGTGTTCTTAATTTTAGGGTATCTTAAAGTACCCCTCCTAAATGCTTTATATATAGTATAGAAGATGTTTTTTCATTCACTATTACCTCATAATTTAAACTTCATTTAATAGAAAGAAAATAACTTCACTTATTAGTAATTCAAATTTGTTAAAATTTTACGTAAGTGTTAGTATAAAGGTTTAAAGTTGGTTTTCTATTCACTATTACCTCATAATTTAAACTTCATTTAATAAAAAGAAAATAACTTCACTTATTAGTAACCAAAATGCTTATATGTTCCATCTAATAATTGGTTACTAAATGCCTAAAATGATGGATAGGGTTGAATTATTGGTTCTTAAATTCCTAAAATAATGCAAATTTAAAATATCAAATAGTTCAAATTTGTTAAACTTTTATGTAAGTGTTAGTAAGTGTAGGGTTATTATGTAACTAATTGTAAGGGGGTAATCCGTACATAATGATATAATTACTATTTTACCCTTAAAAATGGTTATACCTTATGCATTAAGTAAAGTATGTGTTCTTAATTTTAGGGTATCTTAAAGAACCCCTCCTAAATGCTTTATATATAGTATAGATAATATAAAATTCACACACATGTTTGGTACTTTTACCAAGAACCATGATTTCTGAGACTATTTGTTGATGAACTGCTAATGAAAAGTTATTAAAACAGAAGATGAAGGTTAGTAGATATATTGATGATAAGTAAGCAACAGCTTAGAAAGATAATTTATATATGTTTGTAATGTGTTTCCATGCATATATAAGGGGTGAATACTATGAGACTTGTATGTTCATATGTATTTTGAGTAGATAAATGGAAGTTCAAGATAGCTAATGGTCATATAAGCAAGCTACCATCATTTAAGAGTCATAATGCCTCTTTTAGTTTGGTTTTGCATTCTGTTTCACCCTTATTTGCTTTTTTTAACTTAATTCTATACACATTTCTGTAGAAGTTGGATGGAAATAGATCTTCTGAATGAATTAAATGCTTGGCTAATCTCGATTAATTCTTGGCTACATTTCCATTTCGTGTGCATTGTAGTTATAAGAACTACAAATGCAGGATTTATTTATGATTTTTCTAAAATACAATGATTGAATTATATATTTTGAAAACTAAATCCCTGATTTTAGGGATTCCAGTTTTTCTATCACACTGATACAGATGATTCAGTTTTATTAGGTTGTTATATCAGATATAAACTCACATCATTATTCATAATTTTTTATTTTATAACTTATATACATATAAACTTTATTATTATTTAGATGTTCTCAAATTTTAAAACCCCATGATTTTAGTTTATTAAAATTGCATGATATAATTGCTACTTTTCAAAAAATACAATGTTTATGAATATACTTTTAATATTAAATCCCTGATTTTAGGGATTTCAGTTTTCAATAAGATATTTCTAAAAAAAATTTGATAATTTTCTAAAAATAAGAAATGTTTTTTTAATGCTTTACTTATTTTTTGATGTTTTAAAAAATCTTTTACCGTAACCACTCTACCTAACTAAAATAAATTCGAAACTTAAATTTCTTATTTTTAAGGATTCCATATTTACTGTCAAACTACTATATATATATGAATCATTCTTGCTTTTCAAAAACACAATACTAATTCTTGAAATTCTTCCTCATTGATTCAAAAACAATGGGTGTTTTTGAAAAATCTATAGCAACTAATGTGAACTCTAGGTCTATTGACAATGGTGAATTCATTTCACTCAACCAACTGGATGCTTCAAAGGTTAAAGCAACAATTAAGGTTCGTATAATCAAGCTTTGGAAGCTACCTTATTTTAAGATAAGAAATGCTACATATTCAATGGAGTTAATTCTTATGGACGAAGAGGTACTTTATACTTTCTCTTAATAATTTTTTATATAGTAGTATTCTTATTTTTCATTATTATTTGATACAATTATTATCCTTTTTTGGGGTACAAAGATTCAAGCAACTCTTATGAATACCTATCTAATCCAGCTTGAAAAGTTATTTGTGAAAAAAGAATGCTTTTTCATTCAAAAATTCGATGTAGGTGACAATATGTCAACTAACGTTTAACAAATCATGCCCATAACTCTTTTTCAACTTTGATACCATTGTCATGAAATGTAATGCCGCTGTTGAATCTCCTCTTGGACTGTCATTTATTAAATTTGATTTCCTTCAAGACAATGCTCTACTAGCTGATTACGTCGTTGGTAAGTACAAGTAACAACTTATATCGTTTCATTCTTTTTAAAAAAATAGTTATATTTTATGATTAATAATTTTAAGTCTAATAAATACTTTTAACTTACTCTTTTCAGCTAACAAAATTTATTTGCTTGCTTTGTAGACATAATAGGGTATGTGTATACCTATTTTGATATGTATGATCACAAGACTAAGAAAGGTCAAACTAAGAAGAAAATGAACCTTCAACTTCGTGATCTAGAGTAAGATATTTCATCCACCTTAACTTTTACATATTTAAAATTTTTTTATTTTATTTGTAACTAAAATTATTACACTGTTTGTTTATTATTTATCTTCTAGCTATTTTATTTGTAACTAAAATTATTACACTGTTTGTTTATTATTTATCTTCTAGCTATTTTATTTGTAACTAAAATTATTACACTGTTTGTTTATTATTTATCTTCTAGGTCTCGTAGCCTTTTTGTTAATCTATAGGAATCCTATGCTGAGAAGATGGACAGGTTCATGTCCAAAAAACCTGAAGCTGTTACTGCTGTTTTAGTTTTGCAACGTGGGAAATTCAACTTCTGCGGTGGTATGATTTTTAATTGTTGGGATCTATATTTTTATTCTTATCCAAACAATGTATGTTAGCATGCAGAATTTTCATCTATTATAGTTTCTCCTTATTTTATTTTTACTTTATTTAGGGAGAGCATATGTTTCGTCTGTTTTTCATGGTATCACACTCTACATTAACGATGACATACAGGAAATTACGGCATTCAGCGAGAGATTACCTATGGTTTATTTTATTATATCTATTATTACATACTTTCATATATGTGTTTTCTTATATCTTATATATTCTTTTATTTCATAAATTTATTATACTGTAATCTTATAATTTATAATGAAATTTTAAACAGGTTGCTCGATAAGGAATCTGATAAATCAGTTTCCGGTCGTCATTTGGTTTCATCACAATCTGTTATAAATCTAGAGGATGAGTTCTTAAACAATACAGTTTTAAACAGCATAGAAGAAGTCAACAAGATGGTAGAGGTAATTATATTCTTTAATATTGATTTTCAAAACTCTTATTCACAACTTACGTATACTAATTACCTTGGTTTTAAAAAGCGAGAAGCGCCCCGAGGCGACAAGGTCTAAAACCGAAGCGCGAAGCGCAAAAGCGGAGGGTTTTTCGTACGCGAAGCGCTAAGTGTTTATATAATTTTTTTAATATAATCCTATAGGTTTTTAGCATCCCCGCCCAAAATATAGCTATAAATAATGTTTATATATGCTTTAATGTATAAATTACATGTATGTATAACTTCTTTAGCAACATTTATAGCACTTTGAAGCAAAAAAACACCCCCTGTACAAGAAGCGCGCGCTTCAGAGGGATTTTTTCCCAAAAAATCGCACTTTTCTTGCGCTTCTTGTACATCGTGCGCCTTGTGTTACAAAAAGCCCCACCCCTCGCCTCAAGAGTCGCCTTGCGCCTAGGCGCGCCTCAGGTGCGCTTTTTAAAACCAAGCTAATTACATTTACTCATATGTTAGAAGAAGACTGTAATTGTCATTGGTACTCTCATAAGTTTTTTACCTGGTTTTGAATGGTACTACAATGCTTGTAAACGTTGTAACAAAAAGGTTACAACTGGTTTTGATACAACTCATGAGATTAAAGGATCAGAAGCTGTTGAACCTAAAAAGACTATTAAATGCCCTACCGATGAGTGTAACAAAAATAATATTACACTGTCCACTGTTCCCAGGTTAGTACTTCTTATTTTATAACTTTATGAATCTATTATTATACTTTTGTACATGGCTATTTTATAATTTCATTCTTTCATATGTTATTTAGATGCATATGCAATTGTTTTAGTTACACATTATGTTGATATTTATTTGATTATGGGTTTTGTCATTTTATTGTCTCATTTGGTTTAATAATCCAATTGCACATATATAAATATTTATATTTACTTCAATGTACTGGAACATATATTTAAACTTCATGGTTAAAACTCTTGAAAGAGTGTTGAAGTCACCTGTATAGCTAAATTCCTAGAAGATTAATTTATTTCCATATATTGTAGGTACAAGATCCCCTTAAGGTTACAAGATAGTACTGGTATTCTTTCTTTAACTATGATGGATCGTGAAGCAAGGAAAATGTTGAAAAAGAGCTCTAAAGATTTGCTTGATAAGATCCTTGATGTACTATTATTTCAAAATTTTTACCTAAGCTAAATTTTTACTCATCATTGTTTTACACATTTTTCTTATGCTTTCATTTATATTACAGGATGATAGTCTCAGCATTGTTTCGGATGAAATTGCTAATTTGGTTGGAAAAAAGTATGCTTTCAAAACTGATGTTACCAGCTTCAATATCACAAACAACTATATTCACCGATGATCCATCCAGCATATCAAAACTTGAAGCAAATTTAGATGTTTATCAGGTAATGATAACAATTATAAGCTAATTAAATTATGTATTATTTCAAACATATATTTGTGTTTAACTTATTAATCTTTTTTATAACATCCAACTTTTACTTTACAATTTAGGTTAACCCGTCAGACTCCATTAACATCAAGTCCACGGACTTTGGATCACAGGATACCATCAATTTCAAGGTATTGTTTGTATTACAAAACCAATAAATATCTTCTACCTATGTTATATTTTTTTATAACAAGCAATCAATTATTGTAACAAATTATATTAATCTGTTTATTAATTAGGATACTCGATCTTGCACAAGTGACAACACACCAATGTCACTTATTGCTACAACTAACGGGAGTACTTTGATGGATGATGAAGAGTCCGAGAAAAGCATAACTCACCTGGATTTGAAGCGTAAACGGATTGACGTGTATGACATTGACGATTCTATGAAACAGTCAGCAACTATTTGAAAGAAATCTCTTTTCTCTTTTAAAAAACGATTTAAGTTATTAGTTATTTTGGATTTGGGGTTAGTTTTATCTTGGAAAAACTTGGTAGTTTGAAATTGCTTTGTTTAATTTACAAGTTTGGTTTGAATTCTATAATTGTTTTTTTTTCACAAGTGCATGTTGAATTTTTTTTGCAATTTATTTTTACAAATTTCATACTTTTGAAAAACATATTATTAACGTAATTGCTAAAAATTCAATTTGTTATTCATATTTTTATACTAATCATTTACATTATCCTTTATCATATTGACCAATGACCAATACTTATTATTAACAACTTTTTTATATTTTGCAGTTCGACATAGTATTTTACATTCATCAAACGATTCTAGACATGGTTCAAATAGCAAAATAAATATTCCAATCGCTAATTATTTAACCTACTAATATCATATATCATAATGAGACTTACTTATTATTAACATATGTTATTTATATACTTCATTATATCTTAACTTTCATTATTTTGTTACGGTTTTAAATACAGACATACCCAATACCCAGGCTAAACAAACACGACAATTGCGACAATTGAGGAAACTTTATATGGATAACAAAAGATCAAAGAACGTGTTTGAAGCACCAATAGTTAACTTTTCATCAGTATCTCCAATGATCTTACAAAATTCCAATCGTAATACTTTAATTTTACATGCCCTTTTATAATATCATGCATCATACAAACCAATATTAGCGAGTAACATTCTTTTATTATTTTTTATTCAGTTGGTAATGATAACATTCAATCATCAAGTACCTCAACACAAGTCTCTAATTGCAAAGAGAATTACATCAAAGATAAATCCTATACATGTCTCAAAACACATTCAAAATTTATTTCCACCAATGAAAAGCTTAGAAGTCCATTGTCAGACATCTTTAATCATTTATAACACTTCTCTTACAACCTTATATACGATATTTTCCTAATTTGTTAACAATATATTTATTTTGCACATATGTATAATTACATTAACAATAATACTACAGAGCCACCAATTATGAGACGAATGTTCACTATTTACAATTCGATGCCTACCACCACTACATGTATTACAACTCCAGAAAGGTCTAATGGTAAATCATTATTATTATCATTTTTATATTTATAAAATCCTAATTTTGAAGTACGTATTAGAAACATGTAATATTTATGAGCTTATTTTTTGTTGTAATTTTATTTTTTATTTAGTTTTACATAAAGACGGGAAAAACTCCATTAGTGCACAACGAAGAAAGTCTAGAAAAAAATATCTAGAAATAGATAATCAAAGGATTTGTCAGTCCTACAAGTTCATGACCCAGAAATTATTATAAATGGATTTGAAGGCATATCAAAAGGTTCAACCTATATAACATTATCTCAAATCTTTATCCACTTATTTTATTGACAATATAATTAATATAATTTTCTTCTTCATCATTATTAAACAGATTATCTCGATCACGGTGAATCAGATTGCAATTTGTGGTATATGTCATGCAATATTATGGAAAGATGAAGCTGCTAGAGGGAAATCAAAATATTGTGCAAAAACAAGCTATTCGATATGTTGTTTATATGGTAAAGTTCACTTCCTCAACTAAAGAAACCACCTCAAAACTATCAAAATCTTTATCATGGGTTGGATTCTCAAAGCAAATATTTCTTGAAGAACATTAGACATTATAACTCAATGTTTTCATTTACGTCCATGGGTGGAAAAGTTGATTCTTCAATTAATCGAGGAAATGTCCTATTTATATTTAGACTTGGTGGTCAGAATTACCATAGTATGGGGAGTCTTTTGCCTAAAGATGGATCTAAGCCAAAGTTCTCTCAATTGTACATATATGATACGGAGAACGAACTTTCTAACAGACAATGCGTCTTTGGGTATGTATTTAGTTTTTCAATATATTTTTCGCCAAACAATTTTTAACAATAAATAAACACAAAACTTAAAAATAACTTATATTTTTCTATTGTGTTCAGTGATACACAAAAAAATTCTACATCAAGCTCTAAACATATTTATGCTCAAATTATAGAACATCTTAAGAATATGTTAGATTCAGAGAATGTGTTGGTCAGAAGTTACCAAATGGTAAGAGATTGTTTTACACAAAACCCGCATTTGAACTTAAAGTTACGTCTCATTGGAAGAAGACAAAAAGACGGTCGGACATACATTCTAAAGTGGCTGCTTTAATTGTTGGTGACATTGGGGATTCAGTAGATAAGAGAGATATTGTTGTAGAAACTAAAGATGGAAATCTAAAACGGATTAGTGAGTTACATCCTTCTTATCTTGCCCTTCAGTATCCGTTGTTGTTTCCTCATGGTGAAGACTGTTATAGGGTTGACATCCCTTATAGGTGTGTTACTTCTTCCACATCAAAGAAACGAGAATATGTGTCTATGAGGGAGTTCTTTGCTTACATGATTCAAGATAGGATGTGCGTGTTCTCATTAATTCTAAATTCTCGCCGCCTTTTTCAACAATTCTTAGTCGATGTGTACACCATGATTGAAACAGAGAGACTGAATTACATACGTCATCAACAAAAGATCCTAAGATCTGAATCTTTTGAGCATTTAAATAATTTACGTAATAATGGTATTAAAAACATATCTAACACCGGAAAGCGTGTCATATTACCTTCATCTTTTACCGGCGGTGCCCGTTACATGATGCAAAATTATTTGGATGCTATGTCTCTCTGCAAGTGGTTTGGATATCCGGACTTTTTTTATAACTTTCACATGTAATCCCAAATGGCTTCAAGTAAGGAGATTTCTTAGAAACAAAACCATTAATCCTGAAGATAGACTGGATATCTTTTGTCGGCTATTTAGAATCAATCTAGATTCTTTGATTAAAGACTTAAAAGGACAAATCAATACTTGGAAAAGTTTCAACAGGTATGTTCTCACATATTTTTATATATAATTTAAACTGTTTAAGGATAATATAATTTACAACAGTTGTGTATCCCATATATTATTCATTAATTATTAAAATAATAAATTTGGCTAAACAACTAATATTTATTATTTGTTATGTGTTTTTATAGTTGTTTATACCACAGAGTTTCAAAAGCGTGGACTACCACATGCCCATATATGTTTGTTTATGGCTCCTGAAAACAAGTTTCCAGTTGTTGAACAGATTGATCCGCTTATTTCTGCTGAAATACCAGATAAAAATGAAGATATAGAGTTGTATACACTTGTTAGTGATTTTATGATCCATGGTCCATCAAAATATCAATTGTCCATGCATGGTTGATAAAAGGTGTTCAAAGAATTTTCCTATAAAACTCCGTGATCATACGTCGATTGATTCTAATGGATTTCCTCTATATCGAAGACGTGATTCTGGAGCATTTGTTGAGAAGTCCGGTGTTAATTTAGATAACAGAAGTGTTGTTCCTTTCAACAAAACCCTTCTAAGAAGATATCAAGCCCATATTAATGTTGAGTGGTGTAATCAGGCCGGATCTATTAAATATTTGTTTAAATATATCAACAAGGGTCCTGATAGGGTTACTGTTTATGTTGTAGAAGGTAACACCGAAGAGGATCATCAACCACCAGTCGATGAGATAAAAAAAATATTATGATTGTAGATATTTGTCTGCATGTGAGGCATCATGTCGTATATTTCATTTTGATATCCACTACAAATATCCTTCTGTGATTCAATTGCCTTTCCATCTTCTAAACCAGCAAAATGTCATATATGTGCGGATGATTATATAGATGATGTCATGAACAAACCATCAGTGGCAACTACAATGTTTTTATCTTGGATGAAGTGTAACGAAGAGGATGTAAATGCACGAAAACTTACATATGTTGATTTTCCTATTATGTTTGTTTGGAAACAGGATCAGCAAAAATGGAAACCAAGGAAGACTGGATTTTCAATTGGTAGAATTCATTCCGTTTCTCTCGCTTTTGGTGAAGCGTATTTTTTAAGGATTCTCTTAAATAAGGTTAGAGGTCCAAAATCTTTTGATGACATTCTCACGGTAAATGGATGTAAATTCAACTCCTTTAGAGAAGCATGTTATGCTATTGGATTGTTAGACGATGATACGGAATATACTGAAGCTATTCAAGAAGCAAGTCATGCGGGTTCCGGGTTATATATACGTTCTTTGTTTGTCATTATGTTGACGTCTAATACTCTTTCAAGACCGGAATATGTCTGGGAAAAAACATGAGAAATTTTATCAGGCAGCATCCTTTATAGACAATGACGTATTTTAAATGTTCCAGGTATAGTCATAAATAATTGTTTAATATTTTAATCATAATTTTTTATAATTTATTTTTTTAGATTGGATTTTATTCAATACATATACACTATTATGATATAAGTTATATTACTTCTAACTATATCATAATTCTTATTTTAAATATATCTCAAATATAACCTATATCTTGATGTTATACTCTCTTCCTTTACTAATTTAAAATTTTATATATGTTTTGTGTTTTCATATTTACACCTTCATGATGATCAAATAAAAAACTTGACTCTGTGCGAAATTGAGAAAATGTTAAATCGTAATAATTCTACCTTACGAAATTGGAGTACTATGCGTTACCCTGACTTGGATTTGGTTGCTTCTTCAAACAATCGTTTAATTGCAGAGGAGCTGGATTATTATCGAAATAACCTTCAAAAGAAATTCGACAATCTTTTCTCCGCGTTAACTGATGAACAAAGATGTGTTTTCAGTGATATAACAAAAGCGGTTGAAGAAAACAAAGGCGGTGAACAAAGATGTGTTTTCAGTGATATAACAAAAGCGGTTGAAGAAAACAAAGGCGGTGTCTTTTTTGTTTACGGATACGGGGGAACTGGTAAAATGTTTCTTTTGAAGACATTATCTACTTCCCTTCGATCAAAAGGAAAAATTGTGTTGAATGTTGCTTCAAGTGGGATCGCATCTTTATTACTGACAGGAGGTAGGACAGCACATTCTCGGTTTCTAATTCCATTAAACCTAAATGTCCTCAGTCTGTCATATAAAGCCACATAGCGATGTTTGCAATCTATTAAAGAAAACCTCATTGATTATATGGGATGAAGCACCTATGGTACACAGACATGGTTTGAGCTTTTGATATGACCTTGAAAGAAGTATTGTCATGTGATGATTCAAACAATTCTCAACTACCTTTTGGAGGGAAAGCAATTGTATTTGGTGGAGATTTCACACAAATTCTTTCTGTCGTACCAAGTGGTACTACTAGACAAGATATTGTTAATGCTTCTTTGAGTTCTTCCTACATCTGCAATGATTGCAAAGTACTTAGGTTAACAAAAAACATACGGTTAACAGTAGGAGGTGAACTGCATGATATTGAACAAACAAAGTTATTTGTAAAATGGTTGTTGGATTTAGGTGAAGGAAACATAGGTGGCTTTAATGATGGTGAGGCAATTATAGAGATACCAGATGATCTTCTAATTATGGATCCAACTGATCCTATTTTTGATCTTATCGATTTTGTTTATCCGTCAATAATTCAAAATTATGGGGTTTTGAATTTTTCCAAGAGAGAGCCATTCTGGCACCGACAAATGAAATAGTAGATGAAATAAATGATCAATTTCTATCTATGTTTTCCGGGGATGAAAAAGAATACTTGAGTTCAGATAGTATTTGTGAGTCCAAGAATCTTCATGACGATTTTGATCAAAGTTTATACTCACCGGATGTACTAAACGGACTAAAAATTCCAGGGTTACCACATCATAAATTAGTCCTAAAGGTTGGTGTTCTGGTCATGTTACTAAGAAATATTGATCAAAGAAGTGGGTTATGTAATGGGACTCAACTAAAGGTCTTATCACTAGCACCTCGTGTTATAAAAGCTGAAATAATATCTGAAAGTAATATAGGTAATCGAACATTTATTCCAAGAATTTCTTTAACACCATCAGACAAGAAGATTCCATTTAAGTTTAACCAAAGACAATTTTCTCTTTTTGTATGCTTCGCCATGACCATAAATAAAAGTCAAGGGCAATTATTATCTAGAATTGGTTTGTATCTGAGCCATCCAGTCTTTTCACGTGGTCAGCTCTATATCGCTTTCTCTAGAGTTAAAAGTAGAGATGGACTTAAAATCGTAATTTTTGACAAAGATGGTATTCTTAGTAATAAGACAGTAAATGTTGTATATAAAGAAGTTTTTAAAGATTTGTAATTTACATTTTTTAGCTATAAAGTGCAAATGTAATATTAATATGTAGTTGTAAATGAAACATTGTAAAATATAATATGTATTGTTTATTATAAACGCTTGTTAATTTCAAAATTTGTTTGACTCATTCTCGTGTATCACACGGGTTTATAACCTAGTTTATTAAATAAGAAATTGTTCTAAAACATCAAACTTTTATAAAATTTAAAATAATTTAAAAAGTTGATATCATTGTTTTATTATTTATACTTCTTACTTGTAAATAATTTAATCATATTTTATCTTAATATATTATTTTATAACTAAAATTTTTATTATATTTAATATTTTATTTATTCAAATAATAAAAAGTTAGAATTGATAAATTTGTAAGATACATGAGATTGGATCCAAAAAGTGACGTACGATTGCGAATGATCACACAATTTCAGGGATAAAGAAACCTACACCAAAACATAAATTGGGGAAAACGATCGGATTCCGACCATCAATTCATGCTTCCTCCGTCAACGGCCACCGTTATCACAACTCCGACCACCGTGGAATCGCCGTCGTGTTTCCTACATTCAAACTGAAGCACAATTCATCCTTGAAATAGTCCACCCAACTGCAAATTTCAATTCAATTTATCCTTGAAGAAACTACATTGATGAATAAAAAAGTGGGATGAAATTTGCAGCTACTTGATCATAGGGTTTGATCATATTGATGAGTGATGACCCAGAATCTGAACCCTAATTCTTGATTGTTTGCGAATGAAATTATTTGAATTTTGAAGAAGAAATCGATTGGCGATGGTCAAGGCTTTCTGGGATGATGTTGTATTGGTTTGGGTTTTGTTGTTGGTTGAAATGATTCGAATTGATGGTTCAAGAAAAAATGCGCGCCAAAGGGGTGGTTTTAATCGTGTTGATTGTTGTTGTTCTAGTTTACCCTTTGGCAGAGGCTGTAGATTCAGACAGAGATCACCAACAACTGTCTCTTCACAATCGAATTGATTGCGAGGAAACAATCGATGAGGATACGGTACTATTCTACTGTTGCTAATACTTTGAGCTTGATTTGTGTTCAAGATGATAATATGTTTTGAATTTTGTTTTCCTATGAGACTTATCTATCAATCTGATAAAGGTCTACTAAGTGCCCACCAGGTGATTGTGAAAATTTGAGTTTGTTGTAAACTTCTAAAGGGACTAAGATCATTAAAACTAGCACCAAATTCTTATCATTCTGTAGTCATTATTGTGTGATAAATACCAACTTAAAGTTAAATCTTGTGCTAAAGTTTGTTGGTTGTTGATGAAGTTGGTTGGCTGCAGGCGAAACTGTTATGGGTGAACTGTGGAGCAGAGTTGGGTTATTCGATGGAAGATTTTCAAGATCCTAATGTCAAGAAAACCATACTGGATTGCTTAAGGGATAAACGAATTGTATTAACGAAATCCAGAAAGGATAAGCTTAATAGAAGGTGGTATATGGAGTATTTGGTGTCTTTTTTACACAAACCTAATGATACTCCCGGAAGACGCAGGTTGGCTGAAAGTGTTGGCCAAGGAACAGTTATTGTTGTTGTAATCGTTACTGCGGTTGTGACACTTTGTGTTGCTGGTCTTCTTTTTTACTGTTATGTTAGGAATTTTGGTCTTGCTGGCAATCAAAATGATGAGAAACCTCTTTTCCGCTTAAGTATGGGCAAGAATCCAACTAGTGGTACATGATAACATAAACCAGATGCTAGTTTCATTCATATGTGTTTGGATTTGGTTTTTTTGATATGGGCTTAGGTTAAAACTTTCAGGTGATTCAAAGAAGTCGGTAAATTCCAAGGGTAAAAATGGTAATACATCAAACGGACAGATGGATGCTAGTGTTGCTGTTAACTCTGATCTGCACATGAAGATGCCTTTGGATCCTTCTATGCCTCCTCCTGCTGGGAGGGTGAAATCTTCCTTACGCCATACTCTAAAGCCTAGAGCTGTAAGGGCAGAATCGTCATTACGCCCTACCGGAAAGATAGAATCTTCGATACGGCCTTCTGGTGGAAGGACAGATTCTCCTGTTGGAGGGGCAGAATCTTCACCACAAAAAACACCAGTGAATGGAAGGTCTCCTGTTTCTTCTCCTGCTGCAGGTGCTGCTACTGTGTCCCCTGCCACTGGTTCAACTTTCTCTCCTGTCGGTGCTCCTTCCACCCCCACTCGACTTGGACCTCCTTCTGACCCTCCACCGTCTAAAGGAGCAACCCTACCGCCGCCACCACCAGCGCCGCCACCACCACCACCTACCGGTGGACCTCCTCCATCTACACCTGCTGGAGGAACAGGAGCGCCACCACCTCCACCACCCAAGCCTGGAGAAAGTACAAGAGGGCCCCCACCACCACCTCGGCGATTGGGTGCAAGCATCAGACCACCACGTCGGGCAGAGCCTGCTATTGCTTCTAAAGCTAAGCTAAAACCATTCTTCTGGGATAAAGTTATGGCTAAGCCTGATCAACAAATGGTTTGGGATAAGATTAAATCAGGATCATTTCAGTAAGCTGTTGGCTTCTCACTTCCTCAACATTTAGTTATCTTTATCTAAACTTTCTGAATATTGAACAAGTCTGTTAATCAACAGGTTTAATGAAGAAATGATTGAAAGTTTATTCGGCTATCATGCACCCGGAAAAGAGAAAGATCAAGACACCAAGAACGCTCCAGCGAAAGAACCTCAGACGCATTTTGTTAAAATTATTGATCCCAAGAAAGCACAGAATTTGTCTATTCTTCTAAAAGCACTTAATGTTACAACAGAAGAAGTTTCTGCTGCACTTATAGAAGGTAATTCCTTCTCTCTTTCCAGTATTGTTCAATAAGCACTTCAAGTTTATTGCTGGTTTATATCAGGAAACGAGCTTCCTATAGAAATCGTTCAAACTTTGCTGAAAATGGCACCGACTAGTGAAGAAGAACTGAAACTAAGGCTATATGGTGGGGATCTTAGCAGGCTTGGACCAGCAGAAAGATTTTTAAAAGCATTAGTTGAAATACCATATGCTTTTAAAAGACTCGAATCGTTATTGTTCATGTGCACACTTCAAGATGAGGAAGCAAACATTAAAGAATCATTTGAAACCTTGGAGGTTAGACTTTACAGTTATTATAGTTGTTACTTGTTAGATCCAATCTGGTCGAGTAACCAATCCAATGGGTTGAATGTCACTCGAAGTCTAAATGTCTAATTGTAACAAGTACAACTACTACAAGAATATAACCTCAGTTTTTTTGTATATATACTTTTGATGGTTGTTAGTTGTAGTAAAATAAGTCTTTTCAACGGCTTATATGGGTAGTTAAACTTTTCTTTTGTCAGTCTAGTAATTAAATAAGCTTTTTCCCCCTATTTTCTTTGTTTTGTACATTATAGTCATAGGGATGCGTCTGATACACTCATACACAACCAGGTTTATGTAGAGGCGCATAATTCACTTGTACATAGTGCTTGATAAGACATAATGGTAGTTAAAAAGAGACTGGAGTAAGTCTATAACCTTCCTTATGTATCACATTCAAAGCAAAAGATACAAGTGTTTATACAATTCTCACAATTAGCTACTTAAAGTCGGTTGTCTATTTCCTTATAATCATAATCGTCTTTTCAGAAAACTTGTAATTATCAAAATAGATGTAAGTATGTAACTACAGCCTTCAATAGTTATTAGAAGATATATAACTAAAAGCATTAGCAGGCCAACCCAACCTCTGCCAAAATGACCCATTTCAACTCAAACGAGTGTAACATGTTACCAACCAATCATCTTACCAGTTACCACCTCTACAGATCTAGAAAAATGTCAGCTGATTTTTATGTTTTCTTTCTGTACAAAACTCCATAGGCTGCTTGTGTGGAACTCAAAAAGAGCCGTTTATTCCTCAAACTATTGGAAGCTGTTCTAAAAACAGGGAACCGTATGAATGTTGGAACTTTCCGCGGCAGTGCAAAAGCATTCAAACTCGACACTCTCTTAAAACTCTCAGACGTCAAAGGAATCGATGGAAAAACAACACTTCTACACTTTGTTGTTCAAGAAATCATGCGGGGTGAAGGCATACGAGCATTTCGGGCTGCCAAAGATGGTAATAAAAGCATCTACACCCCTGAAACCAAAGATTTCCTGCGAGCAGCATCTAATGAAGAAGCAGATGAACTTTACTGCAGACTCGGCGTTGAGGTTGTTTCAGGCTTGAGTAGTGAGCTTGAGAATGTAACAAAAGCAGCAATCATCGATGTTGACTGGCTGACCAGTTCAGTTTCAAAACTTGGACATGGGCTCGTGAAAGCCCGCGAGTCTTTAAACACTGATATGAAGAATTTGGAACTGCAGTCTGAAGATGCAGAAGGTGATGAGTTTTGGCTTATATTGTCTGGTTTTGTGGAGACTGCAGAGAAAGAGATTACATGGATGTTTGAAGAAGAGAAGAAAATAATGGCTCTTGTGAAAAGCACAGCAGATTACTTTCATGGGAACTCTGGTAAAGATGAAGGGCTGAGATTGTTTTCTGTAGTACGCGATTTTTTGATTATTTTAGAGAAAGTTTGTAAAGAGATTCAGGCTGCTCCTATCAAACCACCAAAGAAGAAAGACGACCCGGGGTTTGGGACTCAGAAGAACGATGAGTTGCAACCGGACGTGCGAGAAGATGATCAGGGCCAGGCCACGACTGGTGGTGTAATGCCACCGTTGCCTCCGATCCCATCACAGTCAGAGGTGTAGTTGTAGTTCTTGTGAATATTACATTTAGTCTACTTGTTTGATATAAGGGTGTTAATCGTGTTGGGTAGGCTGGTTGACGGGTTCAATAGGTGAATCCAAACACGATTGGTTTGTGAGACATACTTTAATCGTGTTGTGTTTCGAGTTTCCTCATTTAATGTTATTTGTAAATATGTGTATTACATGTTGATTTAGTAATATTTTAGACCAAAATTACTCCAGCTCAACATGAACTTATAACCATCTTAATTACTATTAGAGAAACCTTATGAAAATAAGTTGTATAATGAATTAAACTAGGCGTTTTCCACATCGCACGTTGCGTGATTTTTACTAACCAGTGATATGACGCCAATCAACACAGACAAATTAATTTGATAGGCAGCAAAAGCTCAGAACATTTGACTAGTTGTGGCTGCAATGCAAAAACGATGTCACGTCAAACAATAAACCCTAATTTTGTTTTCATCATTGTCTTTTCACATAACTTATAACCAACCACGTTTAAAGGGGGCCGCTAAACACGCACGCGGGATACACAAAAAATGTTACCTGCATAAGCAACATACACAACGCATCAAGTGATCAATAACACTAATTTATTCTAACGGTTTGTTAAAGAGAGTATATATAACTGTATAGCCCAGTAGAAGCCGGCGATGACTCAAATGAGTGAAGGCTTATCATCATAGCTCTCATACCCCTGATACCCAAAAACCAGTCTGGCATTAATATGTAGCAACAAAACGAAACTCAACTTTCAGATTTCAAGTGAAATCGAGGTTCAGACGAGGACATACTCATTTTCATAGGCCTCAACACCAACAACTGTTATGGTTGACCATCAACATCGAACTACAAAACCGATTAATGTAAAAGCCTCAATCTCATATACAACCAATGCATAATCACAACCAAAATAAATAAAATCAAAACAATGCTAGAGCGTAAACAGATCTCTCGGATGAGCCAATGCTCGTAGTCATCGAGTCAAAACAACAAAACTCGTTCCACATCGTTTCTTACTCAAAAGAAATTAGGGTTTTACACAGTTGTAAGTATCAAACAACCTCAAACAGACGTCGTTAAAAAAACCCCAAATTAGGCAATCGAAGAGAGAGACAAGACAAACCCACCGCATTAGGCGGTTGTTTAGCCGCCGAAGCCACACACGATCGTCAGATCAAGCGGCGTCCGGCAACGAAAACATAATCACCTGTCAGATTCGATGACCAGATCCGACGGCGATGGCGGTGGAAGTTACATGGCACCCATCGCCCCAGACGACCATCAGATGAGATGGCCCGTCAACGGCAACATAATCACGCCTCCACGGAGGCCACAATCGGCGGCCGTGGTGATGGAAGTTGTACCGTCGCCATCGCTACAGACGATCGTCGGATGAAACGATCGCTGACAACGGCAACAAACACCCGTCCATCGCTAGAAACGACGCAAATAACCAGAACTGTAGCCACAATCGGCGGTGGAGATTGCGGTGGCAATGGAAACGGGACCTGGGTTCTTGTGCGTGAAGAATGGTGAGAAAAGGGGGAACACAAATACACACACGCATCAAACTGTTGTACGAGATGCATAAGAAATGGTACCTGCATAAGCACTTGTACGCAACACATCAAGTGTTCAAAAACAATATTCATTTCATTGGCTTATTAATATTATAGAATTGTTAAAATGGAGACCTAGTGAATAGTTCAAAAGATAAAAACTTTTAAAACTTTTTAAATCCCTCTTTAAATTAAAGAAAGTTCTTTAAAATCGTTAAACTTACACATAAATAAATTAACAAGTCAACGCGTTTATTAAATTAGTTAACAATATAAAAGCATCTTTGGTTGAGTCTATCAACCTAGGGCACCAATGTGAACGACGTAAGAAAGAAAGGTCTGTCTGTAAGCATAACGGTTTGTGAAGGAAGAATGAGCGTTTTAAGAGAGGGTAAGGAAACATGACCTCATGAGCAAGGTTTTTGAATTTGTTGCAATTCTTAGTAAATTTCTCTCTTTTTTTTTGAACTATAAATATCATTAGAAGAACCAATAGCAAGATGTTAGGATCACATAAAAATGCAACACATATTACATTTGAAATCTAATAAATGAAAAGCTACACCAAATTTGCCCTGTTGAATCTTTCTGTTTCATCCTATGATTTAGCCAAGAGAATTAAACATATTTGATTTCTTCAAATACCTTCGATACCGAAGCCAGCTTAGAGTTGAAAATGACATTGTTCCTTGCATTCCAAATACCCTCAAAAATTATAAATTGCCTTCATATGTTTTGCTCCCCCTCCAATCTCAAACGGGGCTTGTAGAACCTCGTGATTGGATGAAAATGACATCAAGGTGCAGCACCATGATAAGATTTGCAACCAACCACACCTCCTTTGCAAACGGGCAAGCTATGAGCACATGTTTCAAGGACTCAACCGCATCAAAACATAGAGAGCATTCGGTTGACGATAGATGGACACCCCTCTCTGGCAAAGCTTCTTCAGACTAGATTCTGACATGTCTAATTCTCCAAGCGAAACAATTAATTTAAAGTTTAAAGAGGATCAACCGGGATACAATTTAATTCAACTATTCAAGTATATTTCTAAAGACTTCACGTGAATTCCCCCGAATAATCCTCAGCCAAGTTCATCACTGAGACGAAAATCATGTAATCAATATCTGAAATCGCGTCACCTCCTAAATAATATCCAGCTGGTGCATCCATCTCCATTCACAGGGGCCTCCATTTCCAACTACACCGCATTTATCACTTATGGAGCACAACTTCTCTTTTTCAATTGCAAACAGATCAGAACATGTGTTTTAGTGATCCATTTCCTATCTAATTGTCTATCCAAAGTCTATTTTTGACCCATCCCCAATAGAGCCTTTTATGAACTTAAAAAGTTTTTTAAGGGGCTATCATCATGGAGTTCATTTATTAAAAAAGAGTGAGAGCTTGTAAGCCCATTTGTTGTAGATGCTATAACTGATCATTTATCAAAAAAGTCATGTCTTGAATTTATTTAAAAAGGTATTTTATTGATACACCCAATTTATTTCATCATCTATGTCTCTTTCTATAGATACATAGAGATATATATAGACAATAGGATATTTCAATAACATAAATATGTATTTGTATAAAACAACCCAAAAATAAATCATATGTTTCATCTTTTAGTTTCAATAGATACACTAAACATGTTTAATACTCATCATCCTTCCTATAAACCAAATCCTATATCTCAAAACACAAAGCAGCCCTAAACCTGTATTTGCACTCTCCGAAGTTTCAGTTTGGATTTAGAGATTCTAAACAAGGGTCCGATTTCAATAAAATTTTCAAGGGTATTTTTGAAGTTCAATTTCAATATTGGGATTCATTTCATACACCAGCAAGCATCAATTTTGATGGTGTATTGGAAGCAAAGGGCATTCAATAAAATCACATTCAACAGCAATCTTTAAAGCACCAAACTTCTCAAGATCATGAAAGATTAAGTTTTTCATTGAATTCAACAGTTATAGACATATTACCTAATCACCCCTAAAAACACAAATTCAACACCCCCAAAAACAAGATCACAACAAACCCTAAACCCCAAAAGCTCTCCAACCCACATTGCATCACTGTCTTCTAAATCTCTATTCATCATCAGCAGATTTCGAAGACCCAGGGGCCTTCTTCGGCAACAAAAGATTATGAATATTAGGCATCACACCACCGTTAGCGATCGTAACATCACCAAGAAGCTTACTCAACTCCTCATCGTTTCTCACCGCCAATTGAATATGCCTCGGGACAATTCGAGTCTTCTTGTTATCCCTCGCAGCGTTTCCCGCCAACTCAAGAACCTACACAACATTAATTACAACACTGAGCATAAAAAAACCCCTAAATTCACACAAACCCTAGAAATTTCATCTTTCAAGTTTCAATCAACTGATATCGATGAAACTTACTTCGGCGGCGAGGTATTCGAGTACGGCGGCGAGGTAGACCGGAGCTCCGGCGCCAACGCGTTGGGCGTACTTGCCGGCTTTCAAGAACCGGGCGATACGGCCGACCGGGAATTGTAGACCTGCTTTGCTGCTTCTTGAAGTGGCTTTTTTTGAGACGCCGGAGCCTAGGGTTTTGCCTCTTCCGGCCATTGTTTCCGGCGACGGTGGTGGTGTGTGGTGATGTGCGGTGGTGATACGACGGTGAAGGTGATGGTGGAGGATATGGGTGTGTAGAAAATGTGGTTTTAGTTTGTATATATACTCGTTTGGGGAGTATAAAGTGAACCAATAGGAATGGAGGAAGCGGATCGTGGATTGTGGCCGTTGGATTGACAAAGATCTGCGATGGGAGATTCGCGACTTCGCGTGTCTACTTTATTGCAATTGGGTTTTTCTCCGAAAGTATTCTTTTTGGAAAAAATATATCAAAAGGTAAGATTATCTAACCAGGTTTTCCCAACCAGCACGTTGCGTAAAAAATTTCATCATAATCTCACGAGACTGCAATAACATGTTGCGGTGTCATTATACGTCACGTGCTAATGTATAGATTAATAATTGACCCGGTTTTTCTTCGGACTAAATTTACGTCGAACCGTAAAGTAACTCGAATTTATACTGTTGAACGGAAACGTGTTATACTTGACCCGACACTTCTACAAATAAAATTATGTTAAAATGTAGTCCAACTCAAAACACACATAAAAAACATGTGCACCTGCGTCATAGGTTGCGTGATAAAGCCTGGATTACAATCGACTCGACTCTTTTTCGAACTAAAGCTATGTTACAACGTTGAGTAACTTGGTCTTATACCGTCGAATAAAAATGCTTTATAATTGACCCAGCTAGTTTTAGAACAAAATTTACTTTAAAAACGTAGGCGAATGTTGAAACATAAATCATCTCAAACCGTATATAATAATTTGCACGTAAACGTTTTATATTTGACTCGACTCATACCGTCACATAAAGCCGAAACTTTTGCATCTTTATCGCTTAGTTTCTTATTGATTTTCTTTATTTAGGATCTATGACTTTAGTCATGTAGGGTTTTAATGTAATTTTAGGTTTTATTGAATGAATTTTTCTTGCTTCTTTTATGTGTTTTTGCTTATATTATTATCATTGAGTAGTGTTTAATCACTTTTAAAGATAGAATAGGTGTTCTGATGTTGTTGATGGGTTGTTGAAGCATGAGCGTCGATGGAGGCATGAGCACGGTCATGCCTCGCCCTAGGCACGACCGTGCTCTAGTTTTATGGTGCCCTGTCCTAAGCATGGGCATGCCCTTAATACCGAAAAGCGCGGTCATGCCATGCCCTGGGCGCGATCACGCCCTTTACCTTCTATTCTAAATTTTTACTTTTATTTTATGATATTATGAAGTTATTTTGCTTTCATATCATGCCTGCTGCTTTAGGGAATGGAGATCATCTATGGCCTCGCAATTTGTTGAGGACGAGGAGTTGTATGCCGAAAGACTTAATGTGATATGACCATGCTGACATCTACTTTTACCCAAGCGTCGCCTCGAGCTCGATGTCCATGAAACTCAATACGTGGAGCTTGTGATGGAGTTCTTTTCCACTTTCGAGTTTGAGCTTCCTCTTTGATATCTTCTGCAAGCAATTCGATTTAGAATTAGAGATGATGTTATTTGTGCGATTTAATTTGGGCTTTACACAACTTCGGAGACTTGCGTGTCATTGTTCACTGAGGGTATCTATAGTTTTAAATCTGAGGAGGTTATATGATAATTTCGATCCGATTATGTTTTTGGGGTGTATGATCCGAGCTCAAGGCTTCAAGTTTGCGAGACCGGTTATTCCAGATCATTCAGCTTTGTATTATGTTTCCCATTTCTGGTAGAGGTCAAGCGGGACAATGGTGCACTTATCCGAGCTATTTTCCTTATTTGTCTGGCACATCCTCACACCTGTAACTTTGTTCATTGCATTGTTGATTAATTCACCATGATACCTCCAGGGAGAAATGCTACGAGATGCATTTGCAGTGGTTAGTTGTTGGCCGTGATAGCCAAGTTTTATAGACTTTTGACTGATGAAGCGATTCAGGGATTGAAACCGGTAGCTCCGACTTTACTTATGACGACCAAGGCTAAACGCAACATTTTATCGTTCGATCGATGTTGGTTTAGCTTAGATTGATTGATTAATGGAATAGAGTGTGCGATCCAGATATACCATGTCTAGATCCTTTCTCTACTTAAGCCCAACCGACTCTGTCAAACAATACACATATTGCGTAGAGTCTTGATCGTCATTGGTAAAATCAAAACCGCCGGCTGGTGTCAATATTAGAAACGTCTCACTAGTCAAAAGTCTATAAAACTGACTGTTAGACTATATTATTATTAGAGTTAAGTATTGCTTATTATTAGAGTTAAGTCCACATGCCATAATAAACGAAACCGTAACCGAAAAAACCCACGAAACCGAACCGGAAAAACCGAAACCAATAAGAAACCGACGGTTTGATTTGATAGTTTTTATGAACCAACTTTTTCGGTTTCGCTTGTAACAAAAACCGAACCAAAAACATACAAACCAAACTTGTAAATCATACAAACCAAACTTTTAAATTTAGAGGTGTATTTATATACTTATAAACATGATCAGCCCATTAGTTACTTATTTGACCTATGTTAACTAAAATTTTATTGAATGTTTAGGTTTCAAAAATAGTGTTTGAACTTTTTTGTTTGAATTGATAGACTAAAGTATTGTATTGAATTTTTTGTTATTGTATTTTATAAATTGCAACTCATTTTAATGTCAAGTAATTTATAAGAATTTATAGACTATCAATAAATATCAACAAAATGATGTAAGCCCTATAATTTTAGTTTAATTACATTACTTTGAACCTATTTTTTCTTTAAAATCTTAAAGCCAAATAGTAAAACCGAAAATAAAACGGAAAGTGAATTGAAACCGAAGTGAAAACCGAAACCGAAAAAACAAAAAAACTGAAACGGAACGGTTTTAAAAACCTAGAAACCAAATATCGGTTTTGGTTTTGGTTTTAGTTTTAGGCTAAAACCGAATCAAACCGACCCATGCACACCCATAATTGTAATCACCCTTTGAATGAATAATCAATCACTCTTTTACTATATTACATGGTATTAGAGCCTTGAGGTTCTAGTTACCATCTTCTCTGTTGCACCACCATAAAAACATACAAACACTAGCCGTCGCCACCGAGTTCATACTCTAGACAGGGCGATGTGCTACCACTTGCCACCGCTGCCCTGTCCTACCTTCGTTTTCTGTTTTGTTTCTTCTGTATTTTCTAGTTTCAGTTGAGTAAAGCTTCGTTATCGGTTGAAGATTCAAATCTATTAACTATATCCATTCTTTTAATTTGTTCACATCCATTCTTTTGGTTTGTTTCTTGATTATGACTCTGCAATGGTCACTATGTTTCCTCTTTTTCTTATTCTATTTATCGGTTTGATTAGATTTTTTTTCTTTTCTAGATCTATGGTATTTATCTCCTGATCTACGGATCCAAGATATCGCCGCCTGAACACCGTCACTGGTCTTGCTTTCTTTTGCTTTTTTATATCTACATGTGTCATCTTTTGATCTACGGATCCAAGAGATTGCTGCTTGCTAGAGTTGTTGTTAGGGTTAAGTATTGATTATTATTAAGGTTAAGCCCACCAGCACTGTTTAGATTTATGGGATTTCTATAAACTCTGTATATTGTAATCACTTTTTGAATGAATAATCAATCAGTCTTTTATCATCTTACATTGACCACCGCAAATGCAGCTCATAGCCTCTCTCCCTAGATTTGTTGTGGATAAGTAATCGGTAATGCAATGAGCAAGGTTGTAGGTGTGAGGATGTGCCAGACAATACAAGTAAAACAACTTGGATAAGTTCGTCGTTGTCTCCCCTTGACCTCTGCCAGAAATAGAAAATACAATACAACAGTGAATAATCTGAAGTAATGGGTCTCACAAACTGGAAGCTTTGGTCAGGCTCGGATCATACACCCCCGACCCATTCTACTGCCAGAATTATCCTCCAACCTCTCATATTGAAACCTATAGTTACCCTCAGTGAACAATGGCGTGCGAGTTTCGGCAATCATGTAAATCCCAAGAATCCTACCGAATCACGCTAATGACATCACCTTATATTTACCTCCAATCCTAAATCAAACGACATGCTGAGGTTTCAAGGAGGAAGCTCAAACTCGAAGTGGAAACAAATTTCACCACAAGCTCCATGTACTGAGTTTTGTGGACGAAACAACCGGTGCTAAGGAGCAATCACCAAGGCATTCCACCTCTCTCACCGGTCAATTCCATCTAAGACAGATGTATAAAACTTTTGAAGTTTGAAAATAAGGTTAGTCCTATAATACAAACAAATGAAAACTTCAACATGCTACTCAAATAGACTTACATGAAGCCAAATGTTATCTCTATTTTGATTATAGTATAAAGTATAAACTAGCTCCAAATATTTTTAAAAACAATATACAAGACTGGTCATGTATGATGACTCTTAACTCTTAAGGGTCTAGAGTACAAATATAAAAGTAATATCACATCATACACAAAATTGACAAGATATGTTATATCTCATTTTACAAAAGGTTTCATTTGAGCCCTAATTTCCTCAATCAAGACCACACTGAAACCCAAGCTATGTTCTTTGCGGTCTCGGGTAAAGATGGTCAAATATATTACACAAAACAAATCAAAGAAACAAAACAAAGGAACTAATTCAAACGAAAGAAAGAAAAAAGTCATTTAGTCGTTTTTGGTTTGTAGTTAGAAATCACTAAGACACAGGTTTGATAATACGAGGAATGAGAATCAAATTAATTTCTACATTCGCGCTCTTAGGCGGGTATGGATAAATCCAAATTTTAAAACCCATACCCATGTTCCAAACACCCCTAAACGTCAATGGAATCAGCCGTGCTGTCCATAGATTCAGCTCGGCGGTGTACACTATTCATCGAGTCCCGGCGATCAGACTGACCTATAGTAATTACAACATCGGATGTGGAACGTTTGTAATGTTTTCTATTGTGTCGCGCTTTTAATATATGAGACAATACTTGCACCGTGTCTCTCATTGCTGGTCTTTTTCTTGGTGAACGGCTGACACATTTGTATGCGAGTGCCGCCAAGTCATTCAGTTCTCGCTCGTCAAAGTTCCCATCAAGACGTGAATCGGCTATTTCTTCCCATCCTACTTGCCCTCCTGTATTTAAGGCTGCCTGTTTATACCAAATTGTATTCAGATAAAGAGTTCATTAATAAACAATTTACATAAAAAAATTTATTGCTCATAGAAAATAGATAGGCATATTATAAATTAAATAGTTAAAGAATGTAGTTTCCTGTGACTTTATCTTGTTTTCTTTAACAGCACCTGTCACTTTATCTGTTAGTTTTTAAAGATATTTAATAAACTGTCAAACTCTAAAACAAAGTATCATGTGATTATTACAAGTTGAAGCATCTGGGCTACATCCAAACACAAGCTGCTGCACCACAGTTTCTTATAGTTGATTATCTATATCATATGATTTAATATCAATGAATTAGTTGCAAAAAGCATATCCAAACACCCTCATTTTATGTGCATAAACACACACATATACATAAAGAGAGGGGAGCGTGGGTTGAGCATGGGTCGGTTTTAATTATGGTTTAAAACCGAACCTATGATCAATGTTTTACTTTCTAGATTTTCCATAACTGATCTTATGGTTACAAATAGTTTGGCGTTTTCAGTTACAGGGGTGGTTTTTGTTACTCTCATTAACCATTGGTTAAGTAGTGGTTCTTTAAGGGTCGGTTCATGCACATTTCAGTGAATAAATCCAAAAACTAAAAATTTACAAACAAGGAGGAAGCAAGTAATATGTTATTTTGAAAAATTATAACAAAAAGTATTTTACTATGATACCTTATTTATAAAAAATGGAAAAACATAAAGGTTTGGTATTTTTGGTTATTTTAGTTACTTATACACATGAAACCATATTACCATAAATAAATTAAATCACACAACTAGGTCATAAAAAAGTCATAAGTGAACCATTAGGTTCTCACTTGGTTTTGTTGTTTTGGTTTCGGTTTTCATGCTCACGCGGAAAAAAAAGGGGGTGGAGGGATTAAGAGATCTTACAAGCTCAACCAACTCCAAAAGACCTTGTTGAGGGTTTCTTCCAGCAATAAGCTCAAATAGTAATACTCCAAAGCTGTAAACATCACTTTTTTTAGTGAAAGCTCTTGATGAAATATATTCAGGATCTAGATATCCAAAAGTTCCTTGAATATTTGAGGCATTTTTGTTGATCATATCCTCCCTCGAAAGCCCAAAATCAGCTACCCTAGCACCCATGGACTCATCCAACAAGATGTTGGAAGATTTGATGTCTCGGTGTATAACCGAAGGAACTGCCTGAAGTTATATGAAAATATCAATAAGCATGATTTTTAAACAACCATACAGTAAGAAGTGACAATTTTGACTCGTTTACTTATGAGCAGTTCAAGTTATACTCTATATATCTAATGGTCAAAGTGGTAAAATTAATAAATTAGCTTAAAAAAAGACGGTCCAATGGGTCTAAATCACAACATAAAATGTCTTATATCATTATTTTTGGATGAGCTAAATTATTGTTAAAATCATTATAATTTTTGTGTTTAGCACACTATTTATTTGTTTTCAAATACAAAAACTTTGGAGGAAAAATGTTTCGGATCAAACCAACCCAATTTGATACCTCAAAAGATAGAAGTAGTAGTTAAGGATGGAATAAGGAACAAAGCTTACTCCATCATGGAGATATTCTAATCCCCTTGCAACATCCAAAGCTATTTGAACTCTCAAATTCCAGCTTAATAATTCATATTTTTCACCTGAATTCCAAAGAATTATGCAAATTTGATTAAAGTTCTTTTTGTGTGTAAAGGGTATTATTCTACATTATTTTCAGGAAACTTTAATAATATTTTAATTAAAATTTAAATCAATGAAGACAAGTTATATGATCACTTACTGTACAAATGAGAAGATAGACTGCCTTTGCTCATGTAAACATATATAAGCATGTGTTGTCCCTTCTCTGCACAGTATCCTACCAAATTCACAAGGTTCCTGTGATGTAACCTTCCCAATAACATAACCTGAAAGAAGATAAAATGATACCTATCAGACAACTAAGAAGATGCAACTAACAGTTGAGAAGAGATCTCTTTTTACCACCTGTTGTAAAAATAAGAACTTTGACCAAATAATATTATTAAAAAAAAATTATTTTCAAGATTTTGTTGGTATCTGTTGAGCCGTATCTACAAGAGAAATTCTAAATTCTTGATCCACTTGTCTGGTAAATAAAATTGCAGAACTACCACCATATGTTAAGAATATTTGTGAGTAGAGATAGAAAAATGGGTGGATCGGGGCGTGCTAGTGGGTCAAATTGGTAGTCTGGCACGTGCCGAAATGAGTTGGGTTAGCCAGAAACACGTTGTGTACAATTCTTTTATAGTTGGTTATGAATAATTATGATGACAAAAACAAAGTAATTTTAATAACATCTAGATTTAAGAGGTTGTATGTATTAAAAGAAACTTTTTGGACGGTATTTGACCCATCCTCTTTTTATCATTTCCGAATCTACCCAGTACCCACTGTGTATAAAACATAACCCGAATCACAACCATTTATAAGAGAAAGGCTCGAAACTGCTCCTGTAATTGTGATATGTACGACATGCTACTTTAAAATGTTATATGAAGCATGGAAAGAAATCACACACTATAATGCACAAATAAAACTACAAGTCCACACTTAATGCAACCAACACTTATTGTTTATGAGATATCATAAACATCATACTGAAAAAGTTTAAAGATGAATAGATGCTATGTGATTAATACTCAGTTTAACTAAACTACACAAGCATGTAAGTTAATAATTTGTATGTATATATGGATAACCAGTACCTCTGTATGAAACCTTTCTCGCCTTGTTTTGAATCAGTTGCCAGAACTTTAACAGCAACAGTCTCCCCAGTGCTCATCTGAGCTTTGTAAACAGAACCAAATGCCCCTTTGCCTATTGTAGCAGTAAAATTACATGTTGCTTTCTGTATATCTCTGTTTGATCAAGATGATAAAAATAAGTAAAGGGTATGAATATAGAGCTTAAAGAAAGAACATTTGGATGACACTTAAAATACTAAATCTGTGATCTAAAATTGGCATACTTGTAAGAATACTCAAGAATTCCAGAAGCTGCAACCACATGAGACTTTCTAGGCCCACCAAACCAAGATGACATGCCGTTATGAATCGATGTTCTTGATGACTCTGTACCCATCGATGAATCTGATAAAACTGTACAAGAATCGGCACCATTTGCTCGAATTGGGATAGTTGATGCTCTCCTGGAACTGCTATTACCAATCTGAGATCGTTTCCGGTGAAACCTAAAGCACAGTAGTCCAATAATGGCCAAAAGTGCTCCTATTACTACCCCAATTGAAATCCCAACGATTAAACCTGATGATTTCGGTTTCATCTCTTTACTTAAGCTTTGATGTTCCCTATGCAAGCAATCAATCCATCAACACCTGTGTAATCCAAGTCAATAACTACCAGTTAAGTTAAAACTATATTGGAATAAAATCATTGAATTCAGATCCCTGGTATAACAAGAAGAAACAACAAAATTCAATAAAAAAAGAAGGCCAAATTGGAGCAATAAGATTAAAACAACAGGTTTGATAACTGCTTCAAGTTCATACGCTCAGACTAAACAGAAATTAAACGAAAAATTAGCAAAACGGTGAATGTAGGAGCTAGAAATCGAATGAGCTATATCATGATAATTCTAATGCAGAATAACTCCAGAAGAATCTCATGATAATAGCTAAATCATCGAACAATTTCGCACCAAAGTATCATCGTTGACGAAATCGATGTGACTTTTACTTTTTCCACCAGAAAACATACGCAACCAGACGAAAACCAAACAAAAAGTCACAGTTTATCATCTTATACAGTTCAGATTATTCAAATAGCCAAAAATAAATTGTCAACATCATCACATATTCATATCACCATGTCTAACCGTACCTTCTAGATCAAGCGATGAACAGCGAAAACACACAAACTATACGATCGAAACTCAAATTACACACGAAACAAGTGAAATTACCGTTAAAACAAAGCTTAAACTGATTCATATAATCATCTCTCATACACAAATCAACAGTAGTTTGGTTGTTGATTGATAACCTGCAGAAGCAATCGATTATTAAAGTAAAAAACAGATACATTTAATACATGACAGATTTGTCAAACAACCGAAAATAAGACGTCAACATCATTATATAACCAAGTCTAACCATACCTTCCAGATCAAGCATCTTCGAATTGTCAAAAACACACAAATGATACGAATAAAACTCAAATTACACACGAAAACAAGCGAAATTACCATCAAAACAAAGCCTAAATAGTTAAACTGATTCCATTAGTATATAACCAAAAGTCTAGCCATAGCTTCCAGATCAATCACGACGAACAATCAAAAACACACAAATTATACGATTAAAACTTAAATTACAAGCGAAACAAGTGAAATTACCATCAAAACAATGCTTAAACTGATTCCATTAATATATAACCAAAAGTCTAGCCATAGCTTCCAGATCAATCACGACGAACAGTCAAAAACACACAAATTACACGACTGAAACTCATATTACCAACAAAACAAGTGAAATTACCATATTTACCATCAAAACAAAGCTTAAATTGCTTCGTATTTCTCACACAAATCAACAACAGTTTGTTCTGTGATTGATTACCTGCTATAGTGATCGATTATTGAAGTGAAAAACAGTTACATTGCTGAAGATTTCATATGAGAAATTGAGAGAAAAAGTGGTGGAATCAATATAATAGTTGTTGTTGAACATGATGAAAGAATAATTTGAAGAGACATTAATCCAAAATATACTGCAAATGTGGAATTAAATAAGTGCATTGGATTGGTCGCTGTTTCTTTGGTGGTGGAACAGCGTGTGATACCGTGTTTCAGGGTTTATTGCGAATGATTTCTCCATACGTCATCCGAAGCAAGATGGTTTGACGATTATGCCCTTTAATAATATTACAATGTATTTTATCTACCAATCATTTTTAGCCCAACTTGTAAAATAAAATACACATAACATGTAAATATTAAAAAATCATGGATTCAAGTTTCACTCTAAACGAAAATGCTCAGAGTTGAGCGAGTGAGTTTTCTCAACAATGGGTTTCCTCCTGAGGGGATTGAGGGTGCGATCCTGTCTAGGATTTGGATAAGTGTGTCCGATTAAGATAACATCTATCATCCGAAGCAGATCACACATTTGCCGTCAAAAATGTAATTTATCTAAATTTTTATAATATGAACTGCAGTCTCCACCGGTCCTTTTACTGGTTCACTAGTTAGATAGGTTGCATTAATCGAACCGGGTTCAAGAATTAAGTGAAATAATAAATAATGGTATGATTAAAAATATTTTTTTATTACAAATTTAAATCAAAATACAAAAGTACACTATGTTTTGGTGTGAATTTTTCAATTTTGATAAAGAAAAAATAATAAAAACAAATCAAGTCGGAACACCAGGTCTAGTTCAATTGGTTAGTAGCTTCGATCATTAATCAACTCGTTTAAATGGAAAGGTCCAAATTTGTGTATCCGGGCCTGTTTCTATGATCGTTTTGGTCCAACTTATTTGCTCCTAAAAACATGTATTTCATATTTTCATTTTATAAATTTCTAAAATTTGTTAAATCGCTTTAATCGATCGGTTTGTTTTTTAAAAACCACTGCACTAGTAAGAGTGAAGGCAAACATCAATAACTTTTCGCTGGATTTATAGGATTTTCACATTTGTTTGGTTTACTAAAAATCTTAACAATGTGGTTGGTTTAATTCGATGCAAGCTGTCATTTATCTGATTATCTATTATTAGTAAGAATTAGTTGGTCGATCAATGGGATTGATCCGCGAGCCACCAAAAATGTTGTGTGATTTGTTAAAATATGATGTAATATTAGAGTTTTGTATTTTATGTTTGGATAACAAGGCTTGTCATAAATAGATATTAAAAACATAATAGTTACTCGCATTAAATTCAAAACTAGAGTTAATTACATAAATGGTGCCTGTGATTTATCTAAAATAACAGGTTTGGGTACTAAGCAAAAAAGTAACATGTTTGGGTATGTATTTTTAATTTTGTAACAAGTTTGAGTATTAACACTAACAGACGTTAGATTTTGTGATAAGTTTAAGGGCATTTTAGTCTTTTCACATCATATGACTACTTATATAAATTAGAAGGACTATTCATGTAATTTAGTTAAAATAATATATTTATATACAGTTATACACATACACACATATATGTCTTCACGATGTACCACCACCGTCGGTCATCACCGCCGACCACCGACGTCCATCACCGCTGTCCACCGCCGTCCACCGCCAGCCACCACCGCAGTCACCACTGCATCACATCGTTTTCACTATGATACCCTCACATCACCGCCATCCATCTCTTATCCCCACCCCCAGTCACTGTCACCTCATCCCCACCCCGAATCGAAGCTCCAAATGCTCTAAATCAAAGGTCTAACTTGACAAACCGCATCTGAGTTCACCCCAACATTATTCACACACAGATTTTAGGTGGTTTTCCGGTGACGATTTTAGGGTTTTTTTTTTATGTTTACCCCTTTTTGTATTTTTATGATTAACTTCGATTTGATGGTGGTGGTGGTCTGAAATGGAAGCGGGTTAAATGGTGGTGGGCGACGGTGGTGGTGGATTCAATAGTGGTGGTGGTCTGAAATGGAGTCGGTTGAATAGTGGTGGGTAGTGGCGTGGTGGATTGAATGGAGATGATGGTATGAAATGAGTGCCGGTTGAATGGTGGTGTGCGACAGTGGTGGTGGATTGAGGTGGTGGTGGTCTGAATATGAGTGGTGGAATGATGGTGGGTGGTGGGGGCGGTGGATTGAATGGTGATGGAGGTTTGAAATGGGAGTGGGAGACGATAGTGGGAGGGTGGGTTGGGGTTGGTTGTAGTTAATTACACAAATGGTCCCTAAATTAAAAGAGATTGATAAAATTAAAAAAACAATCCCTCAAAGGGTATTTTAGTCATTTTATTTAAAATTAACAGAAAAATTAATGTCTGTCAGTCTTAATATCTTATCTCGTTACAAAATTGAAAACACAATACCCCAACTTGTTATAAAAGACCCTTAGTACCCAAACCTTATATATTATATAAACCACATGGACTATTTATGTAATTAACTCTTAAAAATACTTTAAACAGAAATAACTTCAAGTTTGTTAAGTATAACAATCTAATTACCTCGGATGATAAATTTTTATTATTACTATTATTATTATTATTATTATTATTATTATTATTATTATTATTATTATTATTATTATTATTATTACTAGGTTACAGCTCATGTATTACATGGGTGAAAAAAATAAAATATGTCAAAATCATTAGTTTTATGAATTTTTTCTAGATGTTATTAACCATTGGTGAAATAAAAATATAATAAATTTTTAAAAATTATAACAAATAATGAAATTAGAAATTATTATGCTATATTTAAAGATAAAATATGTCTGAAATCATATAATTTAGTATGTATTAATAAAATATTAAAATAAGAATATTTATATTTTAGATTTTTGATAGTTTAATTTACTTATTTAAAATAATTATCATTTAATATGAGAGAGACAAAAAACATAAATATAATTATGTTTGTTTTAACACAGTTTAGTAAAAAAAATGTCAAATTGATTGTTGTTATAATTTTTGTATTTATTATGAGAGATGCGGGAAATAATTTTCTTGATATGCTAAAATGATGACACGTGTTATTTGATATGTTAGAATGATAACACATGTTTCAAAAAATCTTTTTTTATTATATGTTATAGACATATATTATTGATTTGTATATTTTAGGCATATAAACATAGAGATGTAATTTTGAATGTCTTTTTGTGACTTTTTTGTATTTTTATATCTTACTTTGTATTCTTTAACTTATATTTTCTTTAACAGAAAAATAAAATAGTTATTTTAAAATTAATTATAATTAAAAAAATATTTTTATATCTTACTTTGTATTCTTTAACTTATATAATAATAAAATATTTGTTTAACTTTTTTAAAGGAAAATAGTTATTTTAATATTAATAAATACATGATTGACGAAGTGAAATAATTTTGTAATAGTCCTCGAGCTTGCAGCTTAAAAGTGCTTAGCTTTAAACACAAACACACCCCACTGGCCCACTATCAACCATCCCCAAAACCCGCTTTCGAGTTGTGAAATTAATCATTATCTTAATATTAGGGTTGAATTTAGATTAATATAGGTTTTTTATTTTTAATAATTATATTTATAACTTGCTATCAATTAATTATTGTGTTTATCAAAAAGTTAAAAGCATAATTATGTTTTTTGGAACCCCAATTCACAAGCTCATCTACTACTCCTCCTAATACACATCAGCTATTAGCCTATTGCATATCAAGATTTAAACTCCGATGGTACCATTAGACCACCAACTTAAACAATAGACGCATAATTATATGTAACAAGCCAAGGATAATAGGGGCTGGCCCCTCCTCTTTTTTCGTCATTAGTGTCGGTTATTGGTTGGTAGAAATTTTTTTTACATATGTTGAGTCCGTCCCCCATTAAAAAAATTATTTTCCCCCCATCTATTTATAAGAATGTTTAAACTCTGTCACTGATATGTTATATAAGAAACTTATATGAAACAGATTACTGATTTTAATCGTTGTAGATGTCATATATATTTGGTTATTTTATGTTTTAAGAATTAAAATCATTTCTTTCTCGCACACTCATGATATTAGAAAGTCGCACAATTTGTTTATTAAATTGGTGATGGTGACGACAATTGTTAGCTACATGATCACTTTATGGATGAGAATGTGGAGGTATTGAGATGCAGATCGTATGGTGAATTAATAAGAAGGCAGACGGGGACTTGTTCGTTTAAGTTTAATTAACAGATGGATACGAACAAATACATATATATAAAATTTTCAGAAGGAACCCATCATAAATATTAAAGTCAATATACACATGGTGTTCAATTTTTTATATGATTCTTACAAAATATGATGATTTTATTATAAAATCAACATCTTTAGTTTTCGATATGAAATTTATAAAAATTTTATAAATTTAATATTAAAAACTAAAGAAATTTTACGTACACACCAACCTTATTTAAGTGCATCATATGAAGTGCTTTAAGTGCATATGAGCAATAAATAGAAGTGTGTGTCAAATGAATAAAATGGTGGCAAATTAGGTGAGCCAAATAAATCGGCAAACAAGTTTATGCATTTTGTATATTTTTTAATTTAATTTAATTTTATATGACAAATTAGGTGAGCCAAATATCATATTTTGAATATAACTCGTTTTCAACAAAATTTATACAATGATGCTAATTAAAAATTAAACACAACCACAAATTATTATTTTTTAAAAATTAATGAGGAAAATCATGTTTGAAACATATATTATATATAGTACATGAATATAGTTATAACTTTGATACTTGAGGGCCTAGCATGAAAATTATGTTGGTGTTGATAATTGTGGTATTATAAATGTACTTTCTTATAACAATAAAAAATGTGAACAAAATTCGTGTATCAAATATATTAAAATGTAAATATACGATTCACATTTTAGGAAACTAAATTTAGTATTTTAGTGAGCATAATTACAGTAAATACACAGGAGATAGAGTTAATACTAGATAAAAAAAAGTTATGTAAATATTATAATAAGTAAAGAAAAATATTCAAATACAAAGTGTATTTTTGCTACAAAGTGTGAGAAGACATAATGAGTCAAAAAAGTCACAAAAAATCATATCTCACAATTTAAATCGAATTTTAAAAAAGTAATTCCGAACTTTTGTTCCTCTAGCAGTCCTCACTAAGAAAAAAAATAAACAAAAAATAAAAAAATTAACTTTTTTTATTGTGTCATTTATGAAAGACACAATGACGTCATTGTGTCATTATGAAAGACACAATGACGTCCTTGTGTCATAAAAGACACAATGAATTTTTTTTCTTATTTTTTTAAATTTTTTTTCTGAAAGAGGACGACGAGAGGAACAAAGACTCCGAAGTATTTTTTTGAAATTCGATTTAAATTGTGAGATATAATTTTTTTTGTGACTTTTTTAGCCTCATTGTATCTTCTCACACTTTATAGCAAAATACACTTTGTAGAATAACTTCACCCATAAATAAAAAGGTCGGTAATGGTTATATATCTTACAAGACATTTATGATGATACATGAAATAATATCATGTATTCTGCTACTATAATAATATAAACTTGTCTTGAATGAACATTTCTATGCATATACCTGAAAGTACATCATCTTCTTTATTTTCTATTGTTTTAAACATCAATATAACACCTTTTTCTCAAGTTTAAAATCAAAATTCTTTCATATAAATAAAAATCCTTCTAAATATATAATAAACAATCAATTAAAAAGATAATATTCTATGGAAAGGAATGCTCCTTGCAAAGGAAGGGGGAAAAAGTGTGTTGGGACATGTTGAGTCAAGAATATGGATAATGGATTAGAGTTGGATTGTGGAGAATGGTGACCCACCACTCAACTTGCATTTGGTTTGGCAAGGTTAGTTTGGTAATCTAACATGAGCAATATTTATATGCATTAACTAGACTTTAAAGGATGATTAAATAATCTTTTCATATTTGTATTTCTTATAAATTTTGTATTTTGTTATTTGACTATTTCTAATAACTTTTATTGTTAAATCTACATTTTCTAACATACATTGCCATTGCGTCTACATTATTGTGTTATCTAATAATTCGCCACTAAACATAACCAAGGGCGGAGCTTGTTTAGGCCTAGGGGTGAGCAAGAAAAGGTTCCATACCCGTAGAACCGTTTTACCTTACTTGACCGAACCGAGAAGAACCGTGTATTAGGTGAGTGGGTCGGTTCGCGGGTCTTTAAAATTCACAATTCATGGTTTCGGGTCAGGTCGGTTCTGGACCCGTAAAAACCTCACATGACTGACATACCCAAATCCCGATTGCATATAATAGCAGAAGCTTCTCCGACCAAAACCTTCATCTGGTTTTTATGAAGTATAGTGAAGAAGAAAATAATGTTTTTTTTAATGTGTGTACTGTGTTGTGAAGAATGAAGAGAACAAAAGTAAAACTAAAATTCATATATTTTATTTATAAGCTAATAGAATTGAAAAAGATAAAAGTGAATAGTCATTATCAATTTGCAGTCTACTGTTGATCTGACACGTATAATTAAATATTATATTATTATTTTTAACTGAAGCATTTAATTAAACTCGCACGTAACAATCCATTACTTCTGCCATCTTCTTCTCTTCCTTTCATTATAAAATTTACACAACTCGTCGCCGATCTTTAGGTTCCACCGATGTTAGTTCAAACTCATGTATAAACCCAGAACGGATTACATGTACATGGCATGGAACAACCCACTTGGTAAGATTGTAGCATGCTTGTTTGAATCTTGATGGAACCGTCAAGACCCAGAACCGAACCCGTCAAGACCGTGTATAAACCCGAACCGACAAGATGTATAAGGTTCTAGTTCCAGGTATGCTTTTGTTGTGAACTTGGTTCCCGGTTCGGGTCGGTTCCTGACGGTTCTGACGGGTAAAACCCGATTGCTCACCCTTATTTAGGCATCTTCTGTTTTTTCGCCACTGGTGGAAATTTATATGTATTTCGGTTAAAATTTTATATGTATCGAGTCTGCCCTTCCTCATTTGAGTCTTGTGACTTTAGACACGTCCGCTACAAATTTCCTTAAACTCCTTCACTGATTATGTTACATCATGTTTCATTTATACTTTGTCTTTTTCATTATAACAAATGTGTACTTGTAATATTCGTTATAAAGACGGAAAAAAAGATAAAAAGAAAGGAAGAAAGTAGAGTAATGGCGTTTATGAGATGTCCACGTGATCCTTTATGCTACCTTAATTGCCAAATCATGTGCAACACATAGTCAAACCAAACCAACGACCACCGCAATCACCACAAAATCCTTTGGTTTTAATCTTTCATAATGATTTCTTTCGATAAGAAAACTAGTATAGTAAAACATAATAAACAATATATTAATATTTAGAGTAAACTTCAATTTTGTTTTTCAGAGTTTGACAAAATTAACTTATTTTCTTTAAAAGATTAGAAACATCAATTTACATCTAAAAATTTCATAAGTTGTTTCAATCTTAATCCAAAAACTTTATTATTTTGGATTAAAATTTAAACAACTAATACAAATTTTAAATTGAGTTGAAACAAATTATAAAACTTTTGAAGATAAATTGATGTTTTAATATTTTGAAGAAAAATTGGTATTTTGGTCAAATCTGAAGTAGTAAAACCAAACTTAACTTAATTATTTAAAATATAAACTAATTTTTATAAGTAATTCTACATCCATAGTGTGTGACCTAGAATGTCATATAACACAATATTAGTACAAAGAAAGTGTACTTGATAATTCTCCTTTTCTTGTAAGGTGCAACTATAATTCTATAAAGTATTAATATTGTACATGAATTTCCCACCGACTACTTACAACATATAGGGTGTGCAAAGGTTGGTTTGGTTTAGTTTTTACCCACCTAAACCAAAACCAAACTTTCAGTTAGCCAAACAATTAAAACCAATTGGTTATTAGTTAAGTCAGTTTCTGCTAATTAGTTTTAGCCTAGAGGTCGGTTTGATTATCAGTTATACAACTGAAAATTTGGCTCAAAATTTTGAAATAATGATAACTTAAGTTTACATTTCAACTATCTTAATTTCTAAACCAAAACGCAAAGAATTAAAAGTTGAAAACACATATGTTGCTGAAATTCAAATGTCTACCCTATTTGCAATCCATGTCACACTACAAATGTTCAAACAAACCAAATTAATAAATGGTATAGAAAAAAATGATATTATATTTTTAACAAGGGACACTTAAATGATTGCATGCATGCTTGTGTAGGAAGGTGATCAAGATATAATAACTCATGAGAAGTCGAGTGGCATGTGTGCCAGCACGTCGTTCCATGTGGTTTATTCTCAAGTCACTTTCCTTTTTCCTTCTTGGTTTTTTATAAAATAAAATAAAGAAGAAAAGAATGAAGAGGTGGAAGACTAGAAAAATACTAGTTAATGATGAAAATAATAATTTATGAAATACTTATTTATTTAATATTCATTTATAGTTATAAAGTCAAAACGAGTTGAAGTATGTTTACATCAATATATTCATCCAATGAAAATAGAGATATTTTATGTTTTTAAATAGAAATCAGAAAACAATCTTTTTTCAAGATAATTCCGGTTGTATAAATTATTTAGAAAAAAAAATCTAAACAATAGAATGTTTAAGTCATATGACAGTTTTAGTTTTAAGTGTGTAGAAATTATAGTTACAGTCTCACTATTTATCCTTATAACAAATTAAAGTGACGCTGGCAAGAAATTTATAAAATGTAACGATTTGTTCTGTCTAATCTATAGTTTTATACAAGAAGATGTGGATCATCTGCTCATGAGGTGTATTATAGCAAAGTTGATATGGTGCAAGTGATTATGGGGCACAAACTGGTGACCGTCATGCTAGAAGAATCAGTCGTTGGGATGCTGGAGAAGAGGAACATGACCAATAAAACGATGATGATGATGTTAGCTTTTCTGTCTATTGAAGACTTTTCATAGGTCGATAAAACCTTCAAATGAAACTAACTATTGATTTCACCATATGCCGATCAAATCTTGTATAATTTATTGAGATTGGAAAGGTGTTATCATCTAATGTATCCAAAAGAGTATAATAGCCTTTATTTCTAATGTCTGACTATAAGAACACAGTGGTTAACAATACAAAAAAACAGTAAAAACATAATTATCAGTTCTGGATCAAGAATCTATCGGTTAATCCTTATAACCTTAAAAACATCAAAATTGATGATTAATACCATTCAAGGGCTTTATTTATAAGTCTTGCTAAAATAAAGGAGGGGTTGAAACTTTATTGAAAAAAATAATTTATGATTTAGATTATTAGATGATGATGTATTTTATATTCAAATCGTAGAATCTACTTTTAACCAACAATTATCAGATATGTTTGATGTTTATGCCACGAAATATGATACGTCATCAAACATTCATGATACAATGAATAACGTATCATTTTTGGGAAGTTCAAGTGATCCAATGTATACTTTGTATAATATTTTATTAAATGAAAATACTAAATGACAACGAGGTAACACCCCACATAGCAAACTCGGAAAGGTATGGTGGGATATTTTATCCGCTTTTAATGCATAAGATTTTAAGAATTTTAATGTGTTGGCTTGGTGGAAATGTAAGGAGGATTAATTTCTGATCCTAGCCGCCATAACCAAAAATTTAATGACCGTCCAAACTTCTATGGTAACTTTGGAATCTGTTTTTCTATTAGTGGTAGGGTTATATTCATAAGGAGAACAAGACTCACTCCTCCTGCGGTCGAGATGTCCATTTATTGAAAGATTATTTGGATGCGACAGAAAGAATTTAAGATAAAACCTCACTCGAAAGCGAATTAGAATACGAAGCTAAGATATATGAGGACGGGGTAGAAGGTGAATTGACACCGGGAATGACCGATGGTGAAGCCATGTTTGATGAATACTTACGTGCTAGTTCAGGCTCCGGGGGCGAAGAATAAAACTGTTACGCGAGCCGACGATAGATTAAAATAAAGAATAAAATAGTCAAAAAATAAATATAATGTTAGAAATTTTAACTTTTTTTTCAAGTTTGTACGTCTTTAATCTTAAATAAAGCAAGAGAGTTTTTAGTTATATTGTTTTATTTAATTGTGTTTTTTTTAAAACAATAAAAAAATAAAAAACAGGTTTTTTTGACCTATTTGGGCCCAAACTAGTTGGGAGCCGACCCAAATCGCTTGGGATAGGTTCCGCATTACTTCCTCCTAACCCGGTTTGAAACTCGAACCGGTTTGAGGTCAAACCGGTTTTGACCATCTTTAACCAAACTGGTTTGGTTTGTAACCTAAACCGGTTTCTTAAAAAACAGAGACTTGTACACCTCTACTTACAATCATACAAGGATTTTAGTTAGGACCTATTAAAATAACATTATCTCAAAACTTGTTTAAACTGGGAAACTTGATATATTAACCTAAATCTTGTATATACAACGGCTCAAAATCTTTTCTATTAGGCTTCCTTACGTATGGATTTATGGTTTTTCCAACACCATTTTCCACACATCTTTTGCAACATTTAGAAACGTTTTATATATGCAAGGATATCCCGAATCTCTACAGCATGTTTGTTGAGTGCCATACTCGCTGAGTGCCTGCTGGTAGAGGTGTACAAAAAACTGATTTTGGAAAAAAACCGAAAAACAACCCAGAACAGGTGGTTTGTATACGGGCTTGTAACCCGGCAATAAAATCAATTTAAAAAAACTGGTTAAACCGGTTTTCTAAAAAAACCGGTTTACAAACCGTCCAAAGCGATTTGAGCGTTTTTAGGATTCTTGATGAAAAATCAGTTTGAAAAAAACCAGTTTGTACTTATTAAAAAAACCGATAGGCAAAAAAACCGGTTTGTACACCTTTGGGCTTTAGCTGCTGGCATGTCAAATTTCAATTCTATTTGGGCTACTTACGGCCCAACTAAAACTTTTATATGGGCTTCAGCTTCTTCATTTGGGCTTCTTTTTATATATTTTGAAAAAAGCTCATTTCACTATCTTATGAAAAACTCTCAACTTTAAACGTTACATCTAGAGTTGCACAAAACGGGTTTGGGCTGGACCCGGGCCCTGGTACAAACCGGGTTTGGGCCCAACCGGGTTTTTTGTACCCGGGTATTGGTGAACCCGGGTACGAACCCGGGTCGGGTTCAGCGAGATACAAACCCTACCCGGTATACCCGGGTAGGGTCGGGTCGGGTTCGGTTCGGGTATGAAACCCGGGTTCAACCGGGTTTTTGCCTTTTTTTTTTTTTTTTTTTTTTTTTTGTGTGTGTGTCGAACACCGGGTCGTATGTTTTTTTTTTCTTATATTTTCTTTCCTTTTTTTTCTTTTTATTTTTCTTTTCCTAACCGGGTTCACTTGAATGACAAAAATTTAAACAACTTAATATATAAATATATACAAATCTTGAGCAGAAAATGTTACACTTATAATATACAAATATTAAATACTTTTTATATAAAACATTTGAATGACAAAGAAATTTAAAAAGAACATGAAAGACATATAATATTAAAACAACTTAAAAATAACAATATCGTCTAATTTTATCTACTACGAGATGCTTGATCAAATGTTAATTCTTCATCGGATATGCCAGAAGATACTCCGTCTTCTACCTCTTCATCATGTACTTTAGCTTCGAGTGTAATCTCGTCTTCGAGGCTTGTTTGGTCTTGTATACGATCCGTTGCGTCTAAGTGATCCTTTAAACAAATGCACATCTCCACTGCTTCCGGAGTTAGTCTTGTTCTTCGTAATGATATTACCCTGCCACTAAGAGAAAAAGCAGATTCCGAAGCTACCGTAGAAGCTTGGACGCTTAGTAAATCACGGGCCATAGCAGAAAGAATCGGAAATTGAGATTCTTTTCCTTTCCACCAAGCCAAAATATCGAATGCACGATAATCTTCGGTAGTCATAGTGGAAATAAAATCCGTTCCACTATATCTACCGAGCTCACTTGTTGGGGTGTTACCCCTTTGACGTTTAGCCGTCACATCCCGAACAACATTCAACATAGTCAAAACAGGGTCTTTAAACGAGGTACTAGCACTTGAGGTTGATCCGCTTGGCATGGTTATGTTTACGTTAGGCCCATATCTATTTAAATAAAAATTATAAATTGTTTTCAAACTATGATTAAAATTTTCTTTTGCCTCGTTTGAAAAATCAGGGTTTTCGTCATGCATATCCAAATTGTCATTTATCTCATCTATCAAACATTCAACCCCCGCAACATTTAGAAACGGATTTAAAGCGGCGGCACACGTAAAAACGGGTGGTAAGTCCTTAAAATATTTTTTAAACTTTTCTTTCATTGGTTCTATCATTTGATTAAACATATTATTTTTATTTTGAAAATTTTTAAAATTCAAAGACATAAAATATAGTTCTTGAAGCACCGAATAACTAGTGGAATAATAAACTCCCGATAATTTTGTTGTTGAGTTTTTAAAAACCTCAAGAAACTCGGATAGACGTTGAAGATTCTCCCAACCCGCATCCGGAAATGGGTCGGCTTCACCATTATCCGAAAGACTATTATGAAAAGCTTTCAAAGTGCCCTTTTGTTTTAAAGCACATTCAAACATGTGACAAGTCGAATTCCACCGAGTAGGTACATCCCAATTAGGACCTAAAAATCTAGAGTGCGTATCCTTACAAAGTTGTTTATAATCTTGATATCTTCTTCTACTTTTTTTAAAAACGTCATGTAACATAAATCGAAAAGATGTAATAAAGTTATTAACATATTGCCCGGATAGTCCGTCTTGCACTACTAAATTAATAATATGTGCAACACAACGAGTATGGAAAAAATCACCGTTTGCAATCGAAGATATTTTAATTTTAATTTTTCAACCGCGGTTGTGTTGTTAGAGGCGTTATCAAATGCAATTGAAAAAAGTTTATTTTATAATTTAAAAGTACTTATTACATTATCTAAAAAGTAAAACAAAAATTCTCCGGTGTGTGGATGTGGAAAAAGATCAAATGCAATCGTACGTTTCATCAATTGCCATGAATTGGGATCCACCCAATGAGCGGTGACGCAAAGGTACGATTCGGGTAAACCGTGTGGAGCCGACCAAACGTCACTAGTTAAGTTTACACCGGTATTTAAATTTTCAAATAATACAATTAAATCATTTTTTGCTTGTTTCCATAATTTTAAACAATAACGTCTAAGTGTAGTACGACTTACGTGAGTGTAACGAGGTTGAAGCGTCTCTCGAATTAAGTTGGTCAACCGAGGATTGTCGAAGTGACTAAAAGGCAAAGCTTCTTGAATCACGAACTTCGCCATTCGATCTCGAACCGTATTAACATCGTAATTAAAGATTCCACCGTCTCCACCCAATTGTGTTTGTTGCGAATCCGGATTACTTTTCAACGACTTACAAAACTTCTTGCTAATGTGTTTGTTTAAAGTCGTGTTAGAATCTTTAGCAAGCAAAGCTCCACAAAACTTGCAACGAGCCTTTACAGACCCGTCACTCAACTCAACCATATCCCAATTGCACCAAACATCCATGTTACGATTGTGTGCAAGAACACGAACGACGGTTGGAGCGTTGGACGAACCTTGACCAACGGAAGATTGTGAGTGAGCCATATCAAGATTGAAGAGAGTGAAAGTGTAAAACGAGAGAGTGAACGTGTAAAACGAGAGTAAACGAGAGTATTTTTTGCGTTCGTATTTTTTGCGTTTGAGACTTGGGTACTAAACCATATCAACCCACACCTATTTATACTAACTTATAGGGCAAAAGTGACCAAAAAAACGGTCACAAATCGAAGGTAACGGCTATATAGCCGTTAAAAAACGGCCACTTTAAAAAAAAAAAAAAAAAAACGGTCGAAACCGGGTCCAACCCGGGTTCAACCGGTTCCGGGTCGGGTCGGGTCGGGTTCGGGTCGGGTTCTAAGAAATTCTAGAAAATCATACCCGGTTCCAACCCTACGGTTTTTTTCGGGTCCAACCCGGGTATGCATATACCGGGTCGTACCCGTACCCGTTCCGGGTCGGGTCCACCGGGTCGGGTCCGAACCCGGTTTTTATGCCCAAGTCTAGTTACATCGTAGGTTTGCGGCTTGTGTATGGATATATTTGCAATACATATCCAACTTGCCATTCATACTTACATATCTTAAAAGATGTTTTTAACTAGGGGCGTAAATAAATTAACTATATAACTCATGAATTATTTGGGATCGGTTTAGCGCAAACTAAAATTAAGTTTGGTAACAAGTGCTAACCATGCTCAAGCATAAGTCGGAGCAATCCTAATTAAGCTGAAGCTCGACCATACTCAAGTGCTAATCATGCTCGATCTTCTTTGCTTCCACTACCTGGTAACGATCATATATCTTCGATTCTAGATTTCAATTTCTTCACCATCCACGGACCATTGATGCTCAACGTAACCACTCACTACGAATCTTTTGAGTTTAGGATTCTTGATTTCACTTTGTTATTTATTATAAGATTTTTATAAAATTTTTTAATCAAGCTGAATTTAGCTGTGCATCAATTGACCCAATATAATCTTTACCAAATGCAACAACACCTTGAACATAAAAACTTAATATATGTATCCTAAAGGCCTTTAATTATATCGCGTAATCTTTCAATTCTATACCTCTAAGTTAAGCACACATATTGTTAATTCACCACGTTATGCTTCAAGTCACAAGTTTCGCTTTAATAATCATATAAACACACATTCATTTTTTATACTTAAAGTGCACATGCATACAACTTTGCTTATATAGTTATATTCACTAAGCACTCATCATATGTAAAAGATATATGATGTGAAACTAACTACACAAACACATATCTTTGAGCTCTTATAATTCACGTATGTTATTTTCACACTCGGAACTATTTAAACACTTACGTATCCTATGTTTATCATGTACACATATTCACATTGGAGAACTATTTAGACACACGAGCCTCATGTGCCCATCTCGAGCCTTAGATCGAATATCCCACCCAAATCATTACGAGCATATGTGGTTTTAGTTTAAATAGCCGATACGTGAATGCTTTGATCCATTAAGCCAATGCTTTGATACCAACTTGTAACACTAAAATTTCTTAAAAGTCACTATAATACTATTTCCTTAATATCATAGTGAATTTACAAAACGGATCACAAGATTCTACTTTCAAAACACGTTTAGCAAAACCGATTTAATTTAAGTTAAACTTTAAATACACACCAAAGTTTGTTCAAGAGTTGGGTTTAAGTGTTGAACATAACATATGGAAATATGGAATAATCCACCCAACAAGAATGGATTACTCTCAAAGCATGTTTATCTTCGATCCTAGGACCCACTTCACTTAACAATCCATACATTTTGCTTAACTTATAAAATATTTATCTTAAACATATTAAGGAATGCTAAGGGAATACATAGCATTTTCTTTCACAAAATACCTTGTTTAAAATGAGTTTAAAATGCCAACATCCTCCAAAAACACCCTAGGGGTCTTCCTAATGAGTTTAAATTGATAAAAAAAAAACATATAATTTACACATATATTATCTTTTTGAATGTATGAGTGACTTCAAATTTGTGTAAATCTTAACCCGTTAAGAATTCAATGAAGATTTTAACCAAATTGGTTAAGTTCACTATTTAATCTTTAGTGAGACTCGAAATCTCAATGCATAATAATATCTTGTTCCTTTTGGTGATGTTTCTTGGTGTCAAGTAAGAGAGATTATCTAATCACATAACACATTAAGTATTAATCATGTAAAAATCAAACTTTAAGCATATACCAACATATTAGCATGGTCTAACCACATAACATACAACTTTGGTAAAACTCTTACCCTAAATGAGCCCTCTCCCCTCTCATCTTGGCGATGTTCGTTGATATAAAACAATAGGCTCTATCATATCCATACGCACAATAGGAAATGCTTACGAAATCTAAGTTAGTCACACAACTTGTCAAACTCAACACCTTCCTTTCCTTCTTATTCCACGGTCACTCGTTCTGGTGACCACAACCGACAACCTGAACCCTTTCGTTCTGGTCCATGTCTTTTTCACTCTCATTTCGGTGCCTAGTACTTTTCTTTAGCTACGAGTATGGTGGGATGCTAAGTTTATAGAGATTGATGCCATGGTGCGGGTATGAGAAGGACCAGAAGGACGTGTAGAGTAAAGAGTGTAATAGTAGGTTGGGAAAAAAATAAAAAATTGAAAACCATAATAAAAGTCAATGAATTACATCAGAGCCAAAATAAGTGTCCCAATCAAGATTTGTGATGGTTCAACAAACCGGGCTTGTTCACCTCCCCGTTCCATCATTTCACTTTGTTTTATAATATAATATAATAACTAGTATTTATTTGAATTTAATTATAGTTAATCATGTTTATGTAGTTTAAAAACAAATACACAAAAAATAATACTTCATAAACCAAGGTTAATGGTATGTAGCATGCTAATGACTATGTATGTATTCTTTTGTTATCATTGATGTCATGTAAATTAATCTTTTTTTTTTTATAACCAAAGTGAAACACTACTTCATCACTTTGAATTATGGCTGTAAATAAGTCGAGTCGAGTCGAGTCAATTCAGGATGAACTTGGGCTCAGCTCATTTAAAACCGACCTACGAGTCTGCTCGTTTATCTTAACGAGCTCAAAATGTGAGCTCAAACTTGATGCATTTATTAAAAAAAAAACAATCATATTTTACACATATTCATGTATATAAAAAAAATATAATATTTATTTATCTTATATTTTTTCATTAGAATATATCAAAATAACCATTGCCTATAATATAGCATAAATTTGATTTATAATCTATAAAAATTATAATTTAAGTTTTATATAAATGAGCCAATTAGCGAGCCAACGAGCCAGCTAACTAGCAAGCTACGAGCCAAGCTTACCTTGGCTCATTTACAAACCGAGCTGAGTCAGCTTGGCTCGGCTTGTTTTTAAACAAGCCGATTCTGAGCGAGATATTTCCTAGCTATTATCGAGCAAACCATGAAAAATTGTGAGCCGTGAGCTTTTGAACAGCTCTACTTTAAATATAAAAATTATTATTTTATTTTGTTTGTTTTGCATAACCATTTATTTTTTTTTTCTCTTTCGGGTCCAAACTAGTTGACTTTTTAAAAAGTTATTATTTTTATATATTTTCGCTAACTGAGTTAATTGTGTTTGTTAAGTCAAGGAATTTAAGTCAATATACGGATCACCAAAATTAAATCTTCATCTGTATAATAACTTAAATGCCACTAACTTAAGAAATTCAATTAACTACGTTAACAAAAATGAATGAAAATGGCAAATTTTTAAAAAGTCACGGACTTAGAAGAGAAAAATAAAATTTCTGATGAAATCACAAAACAAACCAAAACTCGGGACGAAAATCGGGATAAACTCCAATAAAATAGGGTTAGTAGACCTTATAATCCCAACTTTTATTTATTGCAGGGATTAATTTTAACTCAGCAAATGTTTCGCACACTCTCAACTTTAAGCTTATTTTCCTTCAACGATCCTACTAACTGAGATTAACCCTGTTAGTTTTTTTGATGAAATAGGCTAACTTTGAGTCATTTCAAACTCCACCACCGCCCAACCTCTATTAGGTCTGTTTTTCAGTGTTTAGTCTTCATTATCACTTGAATATACCTTTAACGGTCAAATGGTTCAGATCAGAAGGTGAAGATTGATGGGTTTCACGGTTGCAGAAGTTTCAGATAACGGACCTGACAGTGATTTCAACTTTCTCTTAGTGTTTTGGTCATATAAGTAGTTCACATTATCAAAAAACTAACGGTGTTAACTCTTAGTTAGTAAGGGATCGTTGCAGGAAAATAAGCTTAAAGTTAGAGTGTTTGTAAACATTTCTTGAGTTGGGATTAATCTCGATCAATAAATGAAAGTTGAGATTATTAAATCCAATAACATAAAAATACATACATGTTTACTTGATTTATTGAAAAGTATCCATCCATCAATTTTGACCAGTTTTAAAGTAACAACTCATTTTCTCAAAAGTATCATAAGAGTATTTATTCTAATCAAGTTTAAGGATTTAATATATAGAATATCTTTTACAAAATAAATTATGAGCCATATAATTATACAAGTTGGTATGAACACCATAACATTATGACATAATTAAATAGTGGTTTTAAAATCGTTAAAACAAAAAATATGAACTATGGAACAAAATTATGACTATAGCATACGTCTTTTTTATGCAATATGTTATACAATCAAATCAGACCCATATATAATAACAGATTAATAGTGGTTAGAAAACGATGTAAAATAATAAAATAGTGAATGACGGCCAGAAATGGGCCAAGGCCCGACAAGATAAAACATAGTTGATGTACATACACGTGTGCAGGCCCAGTCAATTTAAACATTTAAGGCTTTTCACACGTGCTCCAACTCCCAAGCCCCGACCACTCAATACGAGATGACGTGGATATTCGCCTTCAACATATTACAAGCGTGTTTTTTTAACGACAAATGTGCGATCATGCTTCGTAAGATATGTGTTATTTTAATCGGGTCCATCTATTTGTTTTCAAGTCAGAATCGCATCTCCAACCCCCTCAGGAGAAAACCTATTTTTTGAAAAACCTATTTCTTGGAAAACCCACTGACTCAACTCTTAACATTTTAATCAAGTGAGACTTGAACCCATGACCTTTTAATATTTACATGTCATGTATACCTCACCTTAACCTGGTGTTATTTCGGGTTTTCTTAAACCTCTTTTTTGATTTTCTTGTAGTTTTTTTTAAATGACAAATATAACTCTACTTTAAACATTTGTGTTATTTTAATTAGGCCCGCATATTCGTTTCCTAGCTAGAACCGCAACTGAAAAACCTACTAACTCAACCATAAGCATTTCTGCAGTTTTCTAAAATTTTGTTTTCTTCATTTTACTTTTTTTCTTAGGTCATTTTAATTTGTTTTACGTTTTTCTTAGTATCCAGGGTTGTTTTTCTTTTCGCTTATTTATCAGTTGCGAATTTTTACACACTCATTCTATAAACATCTGCAACACATTAAACTCTAAGTTTAGAAAAAAAAAAAGAAATAGATGTTTTGCTTTCAATGATTAACGACACTAATAACAGAACATCAAATCATTGACGAAAACTTGGTTGTAGTCGATTGTAGAATCATCAAGTTTTAACTATTCACTGATCAAACCAGTAAAATTAATTTAAAAATCACAAGACATTATAAATAACATAACATTTTTTAAACAATATATTTACTAATTAGAAAATGTGAACTCCATGCCCACTCCGCGTCCTCATTTCCCGATTTCTTTCCTAAAAGCTTATAATATTTAACGAAGTCTCCGCAAAAAAATCGGCAAATGGATCAACTTAATTTATTTGATTTTGCTCTAAAAAAATAATGTGTTTTAGTACACTCCAAAAAAATAAAATAAAATACATATTATAAAGTACATCTTTTTATAAGGTCCGCTAAATTGTTGTAACGAGTTTTCAATTACGAAGAACCATTTCCTCATTATAATGATGTGTTAACACGTTATAATGGTGTGTCAACTAATGTATATCGTTTCCTAAACCCGCACATACTTAAATGGACGCAAATAACCATTGTTCTAAAACTTACACATGCACACTTGTCGATTCCAATATCTTCTTAGGCTTATTAGGAATTTTTTTATTATATCGTTTCTAAACCCACACATACTTAAATGGACTCAAAAAAAAAAAAATAAGACCGATAATAACTAATGCAAAGCCAATGAAAAACCATGGATGCTTGCGTCTTCCATTTTTTAGTTAATGTATTAAAATTCGTTTGCTGCTCGGTTCGATGTTTAAAACTTAAAACATTGCAGTTTTCATTGAGGCGAACATAACCATAGCCATGACTTTGAATAGATAAAAATAAACAATATTCCTCATTTGGATATGAACACCCAATTGAACCAAGTCAGATCCTCTTTTTGATGTTTTAGAGTATGTTTAAAGTCCTTCCACGAGGTGGAAACTTGTTGATTATGCTCGACACAAAGATTGACTCATCCATATACATACATGTTATGCATATTGACCCATGATATGTAACAACTCATTATACTGTTCCATTACTTTACTGCCTAGAATCTGTCATTTTATAATTGTTAAAATTACTTATCAGGAATTTTCTTGTTTGATTGCACCTCACCATGTATTTTGCTTCAAGTGAAATCCCTTCTTATGTTTTGGCAAAAGCTAATCACTTCACAAACCACCCACACTTTTCAATCCATCTTTTTCACATCAACTCACATCAACCCATACTACTTTTCCTAATCTTTCCCTTTCCATTCTTTAAAGAATTGTAATGATCCCTAATTTTTCTTATCTTTTTTTAAATATATAGTAAGACTAAATTTCATAATTAAATACAAAATAAAACTATAGTATTCTTACTAGTTTCTTGATAGTCGGGGTTTCGTTTTAATACAATTTTTCCGTTTACATATTTGATAGACTATTGGTTTTACTTATATTCAACAGTTTAATGTTATATCATTAATATTTGTTAGTTTTTTTTAATAAGATAACCTGTTTTGACCGGACCCATATCCATACTATCGAAAATTTATAAATCGCTGGTTATCATTACTCTAACATCATGATAATAATTAAACGTGTGGGTTGATTAGATGTTAAAGTTGGGCTTTTTTTTTAGTTTTCATATTTCAAATAATCGAGGTTGCACTTGTATTGTACGTAGGTGCACTTGAGATGTTTGAACGTGACATTGACTCTAGTGCTATCAATTTTTAACTTTACCACACATCAAATCAAGAAGATAAATTAAAATAACAGAAAATTCATAAGTACTCACATAAAACTATTTATATCAGAAAGAAATACTTATATAAAGAACCAAAAATTTTCATGTATGGCCTTCGTCTATTATGTCCTAAAATGTAAAATCTTTACCCATTTTATGCTTCTAAACGAATAAATTCAAATTCTAAAAAAAATCTCATGTATATAACATTAGTTTAGAGGACTCAAACAAAAGTAAAAGAGTATTTTATATTTTATATTTTATATTTTCGAAGGGAATACATCGATACCCTAGATAAAGTGATTATGCAAAATTTGTTCATGTATCTCATGACTACGTACATAGGTAAAAATTTATATAATGTGGAGACTGAGATATGACATGAATATAAACACTATGAAAAATAGACATGATTTCTTTCTTTCTTTTCTAATCTTAAGAAAAAAGGTTCAAATGTAAGTTGAACTAATATTATTAACTTATAAACGTACTGATAATAACATAGATACATAAAAGCTAGAACTTAGAAGGACAAGAATCCTGAGATTAATCTTTTTAATTTCACTGCATAAAATCATAAAAAAATATTTTTCAACGGTACTAGTTTTCATAATAAGCAGGCTTTTTTTTATCTTCAGGGAAGAGGGAGTCAAGTCGTTTTTTCTGGTTTTCCTCATATGAGCCATTTATTATTATTTTTTTTGAATTTATCTAATTGCCGCGGTTGTATATAAGGTTGTTCCCATTCTTCCTCACATTTTCCCTGTATGCTGCGTGTGTGGTACGATACTACAAGAAACCCACATATATTCATCCGGAGAGTCCTGGTGAATATTCCTCAAGTCCGGGGTTATTTTTGTCACATGAACTCGGGAGAGGGGGGGGGGGGGTGTGTTTCTGCTCGGGGCCATGTTTTCGTTACCTCCTTCCGGTTTTACTGTGTGTGCTCTAAGAGACTTAAAAGTGCAAAAACATTTCACTAATCCAATTTCTTTTTCATAAACATTCAGAATTCTCATTGGATTTACAAAACTAACCTACTTAATATTTTAAATAATTATACATTCTTGAAGAACATTCATAAAGGGGAGAAAAGAAACTAAAAAGAATTATAAAATATAAGGTACTTACGTGTGTTCACGTTTTAATGGCTATAGAGTTGAAAACTCGTATAGAGATTGTGTGTAATCTATATAAACATATGTATATAATTTTTCATTCAAATATTCTTATAAAATAATCATGTTAGGATAACCCTAGGATTGCATAAAGTAATTCCACACTATGTGAGGGTAGCAAGAGTTGACTTATAGACTTGAATTGCACCTCTTATAGTCTTATGGTTTACTTTGCTTACTATGATTGCAAATAGGCTACTTTGATTGAATGAATAGTTCTCCTTTCTTCACTTTAGTTTTGAATATTAACTGTTCAATAAAACCTTTTTTTTTTTTTTGAAATTGATAGTTTTTATAGTGGAATAATATCTTTATCTTCTTAATGTGAAGAAGATAAAAGATAGTTATTTTTCTCAAGTAAAAAGACGGTACCCCCCCGTTAAATCGTTACTTACACGTCAGTATGTGAAAAGGAAAAAAAAGGTTGCATTCATGCTCATTGGTAGTAATCTCATTTGAAAATAAGTAAATACCAAGCATCAACGATCAAGTGGATATATTACTATAACCACGTTTAGAAGTGGGATGACATCTTCAAAGATATTATTACAAGGTATCCATAAACATTCAAGAAGGATGCATGTTATTTAGGTAGTGTATGATATGCGTTTTACATCATATTTTGGAAGAGTTCCGAGATTTCTTGAAGACAAAACTTAGGTTTAGTAGCGTTTTTCATCCATAGATGTGAAGCTTGAACCAACTAATTAGATCTTAGAGGATATATTACGTTCATGTGCACCATATTGGATGAGGTCAAGTACTTGTAATTTGTTGAATTTCAGACCGTATGAAATAGTTGCTTACGTAAGGATGTAAAGAACTTTGAAAAATTTATCAGTTAAGCATACACTTAAACAGTGCACCGATCGTGCCTTTTTTCTAAAGTAGCAAAAACCTATTTCAGAAGACTAGTATCTCATGTAGGGATAATCACAACCTTTCATGATCAAATCAATCTTTTATAAACCTTAGTTTTATAAAACCTTAGCCATAGAAAACACAATTTATTTCCATTTTTGCAATTGTAGAATTCTTGAGGGGTGTTTAGTGAAAATTAAACTTTAAAACAAACACCAAAATGATGAACATTCATTCATTCAATTCATAGATTGCATTTGTACATACCCTACTCAACAACAACATTAAAAGCACCAAACATCATAACATTTGGAGATGTCAAATGATCTAAACAAAGATTTTCTCAACTTCCTAAATCAATCCATAATCAATTAACATTATTCCATTGCTTATGCCCCGGAAACCATTTCGGGCACTTGGGGCTAAAATAACTCGACACCACCTTATCATTTAACAGCTCCACGATCGCTTGTATTTCACACACCTCGGGGTCTTGTACTGGTTAATAGAAGCGCCCAAACTTATTGCATAATCCATCAACTTATTAAACGTCCCGTTTTCAACAATCTTGATCTCCAATGCTCCTATTGACTTATCTGAAGCTCGACCCTGCCTGTACACGCTATTCAATGACTCTTCGATTGTAAGACAACAATCTTCATAAACCGAAGCGGGAATTGTGGTTGAACCATTTTCAACCTCCCAAAAGATCACGTAGTGGCCGGGGATCGTGGTTGTGTCTGCATAGCTTGTGTACTCGGTTAAGGTTGCACTAAACGGGAGCAAATGGTTAGCCGCTTCCTCGACTGCTTTATGTAGCTCGAGTTCGTCGGTCTTGTCGGCATCGATACTTAATGCCACATTCTTTCTACAAATGAAACTGAATTGAGGAGCTTTGTTCTTGAATCCAACAACTTTTAGAACATCACCAACTTTATATCTATAGAGACCTACAATAACAAAAATCATTGCTTTTAGTTAGGTTATTCATTACATGCAATAAAAAATAGTTGATGACTTAAATATTTTTCGATATAATTTTGTACGTCTTTTTATACGTTACATAACACATGCATATGATTGCACCCATCAAGATTCATGAAAAGCAACAAATAAATTAAAAACAAGATTTTTGAAAATTTCAAAATCACACACACATCTTGACCAGATTAGTTTTAAAATCCGGATTACGTTATAAATAATTTAAATATATACACACATGCATACATACATATAATTAATTAATTTAAGATAAAATATGAATATCATATTATCTTTTATCTTTTGTTGTTCATTTGTAATGCTTATAAAACATGAGGGCATTTGAAGTCTAAAGTAGATAATACCTTGAGATTTTTGAAAAAACTAATTTTTAAAAAAAAGTTTGAGATCCGGTTCGGTTCACTAGCTTAGTTGGTCTGACCGGTTCAAATACACTCAAACCAACCAGTTATGTATTCGGTTATGATATATTAGTTAAAACGACAAACCTGCATATGTTGTGACAACGAGCTCGTATTCTTGACCAAGCTTAACGTCCGCGAGATCAACCAATTGTTGATCTTCTTTCTTGCCTTTTATCGGGCCCGGGCCCGCAACGCCATCATCTCGATGAACCGGGAGGAACTCGAAGTAAGCCATGGTGGGTATGAGTGTGTATGCAACCTCACTAGGCTTACAAAGTGGGTTCAAATTGACCCCAAAATAACACTCAGAAGATGCATACATTGTGCACACAAGAGGCACCCCATTGCTATACTTATCAAGGGTCGGTATATACTGAGCCATCGAACCCGTGACTATAACATCAACATACTTCGTGTTCGGCCACAATCTCGTAATGATCCCTTGCCACGAGTTCCTCGAGCACTCGTGCTCGATGAAATCCGCAAGATCCGGGTCGGCTTTTAATATTTTCTTCACGGATTCCTCACGGCCGCGTCGGTAATCACCGGGTTCAAAGTACCCGTACGGATATCACGGGTCAAATCACGCCAATTTTTTATTAAAAACTGAATAGCCCGAATGAATCCGGAGGCAAAAACCGCCCCGACCCGAAGAACCTCTTTGTTGAGGCACAACCCACAAAGCATTTGGGAATACATGCTTTGATACGGGTCGGTGCAGAGGATGGTTTCATTCGGGCTGGTGTAGTTGGTATACGGGTCGGATTGTCTTTTCGTAAAATGGGGGCTTTTGTAATAACTGGTTAAAACGGGCCGGGCCATGAGCCCTCCCGGGGTTTTGGTTTCGGATTTTATGAATAAGAAGTACATTCCTTTGCCTTTATCTAAACCGGTGACGAACTGGTTCATCACCGGCATGAGAAGACTGTATAATGCAGATCTTCTTGTGAGCTCGTCTTCGATGGTGGGCATTAGTTTCCTTTCTCCTCCAGAAGTACCAGAACTATATTCAAGTCATAAAAAACCAAATCAAAACTCGATTTTTTATTGTTTAGAATAAGGGTGTTTACGGTTCGGTTTATAACCACGAGACGGTAGAAACTCGTCATAGATTTGGTTTAATGGTTGGTTTGTTTTTTTACCCTTCGGCTTTAAAAATTTTAGTTTGGTTAACAGTTTATATAAAAAACCAGTCGTGTAAACACGGACCTGATCGTAACATTAATATATTATTATTTTTTAGATATTTGTTAAGTATAGTTAATTGATTAATTTAGAAACTCTTAGAAAAAAAATGTTGATTAAAAAATTAATTGAAACCATGAAACAAAGCTGCATATTTTTATATAATCGTGTCTTCCTTTTGAACACTTGTAAAAAGCTAAATGAGCAAAAACCATAAAACCAAACCGGAACAAACTTTAAGCAAAAATTCGGTTTGTTTTAGTTTCAAATTTCAACATTTAAGTTTCTGTCTTTAATTATCAAAAGTTATTAATTAAACCGTATAGAATGGTTGGTTTATGATTTATATTAAAAAACGATGGCAAAACACAGACCGTTCATAATGGTTTTTTGTACTATGTTATATAAAAAAAACTAATGATATAAAACTGGACCAGATCGTAATATTGATATTTTATATAATGTATAACTAACTAATTAGTTTATATGCATTTAAACTTGGATTGATGACCTACTAACTAACATAGATAAAACCTCTTAAATTATTTAGATTTGAAGAGGTTGATTTTAAATCACACAAGTGTAAAAAAAATCTGCATTTATGGAACTCTTCGAAAAGAAAAAATTTATTGATTACAAAAATACATCGAAACCATGAACCAAAACCATATCTTTTTTTTTTCTTTATATAATTAGTATATAAACCAAACCATAAAACCAAACCGAAACAAATCATTAATAGTAGTTCAGTTCGGTTTAGTTTTAAATTTTAGCGTTATGCACTTTAACAATAAAAATAAACGTTACTAACAATATTCTGACCTATTGTATGACTTAAAAACCGTCAAAACCAGAAAACAAACACGTTAGTCTAGCTCACGAAAGCATGAAGCTTTTGTTCATGTAATCGTCAGTATATATCAGTAATTTGTTACAGTTCATTCGAAACCGAGTGATAGCATAACAAAAATGATACCTCGTTAAGAATTCAGAAACGGGGTGTGACGAAAAGATGGGGGATTTATCGCCATTGGCGATACGAGCAATATCCTTTTGGATATCTTCATAGCCGATCACCGGAATCAGTTTTTTAAAACTTTCACGGTCGGTGCGGCCGGAGAGACGGTGGCGTTGGAGGTACTCCACGGTGGCGTTTTGGGTGAGGATTTTGGTGAGTTCACGTTGCTGGATTTCGTCGGGGTTCGAGGTCACATCTTCGATGAATTGAAGCGTTTTTTTGTATTTTTCGGTGAGGCTGTAGTCGGCCGTGGTGGTGGTGGTGATGGTGGTGGTTGCTTCCGGCATGGTGGTGGTGGTGGTGGTGGTAGAAAGGTGGTTGTGGGAGATGTGATGAGGGGATGTGGTGTTTATATAGAGGAGGTAGTGGTGTGAGTGTAAATATGTAGGTGATTGGGGGTGTTTCTTTTTGTATTAAAATGTAAAGGAGTTTCATCACATGTGGATTCTCAAAGAGGAACAAGAAATCAAGATGGCTTTACATTATTGTGAGAAAAAGTTTCTAGTAATTTCATTTCTGTTTATGTTTTTATATGTTATGTTTCTTGTTTACGTATTTTTTTAAGTAAATGTATGACCATGTTTCGTATGATACATGTTATTTTAGTCCGTCCCATCTATTCATTTCTTAACCGGTACGCACTCCTAATTCTTTCGGAAGAAAACCTATAATTGGAAAAAACTCTCCGACTCAATGCAGAGCAGTTTTGCTCCGAGCGAGACTCTAACACATAAACTTTCCATTTATAAATGTCTTGAGTGTGTAATCTTAAACACTTGAACTGAGAATCATTGATGCTTCTTACTTACATACATACAAATTATGTATTTAAAATTTATCGAATTAATTTGTTTTTATGGTTTTAAATAACCTACTTTTAACAAACACATGTGTAAGTTATATGTGTAGGTTATATGTAAACGAAAAATCAAAATAATTTGTCAATGAAACAATAAAAGTTACATTACATCATCTTCTAGAAATATAACTATATTGTTAAAACTATTTTCAGAATAAAATGGAGAGGATAAATGTATGATGTTTACTAATAAATATATATATGAGTGATTGGATATATTATTTAGCGGGCATATGTGTTATTATTGTTTAGATCGCTATAATCGTGTCGCATACTTTGATTCAACTTTTTTTTGATAGTTTATCTTATTATCATATCATATTATATAACCAAAAGTTGTCGATACAATGATACAAACAACCTTGTTTTCCACGTAATTATCTACTTCCTTTTCTTTCTACGTACATGTGCTTGTTTTTCCAACCGTGTATATGTCTTTTTAAGATAACAATAGATTATATAAAAGTTATATAGTTTAAAAAGCTGGAACTAGATTTAAACAAAAAAGAACAATGATGTGGGATCTTGTTTTTACCTCAATCTAACCACTAATATAATGAGATCAACGGTCCTTATTCACCACTTCACACGTTTTGTATGCTAAAACTGGTTTTATTTGATCAGGGCTATATATGTGTATGTGCGCGCGTGTGCGTGCTTGTGTGTCTATACACATATATACATATATACGGGGTCGTTCTTATACACACAAATACATATATAGGGCGTGTATTTTAAGAAAACAAATTCTTAGGGAATAAACTTACGAAACAAGTCAAAATCAATCAAAACTGTTGTTCTATTGTAAGAATAGTATTTTTACAAATAAACGTCATTATAGTATTTTATGTATACGTTTAAATTCGAATGTGTTAAATATCTAACACATGTTTAATTTGTAACTGCACACAGTGTAAATTTACACATGTTTACATTGTACAATATAAACATATGTTACATTTATAACATATATGACTTTACACATAGATACATAAAAGACAATAATATTATATATGTGTAATAACGTTATTCCAATAATAAAAATAATGATTTTTGATTCTCAAGTTAGCGCAAGATAGAAACACGCACTCGCACACGCACACGCACACGCACACGCCACGCACACGCCCACGCACCAGCCCACACGCACCCGCCCACACGCACCCGCCCACACGCACCCCCACGCACTCACGCACCCACGCACGCACCCACGCCAGCCCCCCGCCCCGCCCCCGCGCGCGCCCACACACACACACACATATAGAATAAGAATCAAATGTTAACTATTGTTAATTGCAATAATACAATAACCCAAATAGTTATTCACAGCAGATCACGTCATCACTGTAAGTTAGATCTACAGTAGTAAAATTAGTACACAATGAATGTTAAAAAAACTTTAAAAATTATATAACAAGACTATATTCAAATTGAAGATATTAAAACGATCCATTTAATGGTGTATTTTTTTTTAAAAACATAACATCATACAAAAAAGTTAAGAAGATTTTCTAAATAATGGTAAAGTGTTTTTAAAAAGTGATAGATTGAAAATAGAGGAAAAATCGTTACATCAGTGGTGTAACGCGATGTAAAAATTAGTTAAACTGTATAATTATGGTGTAAGTGTTCGTTATATTAGGGTTAACTGTTTATCGCAATAAACACAAAAGAAATTTACTACACAAAATATAGTTTTTTTTTACAAGAACAAAACAAATAATTCATTTTCTCAACCATTTTTTTAATATAATAAAATGATTGAAATGCAATATTTATATATCTATCTTGAAATAAAAAAAAAATTATATGAACGTGTTTTGTTTATTCATTGAGTCTACATATATGCATTGTGTAAGTCATGTGTAAGTAATATTAGTTATACATAACTTAAACATGTATATATAACGTTTAAAAGTAAAAGTAAACATATAATTTTTTTTTTATGTGCATACCATATAACCATATGCATTTGAATACAATAAATTTTAAAAAGACGAACCACTGTAAAACAATTAAAAGAATTTTGTTTGTTTTGTTGCTTTGGAGTAATTTAGTTTCTTGAAATGAACTCCACCTCATACACACACATACATATGTATGCGCGCACACACATACTCACGCACATATACATATAGACAAACACACAGAAAATCTTTATACTATAATATAAGAGTAATTTAAGATGATACGTGACAGCACTACCTCATCAAATTTTCCCGCCTCTCTCTCATATTAAATAATTACCTCAATTATTAATAATATTATTTAATACTTTTTTAGATTTAATAAATTAAAAAAGAAATCTATTCATTAATATTATTTCTAAATAAATAAGTTTTTTATAAAATAATAATTTTTTCTAAAGCATAAAACTTTTTAAAAATACGAAAATTTTAAAATTGGTATTTTTTAAAAGTCAATTTTTTAAAAATAAAAAATATTCAAATTTAAAAGTTATAATAAGAAAATTTTTAAAAATGACATTTTTATACGATTTGTTTTAGAACAAAATGTTTATTTTTTTGAAAAAAAATAGAAACAAAATTTTAAAAAGTTGATATCACTGTCTATTATTCATAGTCATTTTTCATATGTAATTTTAGTCATATCATATCTTTGAATATCATTTTATAAGTATTAATTTTTATTATATTAATATTTTATTTATTCAACCCGTGTAATACACGGGTTTACTAAATCTAGTGAATCATATAAGAACTCTTAATTTTTATAAGAACCATAAATTATTTTACACATATGTAAACTTATGATGAAAAAAAGTTCTCACAAAATCAAAAAATATTATTTATTTTATTTGTGAGAAGCATGAGAATTTTTTTAACTCACATTACACACATGTAAACATGTATGAAAAAGAATTATCACAATTCTCAAAAAAAAAAAAACTTTTAAGATAACCTACACACATATAATTCTATGTATATTTTAGGTTAATAGGTTAGTAAACTACTATTAATTAAAAAAAGGTAACACAAGAATAATAGGTATAATAGTAACACCCTTGCTCTTTAATCATCACATGATAAAACATGTGAAAAAGTATTGGTTCTTACAATTTAAAGCTAAAAAGATTTTGTAACGGATCCTACTTATACACGCACATATACTGCTATATAGAAACTATATATGACGAAAACAAACAACACGAAATAAATCATTGATTCTATAATCTTAATAAACTAAAAATATATAGAAAACATTATAAATGCAATTCACATTTCTCTTTTGATATAAAAAAATAAACAAATCAGTTTGATTGTTCGTTTATGTATATAACCTACACTTTATGTGATGTGTTAGTTATACTACCTACATCAATAAAAAGTTTAAATATATGTGAAAATTAGTTTGATGAGATTTTTTAACGTATATATGATGTGTAAGAAGCATACATTCTAAAAATATAAACAATTGATTACAAAATAAATGAATTAGATTTGTTCCTACATAATTTGGTGTTTTATAATCTATCATCATTTATATATGTATGTGTATGTGGGAGCGTATGTGTATAATAATTTTAAAATCGATGGTTCAATTCTTATAGTGGATAAAAGTTGAATATTTGAGAGTATAATGAGAGGGTGTGTGAATTAAGATATATGTAAATATAAGAGTGGTTCTACAAAGCCTTGAATACCTAAGAAGGCAAATGAATAATCTCCCCGATTTTAATTTCTAATGAATGGTTGATTTTCTACTGAGAAAAATAATGACAATAGTGCATTTTTGGAAAAAACCACATTTGCTGACTTATTTTAAGTTATGCTCGTTTTCTAAACGTAAATAACCTTTATATGACCTTATTTTTCTAAAATAATTACATCGGATAAGCAAGAACTTTTATTTTTAATTTGAGTATAACATTGTTATATTTAAAAATTAGACATTATATGAAATTGTGTTGTCTTGCCATAAAACTAAGCTGTATGGGATTGAATCCAGATAACAAAACATTTGAGATGGAATCTTGAAAATAGCACATTTATATGATAAAACGTCATAATGTTGAAAGCGATACACCTAAAACAACATATTTTAAGATTGAATGTTGTAATTTAGCAAGGCATAAATCACTGTATAACTACCTCATGGTATTTTCGAAAGAATCCCAAGATTTCGGATTGATTGAAGATTTTTTGTATCACATTGATTGTATGATTATTATTTTCCATATTTAGAATAGGAAACTCATGTATATAAGTCAACACATTAAGAGGAATGACGACATCGAAAATCATACAATTTCATGGTATCAGAGCCTCTCACTCTGAGCACCATTCCCCTCTAAATCACCTTCTTTCTCAGCCCTCATACTCTCATCATTCCTCTCAGTGTCGATTCCCTCAATGGAAAACAAAACTCACCCTGCTTTGATGATCACAAATATCCGAAACTTTGTCCCCTTTACCCTTGAAATGGAGAGCGGTTAATACAACTCCTGGGCCGAGTTGTTTAAAATACATTGCAAGGCCTTCTTGGTCTTCGACCACATCGACGCTTCTGCTATCCCTCCCACCGTTTCTGCACCACAAGCTCCTCCCTCTGACAAAGAAACCGCGACCACCACCACAACCAAAATCGTAACCCAGGAGGATGTAGATTTCTGGCATCGGTTAGATGCTATTGTCATTCAATGGATCTATAGTACCATTTCAAATGACGTGCTTCATACTATTCTCAAAGCAAACACCACTGCACTCGAAGCATGGTCATCGCTCGAAGACATTTTCTAGGATAATAAAAATGAGCGTGCTCTCTACCTCGAACACAAGCTTGTTACTACAAGGTTAGAAAATTATCCGAACATGTCGGCTTACTGTCAAGCCATCAAAATGTTGTCTTACCAACTGTCAAATGTCGGCGCTCCGGTTACTAATCAAAGACTTGTTCTACAATTAATCGGTGGACTCACAAACGCCTATGACGGTATTGCCATGATTATCCAACAAATCAAACCTTTACCCGGTTTCTACGAAGTTCGTTCCCGTCTATGCATGGAATAATCCCGAAAAGCAAATCAAGTTAATCATGAAGCTGCCACATCAAACACAGCCTTGAATGTTCAGCATCAACGTGGTCCCGGTGACAACCGAAACAATTCCCAACGTGGTAGTGGTGGTCGCGGTCACCGCGGACGCGGTGGTCGTTATGGTGGCAGAGGGCGTGGCACTAACCCTTCTTCATATGGCCATGGATACTCAACCCCAGGTTATTCAAACCAAACTTGGACACCAACCTACACCTCTTCTCAAAACAACCATATCCATGACCAACAAAGTCAAATTTCTTGGGCCTATCCACCCTGCCCCTACCGGTCCAGTCCATATCCATCATCCCATAACCGCCCAACCCATCAAAACACAACAGGCCCGCAGACCGGCCAGGGCATCTGAGCTCTCCTATGCCCCGACCGACATCGAACAAGCGCTTCACGCAATGTCTCTCCATCAATCCGAGCCACAAGGACTTTTTGACACTGGTGCATCCTCACACATGACCAACAACTCATGTAACTTATCATCTTATTTCAGTAATGGCAATCTTAAAAACGTAATTGTCGGGGATGGTTCGAAACTACCAATCCTTGGTATGGGGCATCAAACATTACCTCCACCTTACCCACCCCTAAAACTAAATAAAGTTCTTCATGTTCCTAATCTTATAACCAACTTGATTTCTGTTCGCAAATTAACTCGTGATAATAATGTTACGGTTGAATTTGATCCTTACGGTTTTGTTATGAAGGATTACCGGACGCGGACACCTATCCTCCGATGTGATAGCACCGGAGACTTGTACCCGCTTACTTCAAACTCTCTTCAACGAATAAAGAGTCCACTTGCCTTGCCAACCATTTCTCAAGACCTTTGGCACCAACGCCTCGGCCACCCCGGGGCATCTATCTTTAAATTTTTACGTTTAAGTTTGCCTTATATTTCTAATAAACCATCATCGAGTGTTTGTTCTTCCTATGTTATGGGCAAACATATTAAATTATCTTTTAATGAATCTTGCAATTTTACATAATTTGACATATTGCACACAGATTTGTGGACTTCTCCAATCCCTTCTTCAAGTGGACATAAATATTATCTACTATTTCTTGATGATAAAACCAACTCTCTATGGACTTTTCCACTTGGGCACAAATCACAAGTATTTGAAATTTTTTGACAATTCTACATCTTTGTCAAAACCCAATTTAATTACACCATTAAATCTATACAATGCGATAATGGAAAAGAATATGACAACAATGATTTTCACCATTTTTGCAATAATCATGGCATTACTTTTCTCTTCTCTTGTCCCCACACGTCCTCTCAAAATGGAAAAAGCGGAAAGAAAAATTCGTTCTGTTAATAACCTTATGCGAACTCTTCTAGTACATTCCTCCACTCCTAACAACTTTTGGCATCATGCCCTACAACATGCCACATATCTTCACAATATCACTCCTTCAAAACTTCTACAGAACAAAACACCCACCTCTATTCTATTTCATCGCATACCCACATACTCCTACCTATGAGTTTTCGGATGCATTTGCTTTCATCTTTTCCCATCAACAACCATCCACAAGTTACAACAACGCTCCGCTCCTTGCATCTTTCTAGGTTATCCAACAAATTATCATGGATACAATGTTACAATCCCTCAACCCGTACAATCTCTATATCCCGTCATGTCATATTCGATGAAAATTCCTTCCTTTTCTCCAAAACCCACAAACCCACTCCACAAACCTACCACTTTCTTACAACAGATCCACACCCCTCATTTTGGGTTCCCAAACCGGCCCAACCTCAACAGACTCAAACACAACCTTCGGCCCAAACGTCTCCTCACCAATCTCCTTCACCTACGGCCCACTTTCCTCCAGCCCAACTATCTCACTCTTCCTCTCCATCGACTTCTCACTCAACTCCACCATCTTCTCCTCAACCAACTCAAAACACTTCAGAATCTCACCACCCTTCTCCGCATCCTGAACCCTCTCCTCATGCTTCTCTTACAACCGATGACATCCCACCAGCCGTGACCTCCACTTCCCAAATTATTTCCACCACCGATCAACATACACAACCTACATGTACTATACACACCCGAAGTATGTTCGGTATTTCCAAACCAAAACAAATATTCAATCTTAATTGTTCCACAACCATTTCACCTCTTCCCCGAAACCCTATTGATGCCCTTAATTAAACAAGGATTGGAATGAGGCCATGCACGACGAATACCGTGCCCTTATTGAAAATAAGACTTGGGTTTTGGTTCCCCGGCATCCCAACATAAATATTGTATGTAGCATGTGGATCTTCCGTCATAAAAAGAACTCAAATGGACACTTAGAGCTATATAAAGCAAGACTCGTTTGTGATGGATGCTCACAACAAGTAGGTATTAACATTCAGCCCGGTTGTCAAACCGGCAACAATCCGAACTGTTTTAACATTAGCAGACTCAAACAAATGGCCGATTCATCAACTCGATATGAAAAACGCTTTTCTACACGGTCATTTGCAAGAAACAGTATACATGCACCAACCATTAGGATTTCGGGACAAAAGATTTCCGGATCACGTTTGCTTACTAAAGAAATCATTATACGGCCTCAAACAAGCCTCGCGAGCATGGTACCAACGTTTTGCCGATCATGTATCTCGTATGGGTTTTCACCACAGTTGCTCGGATCACTCACTTTTCATCTATAAAAGGGGTAGCGACATCGCCTACATTTTATTGTACGTCGATGATATAATTTTGGTCACTTCAACAGATCGTCTTTAGGCTCACTTCATGACATCATTGTCAAAAGAGTTTGCCATGAAGGACTTAGGTCCTTTAAGCTACTTTCTCGGAATTGCAGTAAACACAAACGGGACTTCTCTTTTCTTATCACAAGAAACTTATGCACAGGACATACTAAAAAGGGCCAAAATGCAAACGTACAATCCAACAATCACACCTGTGGATACCAAGCAAAAGCTAAGCACTTCGGATGGAGATCTACTTGTCGATGGCACCGAATACCGACAACTTGTGGGAGCGCTTCAATACCTTACGTTCACCCGAACCGACATCACCTATGCGGTCCAACAAGTATGCATGCACATGCACGCACAGCGCACGTCTCACATGCATGCTCTCAAGAGGATTTTGCGCTACATCAAAGGCACAATACATTTTGGGCTAACCATTTCACCAACAAAGTCCTCGTCACTTATTTCCTACACAGACGCGGATTGGGGCGGTTGTCCTAATACTCGCCGCTCCACATCCGGATACTGTGTTTACATGGGTGACAACTTAATTTCATGGTCGTCGAAACGCCAACCAATTTTGTCCCGTTAAAGCCCCGAGGCCGAGTACGGCGGAGTTGCAAATGTGGTCTCCGAAGTGTGTTGGCTTCGAACTTATTGTTAGAATTACACAAACCGCCAACACATGCAACTCTAGTCTATTATGACAACGTTAGTGTAATTTATCTCTCGGGGAATCCGGTTCAACACCAACGTATGAAACACATCGAAATGGACATCCATTTCGTACGGGAAAAAGTTGCACGCGGTCAAGTTCGGGTCCTTCACGTGCCATCCAGGTATCAAGTAGCCGATATTTTTACAAAGGGTCTCCCATGGATTCTTTTCAAGATTTTCGAGCCAGTCTTAACGTTGGGCCACTCCACGTTTCGACTGCGGGGGTATTTAGCAAGGCATAAATCACTGCATAACTACCTCATGGTATTTTCGGAAGAATCCCAAGATTTCGGATTGATTGAAGATTTTTTATATCACATTGATTGTATGATTATCATTTTCCATACTTAGAATAGGAAACTCATGTATATAAGTCAACACATTGAGAGGAATGACGGCATCGGAAATCATGCAATTTCAGTAAAACAACTTAAAAATGAATAAAACGACATTGTAACGCTAAACATTACATATGGAACAACAAACAAGCACACTTAAAAATATTTAATAAGAAAACATAGCATATTACTCTTAAAACAACACATGTAATGAATAAAATAACACACAATAAACAACAAACTAACACTTAAAATAAAAGATTAACAATAAACATCAAATCAAAAGACAAACTCGGTGCTTGAATTAGTTCTCGTTTTATGAGAATATGAGAGTGGCCGGATAAATGTATTGTGTTAAGGATAAATCATAAATCTACATGCAGCATGGACAGCAACGTATCACATGTTCATAAATGTAAATATATCAACGGGAAATTTGTTCATATTGCTTGTTTTAACTAAAAGAATTTAACTATTTATAAGTAAAATTTTAGCTAGTCTGTTAACGATGTAGGGTAAAATATTATAAGTGTTTACAACCTTTTGGTTACTTTGTTTCAATAAATTAAAATCAATAAATGAATATAATTAATATATAATTTTTGTTAAACTAGCAATGGACAAAAATAATGATGGTTAATTTAATCCATCCCAACTAGCTTCATATGCTTACTTTTACATGTTACTCAAGCTCATGAATCATTCGTTTTTCTACATAGTTTTTTCAAATAATTTACATGCATCCAAAATACATCAAAAATATTAGTGACCAAGTATTGATTTAAAAAGCATATATAAGTTATTAGTCGCCAATAATAGATACAACATGTAACATCACACGAATAAGATACGATATTTATGTGACAAGTCGTAAGGTAAACTTCTAGGATGAATCATAATCAATTGAATTGGATTGATTATTAATAATTTATCTTTTTTCCATGTTTTATCAGTCGATGAGAAATCATTATATACGTGATCACAATGAATACCGACAAACCCATGAAACCCGACAAACCACATTTCTATTGATTGAGGTCGACGGCCTCAAATTAAAGAAGTTAAAGCCAGTGAGTCGTAACGTGATGAGACTTGAACCAGATAACCGGTATATCTTCATGTTTGTCCTCACTCTGCTTTTATTGTTAGATATTTGATTTTTTCCATTTAGAAAGTAACATAAAATGATTAACAATAGTTTTTGAATAACAATCCATTATTTTTAATTTCTTGGTGTAAAATAGTTTATTCTCATATGACACTACTTGTTTGACTTTAGTTTAAACAATACGTATAAGCTTCTAAAATAGACGCTATTTGCTGTAAGGATTACACTTAGAGGCTGATGCAATCAAAGAGCAATCAAAAAGCTCTTAGCATGTGTCACATCCGGTAATTTTCCGTTACCAAACTCCGTTAGTTCCGTTAAGTCTTGCATACACGTGTCGTGAGCACACACTAGTTTTCGTTGAACGTTGGTGACTTGATAATAATTAATAATATTAAACTAATGATAGTTTAACTGGTTATGTGATCATTAAGTTATGCTTATGTGTTTATGTGACTTAAGTATTAACTGTGAATTAACGTGACAACGTGTTATATTTATTTCGTGTGTTGTGTGACAAATGAAAATACACATGATTATTATTTGTGACTAATAATAATTGTGTTTAGTAGTTAAAACATCTTTTAAAAGATTTTAAAAGACTAATTTTATAAAATACAAACTACAAGGTGTAAAAAGGTAATTATGCAAATTGGATTAAATAAAACAAATCCCCAAACCCTAAAAACACCCCTACGGCCGCGACATCCATCCCAAACCCCCTCACCATTGCGAATTCAACAAGAACAAGCAAATCCCATTCGGTTTGGTCGATTGCAAGTGTTAGAACACATTAGAAGTCTCAAAGCTTGTTCCTTTCCTCGAATTAAAGGTTAATTTCGTGTTCTTTCATGTATTTTTCACTTTGGCCGAAAGTTTCATTCGAAAATTTCAATTGGAGGTCGATTGATGGTTGGTTGTTGATGTTAATATGTTAGTTGGATTGTATATATGCTAGTTAACGTCGATTGTGCAAGAAAGTTAGGATTTTGATGGATTGTTCATTGGTTACTAAGAATAGTAACTTTATTTTGCATGAAATGGTGATTTGATCATGAATTTGTGTTGTTGATGTGTTTATGATGATGATTAGGTGCTAAATTGTTGATATGAATGTTAGGAATTCAAGAATGCACGTTGTAGTTCATACCTTACTAAAGATAGTAACTTTTGGGTATGAAAGTTGATGAATCATGATAATTAGATGTTGTTGATCATGTTTAAATGTTGTCATGGACTTGGATTGGTATATAATTGATGAATTCATGAATGTAGTGTGAGTTTGATGAATTTGGGATGTGTTTTCCCAAAAGGGAAACTTTAATTGTGCAAATTCTTAAATATGATGATTTGAGTATGTTTGGGACATTAGGATCATGCTAGTATGTTCATGGATGATTTCTAATATGGTTGAACGTGTTGTTTAGATTGTATGGATGTTTAGTTGATTAGTTACCTGTTTTGATCTGTTATGGAAAATCATGGTTAAGAGTCATATGGGTAAGTTAGGACTATTAATGATTGATAGTTGATCATGAATGAACATTTTGATGATATGAGTTATGTTAATTGGTATGTTAATGATCATCATACACACGTGCGAATCTGAGGCCCCTACTTAGTAGGATTGGCAGGGTTTAGGGTGTGAAGTCGTGAGTGGCTTCACATGGCATGTGGTGCGTGATTTGATCCTTGTATGGTATAATAATTGTGTTATAGTTATTATGAGCATGATAATAGTTGAGATTCGCATGACTTGTATGATGCTTGGTGTTATGATGATCTAGGTAATGACTATGAGTAATGAATTGCCATGTATGATTAGCTTGGATGTAAATCATGTATGATATGCTGTTGTGTTGGTATTAACGAATTATCACCTATAATGTCACCAACGGGTCAAACGGGTCAACTGGGTCAAACATATTATATCTTTTGAAAACCTTGAGTCTTTTGGTTTGTAGAGCACTTAGGGTTTCTTTGGGATTTCTGTGCACGTACTTATGTACTCGTGTATTTTAGGTAACCTCTGAAGGTTGTCTTTCCACTTATTTCTTCCAAGTTAAGCTTAAGTAATCTTACGCATATCAGGTGAGTTCTTGCCCCACTCTTTTTACATAATCTCTTTTGGGGGAGATAGCATACTGTTGATTACAAACGCTTTTAAATATGAGTGTGTATAATATTAATATAGTGTTGTTTACCATGGAAAGTCCTCACACTTTCAGATTGTTAATATTGACTAGCGGGAAATTTTGGGTAGTACTACTGGGTTTGACGAGCCCCACCTGTGCGACTCGAGGTCAAACGGGTGCAATTTTGTCCTAACATATATTCGTCACAACCTGGTAAGTCGTGACGGGAGGCACAAACTATCACAGTCAGCTTCAATCGCAAAATCACTATGTTTAATATTTCATGTTAATAGACTAGCTATCTATTGCAATACACTACTTATGCTCTGGAAACTGTTTATTGGTTTACATTTTAACGCAAACTCTTGAACTCACCAACCATGTGTTGACTTGTTTAGTATGCTATTCTCAGGTTATGGTTGCCAGTTGCCTAGGAGCACGCACGTCAGCATTGTTGAGTTGTCTGCATTTACCTTGTTTAAAATTTTGGGATTATTTTTACATTAAACAATTGTGTTTGGGCGCGCATGTTTTGCACATTCTCTTTACATACTACTTGTTTTGGGTTTTTGATTTTAAAAAAACGCTTCCGCAGTATTTTCAACTTTAATCTGGTTTTGGTTGTTGATCATATAGAGTCGCTCTTGGTAACTAATGACTGAGATCCTGGTATGTCACGCGCCTCACGGTAAAACCCCGCACTCGGATTTTAAGGGTGTGACAGATTGGTATTAGAGCCATTGGTTATAGGGAACTAGGTTGCATACCACACACTAGACTATAACCGCACAATTGTTAGTTATCTGTTCTTTACTCCTCTACTGTATACTCATTCGCATACGCATCACGTACTTCGCAGCATGGCATCGTCATCCAGAAATTTAGGCAAGAGACCTGCACGTTTTGAGTCACATCCTACTTCTCCCGTGCCTGATAAGGGATTTAACTGGCCCCGACATCCTTATCCTCCTGGCAAGATAGACTGGGATCAGCCTTTCATACCTCCTGAGCTCGATCCTCCGCGGAACTGGGATTTCTACCCACCTACATAAACCGTATGGCTTATAGAGAGCGTGTACCACCAGTAGCTCCTACACGTCCTAGGACTAGGTCATTGACCACCTCTGCATTGCCTACTCTTCCTACCTTGGGCATCTCTCTCGAGCAGGCGTTTGCAGCTTTGGTAGCCACTCTAGACACGGAGCGACAGCGGATTAGAGGACTCACTGATGATAACTCTGCCTTACGATCTGAGATGTGTCAGTTGCGCTACCAGGTAGAGATGCTTCAGGAGCGACTCTCGATGGCCATTGGTGGACATCATACCCTGGCAGGCAATGTTGTAGCACTTACTGGGCGATGGATGCGTAGGATCACCATAACATAGTGATCGATGATAGGTTTGCTGATCTAGAGGCACAGCTAGCAGCACTTCAGATTGTTGAAGCCCCTGCACCTTTGGCGGACCCTGATGAGGAAGACCCGGAAAGAGGAGCCGGAGGAAGCCCCCAAAGAAGAACCAACAGAGATGGATGAGGACAGTGATGGATCGGACGTGTTGGACTGATTCTACTTTATATGACTTAGACTATATGTGTTTTTTCTTTGACAAGCCACAAAACTTACTGATCAAGCGCGGTAGAGCAAGGGAAACTACCCAAGCGGGGCGCGTGGCAAGCATGCCCACCAATAAACGCAAGTGGGCGGCCCAGGCAAAAGGATCGTCATCCTCCAGCAACCAGCCACAATAATAGCAGCAACAGCAGCAACCTCCCCAGCAACAAAGGAGGTTTGATAACAACCGAAATTTCAATCAGTCATCCTCGGCATCACAGGGACAAGGAGGATATGTGGGGAAAAGTCCAAGTGCAATCGATGCAACTACCATCACACCGGCAGGTGTGACAACTTCCGATGCCAACGCTGTGGTAAAGTTGGGCATGCGGCGAAGGACTGCCGGGGTGAACTGATGAAAAAGCCACAACAATCACAAGAAACTCCGAAAGGTTGTTTTGAATGCGGAAAAGAAGGACATTACAGACGCAACTGTCCCCAGCTCAAGAGGAATGGTAATGGCAACAACAACAATGGCAACAACAGCAATAATAACAGCGGCAACAACAACAACAATGGTAATGGCAACAACAACGGAGGCAATAACAACAATGGAGCCAAAGGAAGAGCCTTCATCATTGGCTCAGGTGAGGCTCTAAACGATCCTACAACAGTAAATGGTAAATTTTCGGTTAATGGTCGTTTTGCTACCGTATTATTCGATACCGGAGCCGATAGAAGTTTTGTGTCCCCTAAGTTTTGTAGCCTTTTAAGTGATATGCCCTCAGCTTAGAATCTAAATACACCGTAGAGTTAGCTGACGGTACACAGATTCACGTAACGCATATTCTTAGAGACTGCAATATAGAGCTTGCTGGTCATACATTCGCCATAGATCTCATGCCTGTTACACTAGGAAGTTCGATGTAGTAGTAGGCATGAATGGCTTTCCGATAAGCAAGCGAAAGTCATATGCCACGAGAAGATCATACGGATTCCCATTGGCGAAGAAGTCCTTACGGTCAGAGGTGATAGGAGTGGTGCGGTGATAGGCATCATCTCGTTTATGAAGGCACAGAAGTTGTTACGAAAGGGTCGACTGGCCATATTGGCACTCGTCACAGATAAAAAGACCGAGGAAAAGAAGATAGAGGATATCCCCGTAGTTCACGAGTTTCCCGAGGTGTTTCCGGAAGACCTGCCTGGATTACCGCCTCATCGTCAAGTTGAATTCCAAATTGAGTTGACCCCAGGAGCCGCTCCAATTGCGAGAGCACCGTACCAGTTAGCTCCGAACGAACTGCAGGAATTATCCGCCCAACTACAAAAGTTGTTGGATAAAGGGTTTATCCGACCGAGTTCGTCGCCCTGGGGAGCGCCAGTTCTATTTGTGAAGAAGAAGGATGGTACATTTCGAATTTGCATTGACTATAGGGAACTGAACAAAGTCACGATCAAGAATAGATATCCTTTACCTCGTATAGATGATTTGTTTGATCAACTGCAAGGATCAAGCCATTATTCTAAGATTGACCTGAGGTCTGGATATCATCAGCTGAGAGTTCGAGAAGAGGACATCTCGAAGACTGCCTTTCGTACATGATATGGTCATTACGAATTCTGGTCATGCCATTTGGGTTGACGAATGCACCAGCGGTATTCATGGATCTCATGAACCGCGTGTGCAAGCCCTATCTGATCAGTTTGTTATCGTCTTTATCAATGACATATTGATCTACTCAAGGACTGAGGAAGAACATGGAGAGCACTTATGTTTGATCTTGGAATTACTTAGAAAGGAACAACTGTACGCAAAGTTTTCTAAGTGTGATTTCTGGATACGTGAGGTGCAATTCTTGGGTCATATTGTCAACGAGAAGGGAATACATGTTGATCCTGTAAAGATTGAAGCGATAAAGAGTTGGTCTGTTCCTAAGACACCAAGTGAGATACGACAATTCCTTGGATTAGTGGGATATTATCGACGGTTCATCGAAGGATTCTCTAAGATTGCACAACCTCTCACAGCTTTGACTCACAAGGGAACAACATACAAATGGGGCGAGAGTCAGGAATCTGCTTTCCAGTTGCTGAAACATAAATTGTGTAGCGCACCAATATTAGCGTTACCGGATGGTAGTGACGATTTTGTAGTCTATTGTGACGCTTCATTCAAGGGCTTGGATGGTCCTGATGCAGCGGGATAAGGTGATAGCTTATGCCTCTAGACAGTTGAAGATTCATGAGAAGAACTATACCACCCATGACTTGGAACTGGGTGTAGTAGTTTTTGCCTTAAAGATCTGGAGACACTACTTGTACGGTACCAAATGCACTATTTCACCTAGCACAAGAGTCTTCAGCACATCTTTGAGCAAAAGGAGTTGAACATGAGGCAAAGATGCTGGGTGGAATTGTTGAACGATTATGATTGTGCCATGAGATATCATCCGGGGAAAGCAAATGTAGTCGCTGACGCGCTGAGTAGGAAAGAAACTGCTAAGCCTCGACGCGTGTGAGCTTTGCAGCTTACCATTAGCACACAGTTACCGGAACAAATCCGAGAGGCTCAGACGGAAGCTTTGAAAGCAGAAAACATTGGGTCCGAATCCTTAAGAGGAATGGACAAGCAGCTCGAGGTAAAAGCGGATGGAATTCGTTACTTCGTGGATAGACTTTGGGTACCTTTACATGGAGATTTGAGAGACTTGGTTATGAGTGAAGCTCACAAGTCTAAGTATTCTATACATCCTGGATCTGATAAGATGTATCATGACTTGAAGGCGCACTATTGGTGGCCTAACATGAAGGCGGATGTAGCTACTTATGTGAGCAAGTGTTTGACCTGCTCGAAGGTAAAGTGGAGTATCAAAAACCATCTGGTCTACTACAACAACCCGAGATCCCTATGTGGAAGTGGGATCAGATATCAATGGATTTTATTACTAAGTTACCTCATACTTCTACTGGTTGCGACACAATATGGGTTATCGTGGATAGATTAACAAAGTCTGCTCATTTCCTAGCGATAAAGGAAACAGACAAGATGGAGAAATTAACCCGACTCTATGTGAAGGAGATCGTTCGAGGCATGGAGTACCGATCTCAATTATTTCTGACCATGATGCTCGTTTCACATCGCACTTCTGGCAATCACTACAGAAATCTTTAGGTACGCGATTGGATATGAGTACTGCTTATCATCCACAGACTGATGGTCAAAGTGAGCATACTATACAGACGTTGGAAGACATGCTACGTGCTTGTGTGATTTACTTCGGGAATAACTGGGAAGTTCACCTACCATTGGTGGAATTTTCTTACAACAACAGTTATCACACTAGTATAAAGACGGCACCTTTTGAAGCTTTATATGGGAGAAAGTGTAGATCACCAGTTTGTTGGGCTGAAATCAGTGACAGTCAGCTAACGGGTCCTGAGTTAATACACGAGACTACTGAGAAGATTGTACAAATAAGGAACCGTATGGCTGCAGCGCACGACAGACAGAAAAGTTATGCTGATAAGCGACGAAAACCTCTAGAATTTCAAGTTGGTGATAAAGTCTTATTGAAAGTCTCACCGTGGAAAGGCGTGATTCAGTTTGGTAAAGAGGAAAACTAAATCCGAGATACGTTGGACCATTTGAGATCTTGGAAAGAATAGGTCCAGCGGCTTATCGACTAGCCCTACCTGATTCGCTAAGTGGAATTCATGACGTATTCCATGTGTCAAATCTGAAAAAGTGTTTGACGGATGAGACTATGGTCGTACCGCTGGAAGAAGTTCAAGTGGATGAACAACTTCGCTTTATTGAGGAACCGGTCGAAGTGATGGATCGTGAGGTGAAGACACTTAAGCAAAGCAAGATACCTATTTTCAAAGTTCGTTGGAACTCGAGACGTGGACCAGAATTCACGTGGGAACGTGAATACCAGATGAAGCTCAAGTATCCTCAACTGTTCGAAAAGACGATGCCAGCCGACGAAGGTATTGATTTAAATTTCGGGATGAAATTTCTTTCAACATGGGGATGATGTGACAACTCATCCGAAACTCACTCGATTTTGATTACTTTATGCCAATGCAGTAGACCAGTGATGGAACACTCACCATGTAACGCAATTTTTGGGACGAAAATTCTTTCAACATGGGGATAATGTGACATCCGGTAATTTTCCGTTACCAAACTCCGTTAGTTCCGTTAAGTCTTGCATACACGTGTCGTGAGCACACACTAGTTGTCGTTGAATGTTGGTGACTTGATAATAATTAATAATGTTAAGCTAATGATAGTTTAACTGGTTATGTGATCATTAAGTTATGCTTATGTATTTATGTGACTTAAGTATTAACTGTGAATTTTATCACGTAACGTGACAACGTGTTATATTTATTTCGTGTGTTGTGTGACAAATGAAAATTACACATGATTATTATTTGTGACTAATAATAATTGTGTTTAGTAGTTAAAAACACCTTTTAAAAGATTTTAAAAGACTAATTTTATAAAATACAAACTACAAGGTGTAAAAAGATAATTATGCAAAATTGGATTAAATAAAACAAATCCCCAAACCCTAAAAACACCCCTACGGCCGCGACATCCATCCCAAACCCCCTCACCATTGCGAATTCAACAAGAACAAGCAAAGCCCATTCGGTTTTGGTCGATTGCAAGTGTTAGAACACATTAGAAGTCTCAAAGCTTTTTCCTTTCCTCGAATTAAAGGTTAATTTTGTGTTCTTTCATGTATTTTTCACTTTGGCCGAAAGTTTCATTTGAAAATTTCAATTGGAGGTCAATTGATGGTTGGTTGTTGATGTTAATATGTTAGTTGGATTGTATATATGCTAGTTAACGTCGATTGTGCAAGAAAGTTACGATTTTGATGGATTGTTCATTGGTTACTAAGAATAGTAACTTTATTTTGCAAGAAATGGTGATTTGATCATGAATTGGTGTTGTTGATGTGTTTATGATGATGATTAGGTGCTAAATTGTTGATATGAATGTTAGGAATTCAAGAATGCACGCTGTAGTTCATACCTTACTAAAGATAGTAACTTTTGGGTATGAAAGTTGATGAATCATGATAATTAGATGTTGTTGATCATGTTTAAATGTTGTCATGGACTTGGATTGGTATATAATTGATGAATTCATGAATGTAGTGTGAGTTTGATGAATTTGGGATGTGTTTTCCCAAAAGGGAAACTTTAATTATGCAAATTCTTAAATATGATGATTTGAGTATGTTTGGGACATTAGGATCATGCTAGTATGTTCATGGATGATTTCTAATATGGTTGAATGTGTTGTTTAGATTGTATGGATGTTTAGTTGATTAGTTACCTGTTTTGGTCTGTTTGTGGAAAATCATGGTTAAGAGTCATATGGGTAAGTTAGGACTATTATTGATTGATAGTTGATCATGAATGAACATTTTGGATGATATGAGTTATGTTAATTGGTATGTTAATGATCATCATACACACGTGCGAATCTGAGGCCCCTACTTAATAGGATTGGCAGGGTTTAGGGTGTGAAGTCGTGAGTGGCTTCACATGGCATGTGGTGCGTGATTTGATCCTTGTATGGTATAATAATTGTGTTATAGTTATTATGAGCATGATAATAGTTGAGATTCGCATGACTTGTATGATGCTTGGTGTTATGATGATCTAGGTAATGACTATGAGTAATGAATTGCCATGTATGATTAGCTTGGATGTAATCATGTATGATATGCTGTTGTGTTGGTATTAACGAATTATCACCTATAATGTCATCAACGGGTCAAACGGGTCAACTGGGTCAAACATGTTATGTCTTTTTGAAAACCTTGAGTCTTTTGGTTTGTAGAGCACTTAGGGTTTCTTTGGGATTTCTGTGCACGTACTTATGTACTCGTGTATTTTAGGTAACCTCTGAAGGTTGGCTTTCCACTTATTTCTTCCAAGTTAAGCTTAAGTAATCTTACGCATATCAGGTGAGTTCTTGCCCCACTCTTTTACATAATCTCTTTTGGGGGAGATAGTATACTGTTGATTACAAACGCTTTTAAATATGAGTGTGTATAATATTAATATAGTGTTGTTTACCATGGAAAGTCCTCACACTTTCGGATTGTTAATATTGACTAGCGGGAAATTTTGGGTAGTACTACTGGGTTTGACGAGCCCCACCTGTGCGACTCGAGGTCAACGGGTGCAATTTTGTCCTAACATATATTCGTCAGGACCTGGTAAGTCGTGACGGGAGGCACAAACTATCACAGTCAGCTTCAATCGCAAAATCACTATGTTTAATATTTTCATGTTAATAGACTAGCTATCTATTGCAATACACTACTTATGCTCTGGAAACTGTTTATTGGTTTACATTTTAACGCAAACTCTTGAACTCACCAACCATGTGTTGACTTGTTTAGTATGCTATTCTCAGGTTAAGGTTGCCATTTGCCTAGGAGCATGCATGTCAACATTGTTGAGTTGTCTGCATTTACCTTGTTTAAAATTTTGGGATTATTTTTACATTAAACAATTGTGTTTGGGCGCGTATGTTTTGAGCATTCTCTTTCCATACTACTTGTTTTGGATTTTTTGATTTTAAAAAAACGCTTCCGCAGTATTTTCAACTTTAACTCTGGTTTTGGTTGTTGATCATATAGAGTCGCTCTTGGTAACTAAAGACTGAGATCCTGGTATGTCACGCGCCTCGCGGTAAAATCCCGCACGTGGATTTTGAGGGTGTGACAGCATGCACATATGAAGTACTAGGAAAGTACTTTGGAAGATATGATATAACTCAGTGAATTTTGCTAAGTATCAAATCTTCAGAAGCCAAATGACCACTTCTTCCGAAGCCAAAGATGAAGTTTTCGAAACTTCAAAGACAAAGTCTTCAAAAGCCAGGACTGATTTCTTTTGAAGATAGAGAAGACATGTCTTCTCTGATATACTTTTGGCAAAAACTGAAACACCTTTCCGCTGCCATCTTTGAAGACTCATCAACTAGCATGAGTTGGTGAAAAATCCATGCTTTTGTCAACTGTAGATTAAGGTGTTGAGTCTGTAACTTTCCAACTATATACTTTTATCCTTTTTGTATTAGATAAGGATGTGAGCTATGGCATGTCATAGTCACTAGTCAAAAGACAAATCTGCCTTTTGACTCTATATTGATCTTGTTGTCTAGATTAGTGTTTCCAGCTGGCCTTCAAAGTATGGCCGGCTGTAGGATGTAGTATAAAGTATCTCAAGTACTTGTATCTTAAGATAAGCTTTGTAACACTTGCAAGAACTTGAGAGCAATATACATTATTCTTGAAAATCATATTTGTGTGTTCTTGTTATTCTTCTTTTACTTGTGTTTATTGTTTCATCTAGGTCGATTCTCTATTTGATCTGCTAAATGTTATAACTTTCTAACATTGTGAAACTATTGTATTGACCCTCTTCACAGGTCCTGCAATTGGTATCAGAACATTTTAGGCTCTTGATTGTAAGATCTCATCATCTTAGATCTCTTTAATTTCACAAAACACTTAGCAGCTCAAATGGCAGCTATCTCAAAGGCTGATATGGAAACCAGTAACATGACTAAGTTTTCACTTATTACTCCCGATGATTTTGATACTTGGTGCCAATGTATGGAAGGGTTTATCAAGTCTCAAGACATCAAGATGTGGAGATTTGTCATTAGAGGACCTTATATCCCAAGCACCTCTCCAGCCATTGCTGGAGGTGGGATGATATCAATGAAAATGGCTGATTATTCTGAAGAAGATTGAAAGAAAATTGATGCAGATCAGAAAGCAATGACCGCTCTCCAAACTGCTCTTCCAAACTCTATCTATGAAGGCCTCAAGAAGTGCAAAATTGTTAAGCAACTTTGGGATGCACTTAAGCTTATGTATGAGGGGTCTGAGGAAGCCAAGGAAAACAAGAAAGACCTCATGAAGCAGCAGTTTGAGAACTTCACCTACAAGAGAGGCGAAACCATGACTCAACAATACTTCAGGTATCTTGAGATTGTGGATACTCTAATGGATATTAGAGTAAAACATGAGAATAGGGACATTGTGAGGAAGTTCATGTTCTTTCTTCCCAGACAATGGACACCACCGTGTGGCCATTAAGAGAACTGAAAGCCTCTCTACCCTTACTCTTACAGAGTTGTATGGTATCCTTAGTGGCTACCAGATGGAGATGAACATGCAAAATCCCTCAAGCAGCTCTTTCAACAATCAGCAGAGTTCAGCCCTTCATATGGTTGAAAGGGATAGTAGAGAACCACAACATCATCTTATCTGCTACCCTAACAACTCATAAAAGGGTCCTTTCATCACCTTCCCTGAGACACCAAATGAGAGCTACATCCAAGGAAACTCATTCCAAGAGACAAGAGACAAGATGATCTGGAGTACATGGATATAGTCTAGCAAATGGCTCTTCTCACTCATAGAGCCAAGAAGATCTACAAGAGGATAGGAAGAAAGTTTCCCAGCAATGTATCCAGTGAAAAGTTTGGACTGGATAAAAGCAAGTAAAGTTTTACAATTGTAACAAAATGGGATATTTTGCTAGAGAGTGCAAGGCACCAAGGACAAACGGTGGCTAAGCACAACACAGACCAAACTACACTAAGGGTGCTCCCAGACCTGAGAAGCCAAGCCAATCAAAACAACAAGCTGCTGTTACTGTTAAAGAGGGAGGCCTTGACTGGAGCTTCCAAGTAGAAGATGTTTCTCCTAACCAAGCACAGGGTTGGCCATGAAGATGCCAAGGTATTTGAACATCTTTATACTCCTGAATGCATTGCTAAAGTAAATATGTACAGGTCCTATACCCTGGAAGTGATATCTGACATTGAGTCCTTGAATATTTTAAAAGCTAACTTTAAAAGAGCTGAAAATAATTATAAACTTAAAATAAAGAAAACCATTTTAACTCTTAAGCATGAGAATACAAATTACAGGACTCAAATAAAAGATCTCATTACCAAGTTAATCGAATGCTAGACTGAGCTTGTGATCAGCAAAGCCAGGGCTGAAAAATGTGTTCTTGAAAAGAAAACCTTTAAGAACATCATATATTCATCCATGCATGCAAAGATTTTTTATTAGAACAGGCAGGGATCGGGTTCAAGTGAGATAGCTCATCCACACATATTGTTATCTGTAAGACCTCCAAGGTGTGAAACTTGTCAAGATGAGCTGCTCCTCATAGATCCCATTCAAGAAGAGGATGGAGATGAAGAGGAGATAGTGAAGGATGGATCTGAAGTGAGTGAATAGGATCATCCTAAGAAGGGTCACTATTCTCCTAGAGAAAAGAAAGAACCAAGGATGACCAAAACTGCAAGAAAGAATTTGATTAGGGGGTAGCAAAAAGAAAATCAAAGAAAGCCCAAGAGATCAAGACCACCTTCAACTCCAAGCAAAAACAAGTATTCATCTCTGCTGGATTTGAAGTGGTAAAGAATAAATACTTAACCATCGACTCTAGTACTAGAAGTTCTAGTTCATGTCTAAATCATCCTGATCAAGAGAAGAATGCTGATCAAATGTGCACCATTGCTGCACAGCCTGAACCATCCAGTTCCAAGAGCAAGCCTCGCCCTAAGAAGCCTGCTGCATCATCTGTGAAGATGAAGAAGGAAGTGGAAAGAGATAAAGCTCAGCCACCTACTCAAAAGAAGAGTCTCAGAAGTATGGAAACTGAATGCATCATATGTGGTAGTACTTCTCACTTTGCTAAGGATTGCATCTACAATCCCAAAAGCACTATCCACATGACCAAGAAGAAAACCTTTGAGAAGAAAAAGAAGATAGCTTCAGAAGGAAAATCTATTCCTTTCAGAAGCTCCAAAGTGAAGAAGAAGATAAGTGAAAACTTACATTCGAAAGAAAATTTGATCTTAAAAGAAAGGAATGCTTCCGAAGTACTGAAGTCTGCTGCAGTGGATGCAAAAACTTCCGAAGGTCCAGTCTCCAGATCTTCTGAAGTCATCAAAACTTCTGAAGTATTGAAGGCCAAGTATAGTCTTTCAAAGATGGTGTGGAAGATGAAGGAAGGCCATTGACTGAAAGTTCTTCATTAACAATAGCAAATGATCCTCAGAGCTTGAATACAAGATCAATTACTATTGCATTATCTTTAGTTCACTTTGACAAACCCAAGACCAAAAAGGCATGGGTTTCCAAATATAACTAACCATCTCTTTTTATACAAGAACATCTAAAGACCAAAGGAAATGTATGGATTATTGATAGTGACTGTTCCAGGCACATGACAGGCAATGGCTCTTTACTTCAAAACTTTGAAAGATTTGATGGAGGGCTAGTTGCTTTTGGAGGAAATCAGGTGGTTAAATAACTGGAAGGGTCAGAGTCATAAATGGTAAGCTCAGTATTGAAAAGGTAAACTATGTTAAGGAGCTTGGGTACAATCTCTTGAGTGTATCCTAACTTTGTGACCAGAGATATAACATGCTCTTTATTAAGCATGAGTGCATTGTTCTCAAGCCCAGTGTGGTCATTCCTCAGGAGCATATCTTGCTTAAAGCCCCCAGGAAAGGGAACATGTACAAGATGGACTTGTAGGAAACATCCCCATCAGGAGTAGTTTCTTGTTTTTATCTAAAGCCAATAATGATGAGTCTTTCCTCTAGCATGAAAGAATATGTCATGTAAATTTAAGAACATGAATAAATTAATTAAGAATAATTTGGTAACTGGAATGTCAAAAAAAGAGTTTACAAAAGATGACCATTGTGTTGCATGCCTGAAAAGGAAGCAGCACAAAGTGTCTCATAAGCCAAAGGAAAAAAACTCAATCACTACTCCCCTACACTTATTACATATGGATCTCTTTGGCCCCACCAGTGTAATGAGTATAGAAAGGACCTCTTATTGTTTGGTGATCACAAATAACTTCACAAGATATATTTGGGTCTTATGTCTTAGAACTAAGGATGAGACCCTTAAGATCTTAAAGAAATTCATTCTGAAAATTGAGAATCAATATGATCACAAGGTCAAAATCATAAGATTTGATCAAGGAACTAAATTCAAGAACCAAATCCTTGATGCATTTTGTGATGAGAAATGTATTACAAGACTATATAGTGCTCCTAAGACTCCTCAGCAAAATGGTGTTGCTGAAAGGAGAAGCAGGACACTTATTGAAGCTGTAAGAACCATGTTATCTGACTTTAAACTGCCATCACCCTTTTAGGCAGAGGCAGTTAACACTATCTGCTATATGCAGAATAGAGTTTTAGTAGTTAAGACTCATGGTAAGACTCGTTATGAGCTGTGGTACAAAGGAGACCTTTCATTGGTTTTCTCAGATCATTTGGATGTCCTTGCACCATCTTGAATACCAAAGATCAGATAGCCAAGTTTGCTAAGAAATCAGATGATGGACACTTTATTGGATACTCTTTCCAAGCTAAGACTTATAGAGTATACAACCTCAGAACTAGAGTAGTTGAGGAGTCAGCCAATATGACCTTCAATGAGCACACTCTTAGTGTGAAAGGTTCTGGTCCTGATTGGTTGTTTGATCTTGATTTAGTACCCATTGTTTTAACAAATCTTGTGAAGATGTTTCAGGATCTACAGGTAGCTTATTAATAGGAGATCCTGATCCAAGATTTGAGCTAAGAAGACTAAGTCAGAAAACTACTTCAGCTCCAGTGGTAACAAACCCTGCAGATGGAAATCCTATCAGCACAACAAGGACAAACTCTTCAGCTGATACATTTGAGGTGCCTATAAATTCCAGCACAAAGGCACAGAACTCAAATGAAGGAGTTTCCAATGTAGGAGGAGATGGTGGTGGTGATAGTGATCTAGAATTTCTTGATGCTGATAACCACCCATGAAAGACAACATTAATGATGGCACACACTTATTGGATCAAGTTTCTCTTGATAAGTGTGCTGATGTGGTAGGTGATACTCAATCACCAGATCTGAATTTCACCAATTTGGATTTGTCCAACCAACTTGTTATGATTCCTCAACTAAGAATTCACTATTTCCATCCCACCACAAACATCATTGGAGATATTGATATAGGGGTGAGAACAAGAGGACAAACCCATAACAAAAATGTTTGTCTTCACTCTTGTTTCTTGTCTCAGATTGAGTCTAAGAAGATTGATGAGGCTCTGAAGGATGGAAGCTGGGTTGAAGCAATGCAGGAGGAGCTACTTTAATTCCAAAGGCAAAAGGTTTAGAACCTATGTCCTCTTCCTTAAGGGAAGACCATAATAGGTACCAAGTGGGTTTTCAGGAATAAGAAAGATGATAGAGGACTTGTCATCAAGAACAAGGCAAGACTAGTTGTTCAAGGATACACACAAGAAGAGGGAATTGACTACACAGATGTTTTTGCTCCTGTAGCAAGACTTGAAGCTGTTAGGATATTCCTTGCTTTTGCTGTATCCAAGGATTTCAATGTCTACCAACTTGATGTCAAGTGTGTCTTCTTATATGTGGTGATTGATGAGAAAGTGTATGTTAAACAACCACCTGGCTTTGCGGACCCAGATCATCCTGATTATGTTTGCAAGCTTAACAAAGCTCTCTATGGGTTGCATCAAGCTCCAAGGAAGTGGTATGAGACACTATCTCAGTACCTTGTTTAGCATGGCTACAAGAGGGGTACTATTGATAGAACACTCTTCATTAAAGGGATAGGGAATGACTTGATGCTGGTTTAAGTTTATGTAGATGATATCATCTTTGGGTCAACTAATCCAAAGCTCTGCAAACACTTTGAGAATCTGATGAAAAATAGATTTGAAATGAGTGCCATGAGTGAACTCAATTTCTTTTTAGGAATTCAAGTGAAGTAAGTTGACAATGGCATCTTTATAAACTAGTCAAAGTATGTACAAGACATACTTACCAGATTTCATCTAACTGAGTGTAAGGTTGCAAAGACACCCATAGCCAGAAACCACTCCCTTGGACCTGATCTTGAGGGGGAGTGTGTTGATGAATACCTTTACAGGGCTATGATTGGGTCTCTTATGTATCTCATAGCCAGCAGGCCTGATATCATGTTTGCTACATGTATTTATGCAAGATATCAAGCCAACCCCGAGATGTCACACCTAGTTGCTGTCAAGAGAATTCTCAGATATCTCAAATGTGCTCCCAAACTGGGCCTTTAGTATCCAAAGAATTCTGACTTCGATCTGTATGCTTATACAGATACTGTCTATGGTGGCTACAACATGACTGCAAAGTCTACATTTGGGGAATGTCAATTCCTTGGTGGAAGGATAGTTTCATGGCAATACAAGAAATAATCCTGTGTGTCTGCATCAACTGCTGAAACTGAATACATTGCTGCTACAAGCTATTGTGCTCAAGTGCTTTGGATTTAGAATCAGATGCCAGGCTATGGATTCAACTTCAACAAGACTCCCATCCATATAGACAACAATAGTGCTATCTCTGTTACAGAGAATCCTGTGCTGCACTCAAAGACAAGACACATCAACATAGGTTAACAAATGAATAACATGTTGATCTGTTCACAAAAGATTTTGATGAGCAGAGATTTAAGTATCTTGTATCGGTTATCGGGATGATTAAATTTGAGTAGATTTTCTTAAACTTACTCAAGATTATTTTTTTTAAAACATGTGTGTCTTAAGTTATCTATATCATCACCTATGTAAGCCCAGTTTACTTTGAAAGAAATTTTCAAAATGATATTCCTTAGAATTTTAAAAATTTTAAGATATATTTCTCTCGGAAGATATTAAGTTGACTTCGGAAGAACATTATGTCTTCAAATCTAATAACTACTTCTAAGACATTTACCTTCGGAAGAAATTCTAATATATATTCTGAAGCTTAAATATACTTCTAAGTACTTATATGTTTTGAAGGACAATTTTCTTTCGAAAGCAATTAAGTCTCGGAAGCTTTATTCACCCTTGAATAAAACTTTTGAAGTTTAATATTTCCGAAACCAAAAATCTCGGGAGCAAAATACTCTAACTATTTTTCTTCCGAAGCAAATTTTTATTAAGCTAAGGAATATTTTCCAAAGTCAAATTGGCTTCGGAAGTTTTCACAAACTTCCGAAGACAATTACCTTCGGAAGATTTTAAACTTCCAAGAAAACTATCTTTTCGGGCACTTTTTCAGAGGTGGACCGACATCCAGATTTCAAAGTTTATCATTTTGTATTAACTTTGTCTCAGATCCAATCCATATAAATATACCTTTAACGGTTCCCCCTCTTTCTCCTTCCTCTTCATCTGCAAAAGTTCAAACCCTAAATTCACCCACAAACCAACCTTGTTCTTACCTTTCTTCGCTTCTAAGTAGGGATGAGCATTTGGTACCCAGTACCCGTACCGTACCGGTACCGGTACCCAACTGGTACTGAAAATATGTATAAGGTACCGGTACTTAATTTTCTTATATTTCGGGATCGGTACTAGCCGGTACCGGTACTTTACCCAAAAGTCCTGTATAGTCCCGCTAGTACCCGAACACGAATAGATTATTTTGGAATTTATATTTTGTATTCTAATACTTTTCACCCCATCAACTAGGATTCTGTTTTGACTTTTGAGGGTAATTTTTATTATTTTTTTAATATCATTCTTCTTACTTCACTACAATGTCAAGATATATACTATTTATGATTTTAATAAAAATGAATAGTGGACTAGTGTGTGGATTGAGTTAGCAGGAAATGAGGAAAGTAAAAAACTATCATTTTATGTGAATGTTTTTTTGATATTTTATTTTTATTTAGTTATTATAAACTTTTAAAGGTATCGGGTACCAAACATGTACTAGGTAACGAGTACAAAAATAGGTACTGGGTACCGTAACCAAACATGCACCATGTAGCAAGCCTAAACAATAATGTTGTGGAGGTAACGGGTACCAAAGAGGTACCGGGTACCGAAATACCGGTACCATACCGGTACCTGTACCCGTACCCATATACCAAATCGGTACCGGTACCGGTACTCGTTTTTTATAAGATTCGGGACCGGGTACTTTCGGTAACGGTACCGGTTCGGTACGGGTACGGTACCGAGCTCATCCCTACTTCTAAGCTACTCAAAATGGCCGACCCTAATCCCAGAAACCAACTAGATTTTTCCATGCAGTTACACAGGCAACACAACTAAGTTGCTTTGTTATCATCTGAGAAAGATCATGGTTTCTCAGATGTTTGCCGCTTCTTGACTCAATCAAACTACCTCACTACACTTACCATAGACCCTCCTTTGTATGAAGATCAACTTTTAGAGTTCTGGAGGACCTGCCAAGAGCTCATCTTGGATGGTGAGAAGGCACTGTCTGCCACAGTGCAGGGAAGAAAATTTTTGTCACCCCAACCACCATCAACTCTCATCTGAGGCTGGATAATGAAGAAGGTGAATTGTCCTTCCCCAAGTATTCTGTAAACAACTCATTCCGACAGATGGGCTATGAAGGGGACTACTCAGTAAGAACCTTCAAAAAGGTAAGGTTTCCTCACAATGGAAGTACCTCCTCCATATGGTCATCCATTCTCTGTCCAACAAACATGGAGGTTAGAATCAAATTCCTGAGGACTTATCCTATATAGTCCATGGGATGGTTCAAGGGGTCAATTTTATGTACTCTTAGTTTGTTTATACAAACTTGCTTGCTAACTTGGACTCCTTAGAGTATTACATATTCACTAGATATGTTCAACACATTCTTAACTGTGAACTGGGCTCACAGTTAAGGGGAACATGTAACACTCTTAAATTGGGACAGATGAAGTTGACATCTTTAAGATAATGAGAAAGTCCACTGTTAGCTTCTCAGGGGTAGAAACAACCCTGGTCCCAAAAATGTTAGAGTTCATTGCTCAAGGTGACAACTTGGCAACACAAGCCAATGTTAAACCCACACCTTCTACATCTGCACCACCCACACAGCCATAAATCACCCTCACCTACTCAAGAAGATCCAAACGAACCCCTGCACAAACTACTAAGGATGTGCAGGCCCCCACACACTCACCCATGCAGGAAGAAGTGGACACTAGAGCTCCCACTTCTCCTGAGGAGCAGACCACTCCATCATTTCTTTGATCAATGCTGAGGTTCCTCATGCTTAGCTTGATGAGCTCACTGACCCAGCCTTAAGCCTACACTCTGAATCTCAAAATTCTAGTGATCAACCTTTAAGGAAAAGTTACCATCCCTAGCCTTTAGATCTCAACCAACCAATCCCACACCTTGAATTCTATGATGATGAAGATATAGGCTTCAGTGAGTACCATAAGTCTCTCTTCTTCACCCCTGCTCAAAAAGTGATGAGTGCTCCTGATTCACCCATATCCAGCCCACATCATCCAACCCCAACTGAGGTGGACCTCCCTGAACCTGTTCAGGAAGTCCATATGGAAGATGAGGGGAGTCTGCAACTAAAGGTGCAAAAACTTTCTAAAACATGAACCTATTTAGTTTCCAAGGCCAGTCAATTGGAGTTTCAAGTGGCTACCTTACAAAGAAGGGACAATGACCAACAACTTGAGATCACCGATCTCAAGGGAAGTTAGTTGAGAGACCCATCAGGAGAACTTAACCAGGCCCACAAGAACCTGTGGATGTTGTGGGCCTAACCCTTAGCTCCCCTATGCATGAGGATGATGCTACCAAAAAGGGGAGAAAGTACTACTTGCAATCACAGAACCTGGGTGTTCCTCCCAAAGTATGGACATGGAGGACTCACCATATTCACTTGTAGTTGTTCATACTCAACAACCTTCTTAGGTCCACATTGATATGGATTCACTCATTTAAAGCTTGTTTGAGGAGGGTATACTAAGAGCAATGCCTACCTCATCTCACCCTGCTGAAAATCTAGTAGTGGGATGGAGGTATGATGCTGAAAAGAGAGCCCTGGTAATCTCTAGGTCTCAGGGACAATAATAAATCGTTAACTTCTACAACCTGAGATACTATGAGAGCACCTATTTAGTTGACCTGTCTCTTGCCAATCCAAGGCAAAGCACGCAAGCTGCAAGCTTAGCTGATAGGATTCAAGATAGGGTGCTTGAAGAGTTCAAGAGAAGAACCAAGCTATATAGACAGAGGCTAGCAGGCAAGACTGTTGGTCAACTGGAGCTGAGGTAGACCCTAAGATTAGCTTCGAAGGGGAAACCTTGGCTAAAGGCCCAGTATTTGAGCCTGTGAACCTTGAGACTAGAACTGCTTCAACACCCATTACCCTCAGTGAGGCACCAGCTGGTGAAGGTGTCTCACAGCCTTTTTCTGGCCAGAGCTTAAATGCAGCACCAAGCAATGAAGGCCAAAGCTCTCTCCACCCTGAGTCACACAGGCCTGTGAGTGACAAATAGAAGATGAAGATGACCTCTGAGGAGATTGAGGAGGAGGAAAGAGAAAGGAAGAGGAAGACAAGAGGAGAGAGTTCAGGTGAGACCCCTGGCTTAATGGAAGTTGCAATCAGGGCAGCCTCCAGGCCAAGTACTCAAGATGATGAGTTAAGGGCAGCCAGATTGAGCTATCTGGGTCTAGAAACTACAATGTTAATGAACTCACCTCTCTCCCACTGGAGGACTTATATGAACTGGCTAACATAATAGTGTTAAATGAGAGAAAGGAGGCTGAGGATGCAGAATTCTCCTTAAAATCAAAGAAGAAAGGAGAAAGAAAAGACTCTATAAAGCTCTTACTTTCTCCCCAGTTCAGGAAAGTTCTAAAGCAGAGGTTGTGGCTATTAGCAACAAACTCAGGTAGCAGGGAAGAAGACAGGCAAAACATGATATCCTACCTGAGTGCCACAGGTCTCTATCAGGCAGCAGACCTTCTTCCTTTATCTTATGAATACATTGAGTTTGAATACCTCAAGAAGCTCGACCAACAAGTGCTAAAAGAGCAAAAAACTGCTAAGAGGAAGATAAGGGAAGAGATTGCAAAGTCAAGAGCCACCATCAGAGCAAATCTGAAAAAGTCTGCTGATAGACAAAAGATGGTGAGCTTCATGAAGCTTTATGGATTCTCCGGAGGGAGACTTGGTCCAATGTCTCTATCCACTATGGATGAGCACATTAGAGCGATCAAGCAGAAATCAAAAGAGGTGAGCTGGTTGACTTGCGTTCTCCACCAAGTCAGGCTGCACCTGAAGCTGAGGTCAAGGTGAACCCCAAGAGACAACACAACTAGACCTAGTGCTGCATCATAGCCAGCTTCATCTTTGATCCACAGCAGGGTCCTAATCCTTCTCCTTCTAAACCTGTGAAGGACAAGGACCCAACTGAGAAGGACAAACAAGACAATCTGGTATTACAGACCAGTCTTCTCAATTAAGTACAGAAAGAGGAAGAGGATGGCCATTAGAAGGGATAAGAAGAAGAAGAAGAAGTCCAAGGCATCCACCTCTACACCTCAGGATGGGTCAGATATCTTGATGGTGCTCAAGAAGAGGCTTCATAACAAAGTCCACTCATAGTAGAGCCTCTTGCTACTGAGAGACTCATCTTATCTTGGGTGTTTGCTACTAACCCAGACATATGGTATATCACTAGAGATCAAGAAGGTCAAGACATATACTTATGACAAAACATTCTTGATCTCCCTCTATATGATCTTTATAACTATGAGGAGATACTTTGAGAGTTTGAGGAATTCTGACCAACTGATGATGAAGGGAATGGTCTTGATTCTAATGAGGACTGTCAACAGATGAAGATCAAGACTCAACGGTCTCTTTAGTTTTGGTAGCATCAGCCCGGGGGAGTTTTTAAGGACTACTCTTAGAGGCTGATGCAACCAAAGAGCTCTCAGCATGCACATATGAAGTACTAGGAAAGTACTTTGAAAGATTTGATATAACTTAGTGAATTATGCTGAGTATCAAATCTTCCAAAGCCAAAAGATCAATTCTTTCGAAGCCAAAGATGAAGTCTTCCGAAGCTTCAAAGACAAAGTCTTCTGAAGCAAGACTGATTTCTTCCGAAGACAGAGAAGGCATGTCTTCTCTGAATACTTTTGATAAAACTTGAAATACCTTTCCGCTACCATCTCTGAAGACTCACCAACTAACATGAGTTGGTGAAAAGTCCATGCTTTTGTCAACTGTAGATTAAGGTGCTAAGTCTGTAACTTTCTAACTATGAACTTTTTTCCTTTTTGTATTAGATAAGGATATGAGCTATAGCATGTCATAGTCACTAATCAAAAGGCAAATCTGCCTTTTGACTCTATATTGATTTTGTTGTCTAGATTAGTGTTTTCAGCTGGCCTTTAAAGGATGGCCGGCTGTAGGATGTAGTATAAAGTATTTCAAGTAATTGTATCTTAGGATAAGTTTTGTAACACTTGTAAGAACTTGAGAGCAATATACACTATTCTTGAAAACCATATTTATGTTCTGGTTATTGTTCTTTTACTTGTGTTCATTGTTTCATCTAAGCTGATTCGCTATTTGATCTGTTAAGTGTTATAACTCTCTTAACACTGTGAAACTGCTGTATTGACCCCCTTCACCGGTCCTGCACTTGCCAAGATAACATGGTTTTACAAGAGTTTATAAACTTTGATCGAGTTAAAAAAAAGTATTTTAAAAATGCAAGGTTATATTGATAAACTTTATTTTATTTAAATAATTAAATAGTTAAATATGATCAGTAATATATTATATATTGGAGGATAGATCTTTTAAAAATCACTTTATAATTGAAAACATATAACCAAAAAAAACATTGATTTTGACGTTTACATATATGTAACATGCTAACGAGAAGTTTTTGATACACTAAGGCATACTAGTTAAAACAAAAAAATAATATAAACTCATTTCTTCATATAATGTTTGTTTTTCTCCTATCTCTCCTAATTTACAATATTTATTTTTTTCACCTGTAACATGAAGCGTGTAGGTTTGATCATCATATATGCTTTTCTTAGGTTACATATATATAACCATGATTTGAACAAAGAAGAAAAGAAAGAGTAACATCATCTGCGATACATGCTACTAAAACAAGTTACATATACATGCGTAACTCATGTTACAATCAAGTTAAATTTATCTAACCTCTTTTACAAACAACAAATCAAAAAAAAAAAAAAAAATAAATAATAAAAACTAGACGACCCAGTTACATATGCGTAAATCAATTCAAGTTACATGTATGTAACGCTAATAAAATCACCAATTAAAAAAACTAAAAAAAGAGCATATTATTCTTAACCATCGATCTCCAATGCTCAATGTTCCTATGCTTCAATTGTTCCTCTTGATTGACCTACCGCAACAGAAACTAATATGACATCAATCAAATTAAATCATCTTACTCAAAATATTTTGGCCGAGAGAGAAATTGAGTTCTTTACTCGATCTTTGTGGGAGAGATGGCGGCAAGTTACATGTTCCTAATTAAATCACCAAATAAAGAAAAATTAAAAGAAGAGCATATTATTCTTAATGATCAATCTCCAATGCTCAGTTATGTTCCTATGCTTCAATTGTTCCTCTTGATTGACCTACCGCAACATAAACTAATATGTCATCAATCAAATTAAATAATCTTACACAAATTCTTTTTGTCGAGAGAGAATTGAGTTCTTCTTACTTGATCTTTGTGGGAAAGATGACGAGAAGGAGAGTTTTGGGTAGAAAGATGATGAGAGATGAGAGAATTAAAAATTCAATAAGGAGATAAACTAGGATAAAATAACTATTAAAATTAAAAGAGTGTCAAAATTACTTTATTAACCATTTAATAAAACAAAAAAGAAAAAAATATTTGATTAATCAAGAGTAGTTTTTATGATTTTTAATTTTAAATTGGTTTTCATTTGACCTCCTCTATATGATTATATCATAAATTCTCAATCTAGTAACTAAAAATACTTTAAACATAGATACATAGATTATAACATGTGATCTATTATTGATTCCACTTGTATAATATCATTCTTAAAAAATAATTCTATTTTACGTATATAAATGAACCATTATAAGTTTTTATATTTTCACGTGAAAATAAAAAAATCACATCTCACAATTAACATTTGATCTTTAAAAGCGTTAACCGCTAAAAAACAACGAAGTCGTAGTCAAACATTAGACATTTGCTTGAATGACTCAATTGTTTACTATAGTGATGGAGCTTAATCAAATTATATGGATAGAGATTAAAAGAAAACTTTTTGAGAGGAGAGGAGAACTTAATTATCTATATATAAAAAAATTTAAAACATCAAACAAAAATTTATAACACTACTGGCAAAAAAAAAAAATAAGCTTCTCCCATGGTTTACCACGTCCTTCCCTTTTTGGTTAAAAACATGAGCAAACCTAAAACCAAGTAAGAGTAGACTATTCCTCATCTTTAGCCGAGAGCGCGATAACTAAAAAAATTTAGTTTTAGTAGTAAACCTTCAAATAATGTTATAAGTCCCTTTTTAACCATCTTTATAAGCTAACCTCACATGTTACCAACAATTAAATAACTACCATTTAATGTATACGCTTTAACTTCTTCTATTTCATCCATTAACGAATTTAGAGTGTAGTTATTCGCAAACTACTCAAACGATTTAGAGGTGTAGTTATTCGTAAACTACTCAAGACCGACTTGTTAAAAAGTTTGAATTGAATCAAACTTAAATGAGCATTTAATTAATGAGTTTGAGCCTTTCACCTATGAAGCATGAGTGTTTTTGCCACAAGAGCCAAAGTCTTGAAAAACAACTCGTAAATCAAACTCGTAAGACAAACTCATTTAAATTAAAGAAATCAATCTTAAACTTACAAAGGCTTACACTCGACTCAACTCTACTCATATACACTCGTAACTATAAGCGAAACATATCAATATATTCCATGATATGTTGCGGTTTATGATACAATGAAAGATTTGTTTTGTATAATAATATATTTAAAAGGAATGTAATAAGACAAAGCAAAGCACATAACAATCCAAATCACCGAAAGTGTTCACTAGCTAGCGTCACTGACCCATGATTCAGAAATGCATGTTACTTGTATCTTCATCAAGCTGACGCAAACTCCACTGTCTTTCTGACACGTGTCCCACAAATGCGTTGACTTTCATACCAATCGTACGATTGGTCAAGTGATCCGACGGCCAGGACCACTAATCCTCATGTGATCATGGCCTTTGTAACCGTTAGATGGGTACGTCAGGATTTAAGGAATGTCCTTTGTTTTCTCCAAAGAACCATTTATATATAAAATACCATCTCTAATAAATGGTTTTCACATCTCAAAAACAACTTATGGATAAAGTTTTTTGTTATTAAAAGGGAATGTTTTTAAGTTTTGTTATCATAGGGATTTTTTTTAAGATTTCAGAGATTGTGCGTTTTTTAATATATTATCTGACTAGACACGTTTTGTTTTTTTTTAAAGTTTTCTATTAGTGATGCTCTAAGAGCATCATCAAAGAAAACTCAAAGAACACCTAAAAACGTAACTAATCAATTGACACATAAAAACACTATCCTTATAATATTTATAAACCTTCCCAATAAGAAAAACTCAAAAACACCAAAAAATATTACCACATCTTCGCTTTTTATAATTTAATATACATCCACGTGGATATGAATAAACCCTCAAGAATTTGCTAGTGCGGATGGTCTAATTGTTTGGTAAACAATACATTAATCAGAATTTAAGTCGATGCGATGGGAGGAGTTTGGAATTTCATTATACGCGCTGCGTGGTGACATTAATGTAGTTCGCTATATTAACGGACGTATGAATTTATGATGATTTGGTTTTACAGATTGAAAATATATAGAAAATAATTTGTTCATGTTACAGATTAATAATAAAAAAACAAATAATTTAAATGAAAAAATATTAATAGAAAAAGAAAACAAAAGAAAAGAATGTAGCCCACAGGAATCAAACCTGCGGCACCTGGCTCAAAGGCGAAACTTCTAACCACTCTATTATCACCAATTTGTTAATAACAATTAAAATACACATATATAGGTAGTATCAAAGTCGATAGCTTCTCATAATTGACTACCCACATTGGTATATGAGGTTTATATAAGGAATATCATAAATAATCTATATACTATAAGTGATAATGATTTAGTTAATAATCAGTATATTTCAGAATATATTAATAAAAATTATAAAAACAAACAGATATTTGTGATAACATGACATTTGTTATAGTTGGTGTATGAATGATTATTTTATTTTGAGTTAAGCATATCGTTAAGAGAAAGTTAAACGTATTGTTGTAATTAAGTGTATTAAACTCCTTAAAAGTGTCTTTTTAAAAATAATATAGCTAAGTTAACGTATTGTTGTAATTAAATGTGTATTAAACTCCTTAAAAATGTCTTTTTAAATATAATATAGCAAAACTCGTATCAGTTAATACAATCAATTTGGGTTATTGTGATATTATTTTTTTAAAAATTAAATGTATTAAAGATACTTGAAGGTAGAAATATTGATACAAACTTTTTTGTTTAGATTTAATAAAAAGCAAACGCAAACTTTTTTTTTATGAGCAATGTTTTCTACTTTTTAACTACCAACTAATCTTTCATTTGTATTTATAATTTTCACACAATTTTTGTGATGGTTAATTACCAATTCTATTAAGCTACAACATCATGGGACGAAAAAGTATTCTTTTCTCTTATACTCAATCTGTTTAAGTCTACTTATTAGTTTGATTTTACCATCAAATCAGTCTCAATATTGATCTAATATAATCATTAACTGAATATTTTTCTACTCTTTTTTTACTTAAAATTTTCTTTTTATTTACCATATAAATACATGTGTCTGCGCTCTGTGAAAAGTGTTATTATTTCTAAAGAGCTTCTTTTTATTTGTACACACATTCTAAATAAGTTAGTATTATTACCTCAAATAAATAAGGAACTTAATAAATATACTCTTTTCCTTAGCACAATTTATTAAGATTAATATAATAAACAATATCAAAAGGTGTGAAGATGTTGTGTAACATGCAAGAAGAAGAAGACTGCCCACAGAAAACAAGTAAAACAACGCAAAAATATATACTTTACAATTTTTTGGTCCTTTTTAGCTTTAATAATTCTTTTGTTTTTAATTATGAAAATTGTTATTTCATATAACGTAGGGAAAGTCGATGTAAAATTTGTTTAATATGCCACTCTAAATATACCAAAATTATATATATATATATATAGTCTGTTTTGTTTTTCATTATGAATATTTCAAGTTCATCTCATTTCTTGCGATAATATATATAGCTTGAACAAATACATAGGAGGGCCGAGAGTCACAAGACCCAACAGGGTGGATTCTATACATATAAAATTTTCGAATGAAATACATATAAATTTTCATTTCTGAACAAAAAAAGCTCCCCCCGCCAAGCCCTAACAATGCTTAGCTCCTGTTTCTTGAAAAGTCTATTTTTTAGAAATGTGATTGTAAATTAGTGACAGAATGGTGACGAAGTAGCCTTGCAAAACATTACCAGCAAAAATAATTTTTACGAAATCAAACTTGAATAGGGGTGATGGGACATTCATTCACCACATGTCACCTAACGGAATAATAAGCCAGCTAGACATCTGTAAATTTATGACTAATTACTGACGCCACTCAAATAAAAAATAATAACAATAATAAATTACTTGACGGTTTTTGTTGCTATTTTCTGACGGCCCGTCACTTCTGTTGGTGATACTCGATCATGTTTTTTAGTAGTGTAGTGAGATGAGAAAATGTTATCACTAGTAACATATTTGTTAAACGTTTGCATATCAAAACTCTTTAGTGTTTAGAGACACATCAAAGGAAATCACACTTAACCAAGTAACAAACCTAAGGTAGATTCATTAATATTCATTCAAACCAATGTATATGGTTTGTATGCTCGTATCTTTACTTAATGTTTGAAAGTTGTTACTATAATTGATCACAAGTTCTATTATATATGAAGTATAAACTTTTAAAAAGTACATTACATATTTTTAATCTTTATTTAAAAACAGCATAGATAGAAAATATGTGCATATAGATTAGTAAATATTGGGAGGTTATGTGTTCAACCGTTCAAGTTTTATTTTGTGCAAAATGTTTAAAGTTGAGCCAGTAGGTTTCTCAGCAATGGATTTTCTCCTGAGGGGGTTGAGGGTTGGACCCGGCTGGGAAACAAATAGGTGGGCCCGATTAAGATAACACATATTCTTCGAAGTAGGGTCGCACATTTTCCATTAAAAAAAATATATATAGATTAGTGTGATTTTTAACTTTTTTTTTCCTTTTAATTTATTAGCAGCGTACAGAGATCCATAAGATCTTATGACAGGAGGATAAGTGTGAAAAGTTTTTATAGTGAAATCACTTTAAAAAGAATCATTTAATTGCAATGGAAGATGAATTATAATAACATGTGTAGAAGATCTATTTCATTATAAACATATAACCTAATACTTGCATTACACTGCCTAAAGTTACTAATGATTTATTATAATAGAAATTCTATATAAAAATGGTTTGAATATGTTAATTAAAGGCTTTAATTTACAAAGAAGTCTAAGCACCCTTCAAAGGAAACCCAATACACGATTAGGAATTCTAGGCCCAAAACATTATGCCCAGTGATAATTTAGTTTCATTCTTACACATATAATAATTTTATATATTATTATATGTATTAGACTTTAAAACTTGTATTTTATTTATAACAAAACTTTTAAACTTATATTTTGATGTATTAAATAAAGGAGAAATTTGTTATTAGCATGACACGTTTTTTTATTATTATCAGATTAATAGTCTAATGTACAGAAATTATAATGTGGATTTTTTCTAAAATTGAAATCCTTAATTTAATTATTAGTTTGATAAATTGTTTAATATAAACGAAACAAAATCGAGTGAAAACTATGCATCACATGTCGCTTAATCCTAAAAACAATGAAACCTTAACAAATCCATGTAAGATCATAACACAACGGTGATTTAACCATATATTCACGCCTTGAAGGCGGTTTGTTCCTTTGCATTGAGCTTCAACTTAACAATCCCAAGCGTGAGATATAGTTGATAGGTGGTAGTCAAATCCATTAGTTTAATCATGTGTAGCTATTTTAGCGTTACTTAGAAAATAACTACTATTGAATAGAGAAAAGTTGCTGGTAGATTTGGTTCTTGTGATAGCCTCAGGATGTGGATGTAAAGCTAGAAGTTTGAAGCACTCGTTACTATCTTCTTCCTATCAATTTACATTATAAAGTTACTTATTTGTTTGATAGAACTTATTTCATATTTATAAAAAAAAGAGACTGAACAATGATATATACCAGTCTATCAGAACTGAACACAATATAATAAGTGACAACTTAACATATCATGATGTGAGGCTAATAACACAAAAATAAATATAAGAAAAAAAATATATAGCTTGGTACCTGTTATATAGGTAATTAGTTACATAAAATATCAAGCATTGAAATTTGGTACATTTAAAAAATAAGTTTTAAAATACAATAGGTACAATAACAATGTGTAATTCAAAAGCATTTTTCTAAAGTTTGTCGTCAGAAAAACCCAAACAAATGCCGTTCATTAGTGTACACTCACATCAATAAACCGATCAAGAACAAAAACCTCTTTACTTTCTTTTTATAACGGCAAATGTATGATCCTATTTTGTATGATATGTGTTATATTAATCAGGCTCATCTATCCGTTTTCCAACCGATACTGCACCCCCAATCACTCGAAAGGAAACCCACAACTAGACAAACCCTCTGGCTCAACCCTGAGTAGTTTTGCTCAGAGTGAGATTTGAACCCAAGACCTCATCTATACTACTATATAATACATATTAGAAGAATAAGATGGTAATTTCATTCAAATGTAAGACTCCCATACACATTTTTAAGCATAAAGTACAGACTTTTGCTCTCATTTAATTAACTTCTTCTAATTATTGTATTATTTAATACACATTATTAATACATTATTTAATAATATGATATTATTTAATTCACTTAATTAAATTTTATTTTATTTATATAATATAAAATTAACATTTAAATTTATAGTTAACTAATCATATTTTTATAACTAAAAAATATTTAAATTAAGTATTATTTTATTACATACTTATATCTATCTATACTACTATATATTTACATCTCTTTGGATAGATATATAATTTTGCCAAACATACAAGTTTTGAAGCAACATGTACAAAGGAGTGCAATGCGTTTAATATGGGTAAAATAGAGAATTGATTAAAATTTTAAGACACTTTAGGGGTAATATAGTAAATTTATCTATTAAATTTTATATACCTTGACATTTTTGTCCTTTTCTCTTTCATGTATTTAATAAATATTATTAATACATTATTTAATAATAAGATATTATTTATTTACTTTATTAATTTTATTTTATTTATGATACTATAAATTGACATTTAAATTTATATATACTAATTATAATTTTATAACTAAATACTATTTAAATTAAGTATTATTTTATTTAAATATTTAAGTATATAACACACACACACACACACACACACACACACACACACACACACATCTATATATATATATATATATATAATATATTTATAATACTAAATACTAATATTTTCTAGGGGCATATTATGAGTTTAATAATTTAATATTTATCTATATCTTTTATAATAAAAGTGAAAGGATGATAGAATGATAATTTTACATATGGATCAAGACAATCATATGAAAGTCATGGTTTAAATTTCAAAAATGTAATTATTTTATTTTATTTATGCCCTTTTAATAAAGTAAACATATGATGCTTATAACACAAATATTAAAGCATATACACGTGGCCAAACAAAACCCGTCATTTACTTTCAATGCCCTTCATTCTTTGCAATTGAGCACTAATCCCTCTTTTCCTTTCTCTTGCCGGTTGTTAACAGCTCAATAACAATCAGATGGTAATTTGTAGTGACAATTTCTCCATTAACTTTCTCCGATCTATGCAAATCACCATCGAAAACTGCCTCTGATGATCATAAAACTCTAACCTACATTCATAAACGAAACCCCCCTAAATCTAGGTAATAAGCGATTTCTGACCACAAATACCACCCATGCTTTCACTAATCTTGTTGGGATAGTATAGTGTCTTAAAGACTTTTGTAATATATACAATTATTTTCTTTCATTCAATTTTTTAATAATTATATTTTGATTTTTTAATTTACGTCATAACGCACCGAACTGATACTGACTAAAATCAAATTCCTAAAAAATCATGCAACAGTTGTACCGCAGCAACGTGCGGGCATTTCCAATAGTTATATTTACATGTATTGGGTGCCACACCTTAACCCCTTAAGCTAAAGATCATTGGTAAGAACAAAAACCTCTTAACACTCATTATGTTTCAAGTAAGTAAGATGTTGTTTGTTTTTTCTGCAGGAAAATGTCTGCAGTCTGCGGACCACATCTGCAGACATCTGCAGGAGAAGAGGTGGACCAAATGTCTGTAGTCTGCAAGAAAAAGACTGTTTGTTTTTTAACATCTGCAGACTAAAAAATTAATATGTACAGACTCTAGCTGCTGAAGGAGGCTTCACAGACTGATGAGAGTTCTCTTGTACAGACTCCAGGTCTTCGTAATCTGTAATCCACAACTTCTATTACTCCATCAACCGATCAATTGAACAATCGATCAATCGAAAATCGACAATTGACAATTGAAATCGATCGAATCATAGATCGATCGATTTGCTGAAGAGAACAAATCAGAACACGATGCATATGAATCGGATTACAGAAGCATGAGATTGAGATTGATCGGAGAATATGGCGTCGTGATTACTCTTGGAAAATGTTTGGGGTCGTCGCGAAATGGAGGTCGTCGGGAAAGGCGATGGTTTGGGGTTGGCTGGAGTGGGATGGCGATGGTGGTGCGAACAGGGGTTGGCGATGGGTGGGCTGGCGCCGGTGGGAGAGCGTTGGTGGTCGTCGATCGAGAGGGGTGGTTGCTGGTGGAAGAGGGTGGAGGTGGCGGGTGGGCCGGCGGTGGCGGTGGCGGGGTGGTGTGTGGCTGGAATATGATGAGGGGGTAGAAGAGGGTAGAAGAGGTTAGAAGTGAATAGGTTATGTCTTTTTCACTCAGACCTCAGGAAGACTTGGAAGACCTTTTTAATGAAAAGTCTTCTAAAAAACAAACAATCTGCAGACATCAATGTCTGCGCGTGGTCTGCGCGCGCAGACAAAAGAGGTCAGGAAGTGCTTCTCAGAAAAAACACACCCCCTAAATGTCTATAGCCGTTAAAAAAGTAAATGTCCACAAAACCGCATTATATGAGTTCACAAATAAACACACCATATATGGTGTGTGTCCGTGTTTATTTATATATATTTGATTCATTCACAGAGTAATATGTTGATTTTAGTTCAAGGTAAAGGGGCAACCGAGTGGTAAAAGGATTTGAACTTTTAAAGAAGGCCTCAAGTTTAACCGTATACGCTACACTTTTTACAACCGGCAACATAAACCATAAGCCTAGTAATCGTGAAGAACAAATATTTGTCATGCGGGCTTGTAGGTGATCAATGGTGTTTAGGTTTAACAATTCATGTCACCTAAACTGGTTCAGATAAATTTCCAGTTGTATATGAAAATTTTTGAATTTTAGTTATATTTTTTCAATCCGTAGTAAAATAAATAAACACAATTGTCGTCACAATTACTGAAATATTTTAATGTATAATTAAATGAATACATACCGATTTACTATATATACTATTATACTAGCTATGTATATTTGTATTTACAAATAATTATTATATTTTTAATAGAAAATATTTAAAATAATTATTTTAACAGTTTACAATATCTTAAAACACTTTGCAAGGACATGATTTCCACACATTATGCATTTTTAATTAGCATTTGGAGAGCTTTAATTGGTTTGCTCTCTTTCATCGTCTTATTTTCTGTTGTTTTAACTTTTAATAGAAGTACGAACGAGCTTTCTTATGTTCTTACCTAGTCAAGACATAATCTTTGATTGTTTAACAACTTTTGTTCGTTTATGTGTTTTGAATCATGTATGATTAAGATTCTTGTTAGTTGATTTGATTATTACTTATCAAGTTATCAGTTTTGTATATTGTTAACCATGAGTAGTAATTAGTTATCATCATTAATCGGTGATTGCAAATAAAGTTTCTAGATTATGGCATTATTAGTTTACTATTAATTTACATAATCGGATATCAATTCATAATTACCTTTCAACATATGTGATAAACAACTTATGTCTATGTAACTTCAGATCGGGTAAAACATAGCCGTGTATTCAATTACATTCCTGAAACCCGGGTGTGATCTCTTTCTCTCAATAGTTCCAAACCAAGTCTAAGTTTTCATTTTGCTTCATAAAGTAATCTTTTTTAGTAATCTCATCCACATCCCTTTACAGTCAAGGACAATAATTTAGTTTTTTAAATTTGTAAGTTAGTTTAATAATCAAACGAATCGTGTAACACTAACCACATGCTCCCCGTGGATACGATACCTGACTTACTCTAGCTACCTAGGTTAATTAGGTTTTTGCATGACCCCAACGACAGGTCATCAAATGGCGCCGTTGCCGGGGAGCTAGTGCGCTTAGCGTTATTTGATTTGATTGATTTTTTTTCGTTTTAGTATTTGTTTAAGCTTCAAAATTAAAAAAAAATAAATAAAAAATATTCAAAAAAAAAGTAAAATTAAAAAAATCAAATATATTATTTTTTTTGTTTTTCTTAGTTTGTTTTATTTGTTCGTCTTTACCCTGGGTATTCTAGGTTTTTTTTTTTTTGTAGGGTAATTTTCTTACAGGTTTAGTACAATCATGGATTGGGATTGGATATTATGATGATTATACGATCCATGTATTTGTTGCGGGAGTGATTGTCACTGGGTTCAAGATTGTCTACTGTTCGAGAGAAAATATGGAAACATAGAAAGAGGATGTTCTGAATATAGGAGGCAAACAGGATATGTGAAACAAATTATGATGATGGAGAGACACCCTCATATATTCACACTTTGAACCTCCTCCACCATCAAAATATCAAGCATATTATCATGTAGACATTAATTACAAATATGCTCAAGAGTGGGATTTGAACCATTATGAAGCTGAGATACCACAATTCTCAAGCTACCAAGAGGAATATGATGAACTACTATCTTGAATACCCTCAGTTGACATATGAAAAGCCTCAGGTTTCAATAAACTCTAAGCTGATGCAATCATGAACATGATGGTGGAAATGAGAATGAAGACAAGTTAAGAGATAAATCATTCGAGCTCTGTTAAGCAGGTTAGCCAACTCACTAAGGATGTAGCTCAACTTAAACGAGAGCATAATGAGTTAGATTGTGGCACCGTGATTGATATTGTGTGATCGAAGATGTTATGGGTCATTCAGACATGACTTGGGATGTTTTAAGTTAAATGAAGATGTAAATACTCTGAAGAGCTAAAGCCTAACGTTGATCAGTTTTATCCCACCATTCTCGTGTGCTTATTACTTTAACTATAAGTTGGAAGAAGATTTGGAGACCAAGATAAAAAAGGTGGCATTGGAAGACATCAG